>CM029019.1:164175965-164707591 GCA_016801055.1 Panax notoginseng
AAAATTAATATCAAATAGAATCTTCTATTTTTTAATTTTCTCCCCCTTTTCTCGTTCTAAAAAAAATGAAAGATGAAAATAAATAAAATATTTTATTTATAATTTTATTTGATAGAACATAGATGAAAAATTAATAAAATATTTAATTATAAAAAAATAATCAAATAGAATCTTCTATCAAATAAAATTGTAAAATAAAAATATTTTATATGATATTTTCATCTATTTTCTATCAAATAAAATTTAAATCAAATAATTTATTTGTGACGCCCCCAAAATAGGTATACATCACTCATTCTGAGTCGCAAATATATGGTACAGAATTCAAATACAAACTGAAATTTATACAACTGTCAAGTGTCGTGCAGAATACGACAAAACATAAGCTGTGAATTTTACAACACGAATATTGTCTTCTAGACAATATCCAAACTCAAATTCAATCTAATTATTATCACACTAATTTTACAGAAAGTGAGGACTACTAAAACAACCATCTGGTCCGTTAATCCATTCCCCGACTAGTCTCAGCTATATTCTCATTTTCTGAAGAGAACAGTGAAAGAAAGGGTGAGCTCAACTAGCCAAATATGAAATATTATGACTAAGATAATGCAGAATAAATTAACCTTCAGCCTTCAACAATATAACAACTGATATAATACAATAGACAACAAGTTTTAGATCACAACTGCAGCAAAATAAGAAATCCATTAGAAGAGTCAAGTAGAGCATGATATATACTATCTTCTACGATTTAAAAGTTTATCATCAATTTTAATCGCTGAGACTTACTTAATAAATAATCCACATCACTGAATTATCCATCCATGCACTACGGGCCAATGATATTTATTAGTATCACGGCCATAAATTATCCATGCACTACGGGCCAAGGATATTCGTGTTTTCATCAACTGTCATGATCACGCCATAAAAAATTCATCTTTTGCACTCTTAGCCGAATAGAACCCCATGGTTATGATCATACTAACAACTCTCGCTGAGACTCAGCTCAATAAATAATTTACATCACTCGTAACATTTCAGGTCATGATTATACCAAATAATTCCTGGTCATAATCATACCAATTAACAGTCCATCTATGCACTACGGGCCAAAGATGACTTTTTATCACAATATAAGCATGAGGATGATGACAATGATATAAGAATTCAATTAAATGAAAGCACGTGATAAATTTTTTAAAGATTTATAATTTAATTTATTTAGAATTCAATAACGTCCAAATTGTCAACATGATACTGCTTTGTGGAGTAAAATTCAAAAATAATATTGTATCAAAAAATGATTTAGACCGAAAAAAAAATTATTTTTGTCATGAATAGTATCCTGAGTGAATAGTATCCTGAGTGAATAGTACTTCGAGAATAGTATCTCGTGAATAGTAACCCGGCATGAAAAGAACAAAAATTATCAAGAATGCTCAGAATAATATTTTCATGAAAATATACTAGATGAAGCGCAAATTTAAGAATATTCTACTAATTTCATGGAGTATAGAAGCCAAAACTTTAACAAAATGAGTGTAAAATTCAGAATCTGAAATGAAATAATATTTACTTGCATACTACAAGTATGGAAATAAAATTTACTTTCTTACGAATACTGAACAAAAATAATATCATTTACAACTGTTTATAGAACGAAAAATAATATTCTTACGAATATTGAACGAAGATAATATTCCTTACGAATATTGAACGAAGATAATATTCCTTACGAATATTAAACAAAGATATTATTTCCTGCGAATATTGAACGAAATAAAATTTCTTACGAATACGAAAAATAATATTGTAAGCGAATATGAAATAAATAATACCCCTACCTCAAAAAGAAGAGAAATCTAATTGGTATAGCGGGGATATTTTTGAAGAAAAAATTCACTATTTTCTACACTAAAACTTCCTAAAACTCGAAAGAAAAACCTCATATTATTATAGAAAAAATTCTCTAATTCTGGTGTGATTTCCTTTTCTAACTGAGCATCCTATTTATAGGAGAATGGAATGATACTATTGGATGCACAGTGAATAAAGAATCACTGGCGGAGTTTTGAAATTCATGACAAAGAAAAATTTTTCAAAAAATTTCTGATTTTTACTATGCAAACACTATGCATAATAAAATATAATATATTCTATTTTTCATAAAAAAACAAAACTAATAATATATATAAATATAAATATAATATATATATATATATATAATATATTATATATATATATATATATATATATATGTGTTGTGTGTGGTGTAAGACCCCAATTTTTATAAATAAAGATGAATTTTCTATAAATATCATTTTTGAATATTATGGAGTTAATTTGATATAATGTTATAGTTGTGGGTAATATTTATAAATTTTGCAGAGTAAGCAAGTTGTTATAAAATATTCGTTTGGTCGGAGAATATTCTTTTTGTCGGGGAATATTCGTACGACGGCACAATCATTGGTGGACCCCACAACGGAATTATTGTCGGATTGAGAAAACGACAGAATTATCTTTCTATAAAAATAACGGCTGAGGTGTTACCGTTAA
The DNA here is from genome assembly GCA_016801055.1 of Panax notoginseng. Taxonomy (NCBI): domain Eukaryota; kingdom Viridiplantae; phylum Streptophyta; class Magnoliopsida; order Apiales; family Araliaceae; genus Panax; species Panax notoginseng. The sequence continues at coordinate 164,178,534 of CM029019.1, forward strand.
AACCGTTAAAACTGTTGAACTACTCGGTAGTAAAAGTACAGTAATACGCGTGGTTGCATAGTAGCACACGATATTGATTATTGATGCTTACGTGAGAAGTCACTCAGCTATACTCAATTATTGCTACAGTAATTGCTGCATCATATCTCTTAAATTATTGTCATAGTATCATCTGTATAATATGTTATATTATTAAATCAATAATTGAGACGTTGTGGTAAGTTTGGTTATTTTATGGGGGGCCATATGTCATCATCTAAGAGTCTCTTCGTCAATAGTAATTACCGTCGTCAATAGTAATTACCGTCGTCAATAGTATTTACCTTGGTCAATAGTAATTACCTTCGTCAATAGTATTTACCTTGGTCAATAGTAATTACCTTCGTCAATAGTATTTACCTTGGTCAATAGTAATTACTTTCATCAATAGTAGTTGTCCCTTCAATATTACCAAGAGTCATTTGACCCTTCGTTAAGACCAAGAGTCATTTGACCCTTCGTTAAGACCAAGAGCCACCCTCAGTTTTTCTATAAATAGAGGCCTAGGGCTTCATTATTTTTCACGAATTCATTCAAGCTATAGAGAGAGAAAGTATAGAGAGAATAAGAGAGAGAGAATAAAAGTATTCTGCTACATCACTTTTTCAATATCCAGTTCTTTTAAGGTAGGGAATATTATTTCTTTTATATTCATGAAGAGAACTTCTGTTATTCCATTTGTTATTATTCTGTTGGAATAACCAGTATACGCGGTCTACCCTATACTTGGTGACATTCTTCTATTATTCTGTTGGAACATCCTGTCTGTGTGTTTTACACCGGACCTGGTTCCGTTTATTATTCTGTTGGAACATCCTGTCTGTGTGTTTTACACCGGACCTGGTTCCGTTTTATTATTATTCTGTTGGAATATCCTGTCTGTGTGTTTTACACCGGACCTGGTTCCATTATTTATTATTCTGTCGGAATATCCTGTCTGTGCGTTTACGCCGGACCTGGTTCCATTATTTATTATTCTATTGGAATAACCTGTCTGTGCGGTCTATCGCATGCATGGTGATTTCTTTTGTTATTCCATTCTTTATTGTACTCAGTTGGTTAAGTTTTGACTTCTATACTCCATGAAATTTGTGGAATATCCTTGATAGTTGCGTTTCATCCAGTATCTTTTCAAGAAAATATTCTTCTAAGCATTCTTGAATTTTACTCCACAATGCAGTATCATGTTGACAATTTGGACGTTGTTAATTCTGGATAAATTAATTCTTGAACTTGTTTTATTGAATTCTTATATCATTGTCATCATCCTCATGTTTATAAAATGTTGAAAGTCATCTGTGGCATGTAGTGCATAGATGGACTTGGTATGATTATGACCAGGGATTATTCGGTATAATCATGACCGTAATGTTACAAATGATGTGGTAAAAGTCCTCATTGGCCCGTAGTGCATTGATGGACAGTTGTTGGCATGATCATGACCATTAATGAATATACGAATATCCTTGGCCGTAGTGCAGGGGTGATTCGATGATGTGGATTATTTTATTAAGCTGAGTCCCAGCGATCACAGTGTTGAAAAACTTTTTAAATCATAAAAGATAGTAGAGTTTATTTTCTACTTGACTCTTTTAATGGATTGCTTGTTCCGCTACAGTTAAACTTGATGTCTATTATATTTTATCAGTTTAACATTGTTGAAGGCTAATGATAATTTATTCTGCATTATCTTAGTCATAATATTTCTTACTGGGCTAGTTGAGCTCACCCTTTCTTTCACTGTTCTCTTCAGGAAATGAGAACGTAGCTGGGGCAAGTCGGGGAACGGAGTGATGGTCCGAATGATAGTATTAGTTAGTAGTCCTCACTATTCTATGTAATGGTGTGTTAATAAATGTAATGAGGACTCCTTTTGAGTATGAATACTCTCTAGAAGATAATATTTGTATTCAAACTCACAGTTTATGTTTTGTCGTATTGTACACGACAGTTGTATTATTAAGTTGTATTTGTATTCTGTACTATGTATCTGACGACCCAAGATGGGTGATGTATACCTAATTTTGGGGGCGTCACAGTTGGTATCAGAGCTTAGGGATATGATCCCTGGCTAAGATGTGAGAATAGAACTAGGAGGGGAGAGACGGGGAATTCCTTCGCTAGTATGACATACCTAAGTTTATTTGCATGGTATTTAATTGGTCGGTCATAATATAAGGATAATATATGACATATCAATTAATTTTTATTTTGTGGCAGTATCTGAAAATGGCATCTGAGAACGTTGAGAATAGCAATGGAGCACAGACGACTGTTGATTCACCACATATCAATAATCAGGATAATGTGCATCAGGAAGGTGTCAATCCTCATGCAAACAACAACACTGACCAAATGATGAATGATCAAATGTTCAGAGGCTTTATGCAATTCATGCAACAACAGGTGAAAGCGGCTCCTGTCCACAACGTAGGTGGAAATACTGGAAACTCTCTGGCGGTCACCGCTAAACAGTTTAAGGAGCTGGGACCACCGGAGTTTAAGGGAGAACCCAAACCACTTGTAGCTGAAACATGGATAAAGCAGATCACCAAGATATTTGATGTCTTGGGTTGCTCCGAGGAGCAAAAGGTTCCCTTTGCCGCCTTTATGTTGCGAGGAGAGGCAGATTACTGGTGGGAATCGATAAAGCGTACTCAACCTGCCGCACTGAAGATGTCCTGGGAGAAGTTCCAAGAGCTGTTTAACGACAAATACTTTCCCGAGAGTATTCGTCACATGAAGGAGGTGGAGTTCATCAAATTGGAGCAGAATAATATGACCGTGTCGCAGTACGAGGCAAAATTTGCGGAGTTATCCCGGTTTGCGTCCCACCTGGTGGATAATGAAGAAAGAATGACGCGGATGTTTTTAAGAGGTTTGAAGCCGGAGATACGTCAACATCTTGTTTCTCATAAACTGTGTTTGTATTCAGATGTTGTAAATAGGGCTCAGTTGGTGGAGCGCGATAACGAGACAACGCAACCAAAAGAGAGCAGCCGGCAAAATGATAATACCAGTGAGAGCAGTCATCGAAGCGGTGACAACAAGCGTGGAGGGAATCAACAGGCCAGAAATGGTAACCACTTCGGTGGTAATCAGGGCCAAAACAATAAGAATGGACATTTCAAGAAGAGGAGATTCAACAATGATGGAAAGACGTCAGCACCAGCACCTGTCGTTAAGGAAGGAGAACGACCACCTATCATATGTTTCAAATGCGGAGGGGAGGGGCACATCAGTCCAAACTGCGCGATGCCGTCCAAAGCATGTTATAATTGTGGAAGAGAAGGTCATTTAGCCCGATTTTGTCGTTTACCGAAGACAAATTCAGCTAGGATGGAGGCACCAAAAGCCGTCCCAGAAAAGTCAAAACCGGTTGTGCAAGGGAGAGCGTTTGTTGTGAACTCCCAGAGAGCAAGGAACCCGAATGAGGTCATCACGGGTAAGCTTATTATAAACTCTAAAGAAGTTTATACTTTATTTGATACCGGTTCAACCCATTCTTTTATTTCTCCTACTTGCGCTCATCGATTAAATTTGATTCCGGAGAAATTAGACTTTGACTTATCTGTGGAAACTCCGTTGGGAGAAACCTTCATTACCTCCACTGTTTATAAGTCTTGTTTGGTTCAAGTTGGTACCCACACATTACCTATCGATCTGATTTCATTAAAAATACTTGCATTTGACGTGATTCTAGGGATTGATTGGTTAACTACTCATTATGCAAAAATTGATTGTTTTCGTAAGGTTGTTAGTTTTCATATTCCTAATCGACCTATTATGCGAATTCAAGCAACCAAACCATTAAAATCAATCGCTGTCATCTCAAGCCATAAAACTATTCGTTTATTGAAAAACGGATGTCAAGCTTTCTTAGCTCATGTCACAGATCTAAACAAAAATACGTCAGTTTTGAATGATATTTCTATTGTTAATAAATTCCCTGACGTATTCCCTGAAGAACTTCCTGGCCTACCCCCAGAGCGTGAAATTGAATTTTGTATCGATCTTGAACCCGGTACAAAACCCATTTCCAAAGCCCCATATCGAATGGCTCCTATTGAACTTCAGGAGTTAAAGATCCAACTGCAGGAATTGTTAGACATTGGCTTTATTCGTCCTAGTACTTCTCCTTGGGGAGCTCCTGTTCTATTCGTGAAGAAGAAAGATGGAAGTATGCGACTTTGTATTGATTATCGGGAGTTGAATCATGTCACCATCAAAAATAGGTACCCATTGCCACGTATTGATGACCTGTTTGACCAGTTGCAAGGAGCACAATTCTTTTCAAAGATCGATCTTCGTTCTGGATATCATCAGCTGAAGGTTAGAACTGAGGATATTCCAAAGACGGCTTTTAGAACTCGGTACGGGCATTATGAATTCCTAGTCATGTCCTTTGGATTGACTAATGCTCCTGCTGCCTTCATGGATATGATGAACCGGGTATTCAAGGAATATTTGGATCACTTTGTGGTCGTCTTTATTGATGACATCCTTATTTATTCCAAAAGCCGTGAAGATCATGAGCAACACTTGAGGCTGGTACTCCAAAAGCTTCGTGAATACAAGCTTTATGCCAAGTTGAAGAAATGCGAGTTCTGGCTGGAGGAGGTAGCATTCCTTGGGCACGTAGTATCAAGTCGTGGAATATCGGTTGACCCGGCAAAGATTGAAGCTATTCAAAGCTGGGAGCAACCTAAATCAGTGACCGAGGTACGTAGCTTTCTTGGTTTAGCTGGTTATTATCGGAGATTCGTGGAAGGATTTTCTCGAATCGCTACTCCATTAACTCAGCTGACTCGGAAAGATACAAAGTTTGGTTGGAGCGAAGAATGTGAGCAGAGTTTTCAAGAACTCAAGAGGAGACTCATTTCAGCACCTGTTCTAACAATACCATCTGGCTCGGAGGGATTTGTCATCTACAGTGATGCTTCGAGCAAAGGGTTGGGATGCGTTCTCATGCAACATGGAAAAGTCATAGCCTATGCATCAAGACAACTCAAGGAATATGAGAGGAATTATCCTACTCATGATCTAGAGTTGGCAGCTGTTGTCTTTGCACTTAAAATTTGGAGGCATTACTTGTATGGGGAGAAAGTGGAGATCTTTACGGATCATAAAAGCCTCAAATATTTCTTCACTCAAAAGGAACTCAACATGCGACAACGACGTTGGCTTGAACTGTTGAAAGATTATGATCATACCATTCAATACCATCCTGGAAAAGCGAACGTGGTAGCTGACGCATTGAGTAGAAGATCATATGCGGGTACAAGTGCAATATTAACAACGCAAAGGCCCATTTTGTGTGACTTGCAAAGGATGGAGATAGAGTTGAAGACTCCAGGGACCCATGTGATGATGGCGAATATACGAGTAGAACCGACTTTAATCGATAAAGTTAAAGCTGCTCAAGCTACAGACCTGGAGCTGATGCGTATGAGGAAGAAAGTGCAAGAAGGTGTTATGCCGGAAGCAAGAATCGATGAAGAAAGAATACTTCGAGTCAACTCCAGACTTTGTGTTCCTAACAACCCTGATTTAAAGTATGAAATCATGATGGAGGCGCACAACACACCGTTTGCAATCCATCCTGGAAGTACCAAAATGTATCATGATCTTCGTCATACATTTTGGTGGAGCAATATGAAGAGAGAGATAGCGTTGTTTATCTCAAGGTGTCTAACTTGTCAACGAGTCAAAGCGGAGCATCAAGTACCAAAAGGTCCATTGCAACCACTTGAAATTCCAGAATGGAAGTGGGAGCACATTACCATGGATTTCGTTACCGGTCTTCCTAGGGTTTCTCAAGGTATTGATGCGATTTGGGTCATTGTTGATAGATTGACCAAGTCTGCTCATTTCTTACCGATACGAGAAACTTATACACTTGAACGTCTTGCTCGTATGTACATAAACGAGATTGTAAGACTGCATGGTATGCCAGTATCCATAATTTCTGATCGAGACCCAAGATTCACTTCACGATTTTGGGTTAGTTTACAAAAAGCTATGGGCACGGAGTTACGATTTAGTTCAGCATATCATCCTCAGACGGACGGACAATCAGAGAGGACTATTCAAACTCTTGAAGATCTATTAAGACTCTGTGTCTTTGACTTCAAGGGAAGTTGGGACAAGTTCTTACCATTGGTGGAGTTTTCCTACAACAACAGTTATCAAGCAAGTATTGGCATGGCTCCATTCGAAGCATTGTATGGAAGAAAATGTCGTTCTCCAGTATGCTGGGATGAGGTGGGCGAAGCAACGTTGTTGGGACCGGAGTTGGTACGTATGACTACAGAAAAGATTCAAACGATCCGACAACGTATAAAAACCTCACAAGATCGACAAAAGAGTTATGCTGATCTTCATCGAAAGGACGTGGAATTTGATGTAGGAGATCATGTGTTCTTACGTGTTGCTCCATGGAAAGGAGTTACGAGATTTGGAAAGAGAGGAAAGCTAAATCCTCGATTCATCGGTCCATTTTTAATCCTCGATCGAGTAGGAACTGTGGCTTATAGACTCGCTTTACCGCCAAGTATGTCTCGTGTTCATAACGTTTTCCACATATCCATGTTACGCAAATATGTGGAAGACCCGAACCACATTATTGAGTTAGAACCGGACGAAATAGCGGAGGATTTGACGTATGAAGAAGTTCCTGTTCAAATCTTGGATAAGAAGGAACATATTCTACGCTCCAAGGTTATACCTCAAGTCAAAGTTTTGTGGAGAAACCACGATGTTGAGGAAATGACTTGGGAGTTAGAATCAGAAATGAAATCAAGGTATCCTTACCTCTTCGACATACCAGGTACGTACCCTAATTTCGAGGGCGAAATTTCATAAGAAGGGGAGGTTGTAAGACCCCAATTTTTATAAATAAAGATGAATTTTCTATAAATATCATTTTTGAATATTATGGAGTTAATTTGATATAATGTTATAGTTGTGGGTAATATTTATAAATTTTGCAAAGTAAGCAAGTTGTTATAAAATATTCGTTTGGTCGGAGAATATTCTTTTTGTCGGGGAATATTCGTACGACGGCACAATCATTGGTGGACCCCACAACGGAATTATTGTCGGATTGAGAAAACGACAGAATTATCTTTCTATAAAAATAACGGCTGAGGTGTTACCGTTAAAACCGTTAAAACTGTTGAACTACTCGGTAGTAAAAGTACAGTAATACGCGTGGTTGCATAGTAGCACACGGTATTGATTATTGATGCTTACGTGAGAAGTCACTCAGCTATACTCAATTATTGCTACAGTAATTGCTGCATCATATCTCTTAAATTATTGTCATAGTATCATCTGTATAATATGTTATATTATTAAATCAATAATTGAGACGTTGTGGTAAGTTTGGTTATTTTATGGGGGGCCATATGTCATCATCTAAGAGTCTCTTCGTCAATAGTAATTACCGTCGTCAATAGTAATTACCGTCGTCAATAGTATTTACCTTGGTCAATAGTAATTACCTTCGTCAATAGTATTTACCTTGGTCAATAGTAATTACCTTCGTCAATAGTATTTACCTTGGTCAATAGTAATTACTTTCGTCAATAGTAGTTGTCCCTTCAATATTACCAAGAGTCATTTGACCCTTCGTTAAGACCAAGAGTCATTTGACCCTTCGTTAAGACCAAGAGCCACCCTCAGTTTTTCTATAAATAGAGGCCTAGGGCTTCATTATTTTTCACGAATTCATTCAAGCTATAGAGAGAGAAAGTATAGAGAGAATAAGAGAGAGAGAATAAAAGTATTCTGCTACATCACTTTTCCAATATCCAGTTCTTTTAAGGTAGGGAATATTATTTCTTTTATATTCATGAAGAGAACTTCTGTTATTCCATTTGTTATTATTCTGTTGGAATAACCAGTATACGCGGTCTACCCTATACTTGGTGACATTCTTCTATTATTCTGTTGGAACATCCTGTCTGTGTGTTTTACACCGGACCTGGTTCCGTTTATTATTCTGTTGGAACATCCTGTCTGTGTGTTTTACACCGGACCTGGTTCCGTTTTATTATTATTCTGTTGGAATATCCTGTCTGTGTGTTTTACACCGGACCTGGTTCCATTATTTATTATTCTGTCGGAATATCCTGTCTGTGCGTTTACGCCGGACCTGGTTCCATTATTTATTATTCTATTGGAATAACCTGTCTGTGCGGTCTATCGCATGCATGGTGATTTCTTTTGTTATTCCATTCTTTATTGTACTCAGTTGGTTAAGTTTTGACTTCTATACTCCATGAAATTTGTGGAATATCCTTGATAGTTGCGTTTCATCCAGTATCTTTTCAAGAAAATATTCTTCTAAGCATTCTTGAATTTTACTCCACAATGCAGTATCATGTTGACAATTTGGACGTTGTTAATTCCTGGATAAATTAATTCTTGAACTTGTTTTATTGAATTCTTATATCATTGTCATCATCCTCATGTTTATAAAATGTTGAAAGTCATCTGTGGCATGTAGTGCATAGATGGACTTGGTATGATTATGACCAGGGATTATTCGGTATAATCATGACCGTAATGTTACAAATGATGTGGTAAAAGTCCTCATTGGCCCGTAGTGCATTGATGGACAGTTGTTGGCATGATCATGACCATTAATGAATATACGAATATCCTTGGCCGTAGTGCAGGGGTGATTCGATGATGTGGATTATTTTATTAAGCTGAGTCCCAGCGATCACAGTGTTGAAAAACTTTTTAAATCATAAAAGATAGTAGAGTTTATTTTCTACTTGACTCTTTTAATGGATTGCTTGTTCCGCTACAGTTAAACTTGATGTCTATTATATTTTATCAGTTTAACATTGTTGAAGGCTAATGATAATTTATTCTGCATTATCTTAGTCATAATATTTCTTACTGGGCTAGTTGAGCTCACCCTTTCTTTCACTGTTCTCTTCAGGAAATGAGAACGTAGCTGGGGCAAGTCGGGGAACGGAGTGATGGTCCGAAGAATAGTATTAGTTAGTAGTCCTCACTATTCTATATAATGGTGTGTTAATAAATGTAATGAGGACTCCTTTTGAGTATGAATACTCTCTAGAAGATAATATTTGTATTCAAACTCACAGTTTATGTTTTGTCGTATTGTACACGACAGTTGTATTATTAAGTTGTATTTGTATTCTGTACTATGTATCTGACGACTCAAGATGGGTGATGTATACCTAATTTTGGGGGCGTCACAATATATATATATATATATATATATATATATATATTATATATATATATATATATATATATATATATTACCTGCAAACACACCCGTGACATTTCCTTCCAAATTCATTTTTCCACACGTGGGCCGCACATGTGGCCACCACCTTTATTTTATATATATATATATATATATATATATATATATATATATATATATATATATATATATATATATATATATATATATATACTGAATAACTTTCTATCGATTATTTTGAAAAGTGGGTAAGTGATGGTCCAAATAATAAGCAAATTTATCACAAATACTTCATAAAAACTCCCTCAATATTTTTAACAATATTTATTCATCATTATTATAACTCGCAATATTAACAACCAGATCGTTCTCAGGAAAGAAGGGGCTTTTCGATAAGGATTTTTTCTTATTAGCGCGCAATTAGATGACCAAAACCTTTTTCCTTGACAGAACTTTCTAGACATTGTTAATTATGCAAATAATAATATGAATAACTTGTCATCTCAATTATTGGTTTAATAATATACAATATTGTGACAATAATTGAATTAATAACGTGAGATATTATGCAACAATTACTGTAGCAATATTTTGAATAAAATTGAATAACTTTTCACGTAAACATCAATAATCAATACCGTGTGCTATTATGCAACCACGCGTATTACTGTACTTTTACCACTGGGTATTTCAACAGTTAACGGTAAAATTTTCACCGCTATTTTTATAAAAAGTTATTTATGTCGTTTTTTAACTCCGACAATAATTCCGTTGTGGGGTCCATTAATGATTGTACCGTCGTACGAATATTCCCTGTTAAAACGAATATTCCCCGACCAATCGAATATTTTATAACAACTTACATACTTTACAAAATTTATAAATATTACCCACAACTATAACATTATATCAAATCCACACCATATTACTTAAAAAATATTTCGAGAAAATTAATCTTTATTCATAAAATTTGGGGTCTTATATTATTCTATTTTCATCTTTCCATTTTTTAGAACGGGAAAAGGGGGAAAATTTTAAAAAAAAATAGAAGATTCTATTTGATATTTATTTTATATCAAATAAAATATTTTTATTTGATTATAAAATAAATAATCAAATAGAATCTTACACAAGTGACTAGTGTTATGGGACCAGATAAAAGTGATTGCATATGAATTGCAATGTTGTAGCGGCATGTAAGTTGGATTGGAGGACTTTTTGATAATTTTCGCTGTCGCAAGAAAGAATATTATTACCGCTACAAGCTATAGCGGCATCAATTAAATTGCTTTTAATCCCAACCTTTTATTATGAGATCAACGGTTAAGAACATGATTGTTAGAACCGTTGATATGGATAATGAATGACCAACAATAAACTCATCTTACTTTAAATATAATCACTACAAGAAAAAATCTTAATTCCAACGAAATATTCTGTCCGAAGTAAGTCTATTCAGTCGGAATTAGCATATTTTTAAGAGAATATTCTGTTGGAACGTCAATCATATATAGACACGTCGAAGATAATAGCCGTTGAACATTTCGTTGAAAAACACATATTTTAATTATATCTGATTGAATTTCGTAGGAAATAAGGTATTTGCGACTGAATATTTACGACGCAATTATTTCGTCGAATATACACTGGGGTTGTTTCCAATGGAAGTTCCCTCGAAAATAAGCAACTTTCGACAAAAAATATAATTTGTAAAAAACTGCTTAAACGATAATACTGACGAAAATTCCCTCAGAAATAAGCTATTTTTGAGGGAATATATATATATATATATATATATATATATATATATATATATATATATATATATGCTAACAAAAGGACAATTACTGCCCCATTTTCTTGTCCATTAAATTCAACCAAATTAATTCATTTCAATCGATCAAACTAACGCTTTTGTTATTTTTTGAAGCCATTGACCAAACTTATACTTAAGAAGAATTTGAAGAAAGAAAGGTAAACATGCAACAACATCTAATATACTTTAAATAAAACATGTTAATGGATTTACATGTTTAGCGTTTACCTCAAGTTGTAGCCCACTTGTCATTTTTAAGGATTATCTTCTAATATTATACAATGGAAAGATTCCTTTCCGATTCACATAACTTGAATTACAAACTTTCGTGGGGTTTTCTTGGTCATGTTATATAATTTATTGACAATAACATCTATACATAAACTATAAATTATATATTGTTAGATAAGTGCATCTAAAATAATCTTAATTTCAAAAAAAAATTTATGCATTTAAATAGAAAATCAACAAACCCAACAACGAGAACGAGAATAATAAATAAACATCCACATGCATACACAATATTTAACGTGCCCTTAATGAGAAAAATCATAAGTCGACCTCTAAATTTCTACTATATCACTAATAATTGGTTAATGCAATTAGTTCAAACTTTTAGGACCATCAAACATAATGTACTACGAGTTTATTCAGTGTGATTTTGTTAAATATTATGTGCAATGATGATTAATCCATAATCAATGAATGTGACACCCCCAAAATAGGTATACACAACCCATTCTGAGTCGCCAAATACATGATACATAACTCAAGTACAAACTTAATTAATACAACATGAGCTGAGAGTTTTAACACGGATATTGTCTTCTAGACAATGTCCAAACTCAAAATAAGTCCTCATTACAATTATTATCATACTATTTCACAGAATAGTGAGGACTACTAAAACAACCATCTGGACCGTCAATCCATTCCCCGAATAGTCTCAGCTATATTCTCATTTCCCGAAAAGAACAGTGAAAGAAATGGGTGAGCTCAACTAGCCTAGTAAGAAATATTATGACTAAGATAATGCAGAATAAATTATCCTTAGCCTTCAACAGTATAACAACTGATAGAATACAATAGACAACAAGTTTTAGATCAACAACTGCAGGGGAATAAGCAATCCATTAGAAGAGTCAAGTAGAGCATGATATCTACTATCTTCTATTATTTAAAAGTTTATCATCAATTTTATTGCTGAGACTCAGCTTAATAAATAATTCACATCACTGAATTATCTATGCACTACGGGCCAAAGATATTCATTAGTATCACGACCACGAATTATCCATGCACTACGGGCCAAGGATATTCGTGTTTTTATCAATGGTCATGATCATGCCATAAAATAATTAATCTTTGTACCTTTGGCCAAAGAGAACTCATGGTCATGATCATACCAACGACTGTCCATCAATGCAATATGGGTCAATGAGGATTTTTACCACATCATTTGTAACATTACAGTCATGATTATACCGAATAATCCCTGGTCATAATCATGCCAATCAACAGTCCATCTATGCACTACGGGTCACAGATGACTTTCATCATAATATAATCATGAGGATGATGACAATGAAATAAGAATTCAATTAAATGAAAGCAAAGGATAAATTTTAAAGATTTATAATTTAATTTATCCAGAATTAAATAATGTCTAAATTGTTAACATGATACTGCATTGTGGAGTAAAATTTAAGAATAATATTGTATCAAAAATAATTTGGACAGAAAAAAAAATCAATTTTTTATCATGAATAGTACCCTAGGTGAATAGTACCCTAGTGAATAGTGTGACACCCCCAAAATAGGTATACATCACACATTCTGAGTCGCCAGATACATGGTACAGAATACAACTACAACTTGATTATACAACTGCCGGCCGTGTAAAATACAACAAAACATAGCTCAGAGTTTTAACACGGATATTGTCTTCTAGACAATATCTAAACTCAAATTCAGTTCCATTACAATTATTATCACACTATTTCACAGAATAGTGAGGACTACTAAAACAACCATCTGGACCGTCAATCCATTTCCCGACTAGTTCCAGCTATATTCTCATTTCTTGAAGTTGACTAAGACAATGCAGAATAAATTATCCTTAGCCTTAAACAGTATAACAACTGATAGAATACAATAGACAATAAGTTTTAGATCAACAACTGCATCGGAATAAGCAATCCATTAGAAGAGTCAAGTAAAGCATGATATCTACTATCTTCTATGATTTAAAAGTTTATTATCAATTTTATCGCTGAGACTCAGCTCAATAAATAATCCACATCACTGAATTATCCATGCACTACGGGCCAAAGATATTCATTAGTATCACGACCAAGAATTATCCATGCACTACGGGCCAATGATATTCGTATTTTCACCAATGGTCATGATTATGCCAAACAACAATTCATCTTTACACTCTTGGCCGAAGAGAACGCATGGTTATGATCATACCAACAACTGTCGCTGAGACTCAGCTCAATAAATAATCCACATCACTTGTAACATTATGATCATGATTATACCGAATTGAATAATCTCTGGTCATAATCATACCAATCAATAGTTCATCTTTGCACCCTTGACCGAAGATGACTTTCATAACAATATAAACATAAGGATGATGACAATGATATAAGCATTCAAATAAATGAAAGCAAATGATAACTTTTTAAAGATTTATAATTTAATTTATCTAGAATTCAATAATGTCCAAATTATCAACATGATACTGCTTTGTGGAGTACAATTCAAGAATAATATTGTATCAAAAATTATTTGGACCGAAAAAAAAATCAATTTTTATCATGAATAGTACCCTGGGTGAATAGTACTCGAGTGAATAGTAATTCAGGAATAGTACCCCGTGAATAGTACTCCGACATAAAAAAATTAAACTTTATCAAGAATGTTCATAATAATATTTTCATAAAAAGATACTGGATGAAACGTAAATTTTAAGGATATTCTACTAATTTCATGAAGTATAGTAGCCAAAACTTTAACAAAATAAGTGTAGAATTCGAAATCTGAAACAAAATAATATTACTTACATACTACAGAGTATGGAAGAAAATATTATTTCTTACGAATACTGAACAAAAATAATATCCCTTACGAATATTGAACGAAAATAATATTCCTTACGAATATTAAACGAAGAAAATATCCCTACGAATATTGAACGAAAATAATATTCCTTACGAATATTGAATGAAAATAAAATTTCTTACGAATACGAAAAATAATATCGTAAGCGAATATGAAATAAATAATACCCCTTATCTCAAAAAGAGAGCAATTCCAACTTGTATAACAGAGATATTCTTGAAGAAAACTTTCACTACTTTTTACACTCAAAGCTTCCTTAAACTCTAAAGAAATACACTCAAAATTATAGAAGAAGAATTCTCTGATTCTGGTGTGATTTTCATTTCTAAACTGAGCATCCTATTTATAGGAGAATTGAAAGGATACTATTTAGATGCACAGTACGGGAAAAGTTCACGGGCGCTGAATCGTCTGAAATTTTAATTTTCTGATTTACTATACAAATACAATGCAGACATTATACAAATACTACGCATAATAAAATATAATATATTCTATTTTTCATAAAAAACAAAACTTATTATAATATATATATATATATATATATATATATATATATATATATATATATAACCACCCGTGACATTTCATTTCCTTTCTTTCAACACGCGTGGGCCCCACATGTCATCACACTACTAGAAAAACAAGAATACGTGACGGAACTTTGTGACAGTTTTTAAAAATAATCACAAAAGATAGTAATTTGTGATGGAATTTTTAAGCAATCACAAAATAATAGTATATATGATGGCACTTAGTGATGACTAATATTGCCATCAATGTATTATAATTGTGATGGTCATGTCAATCACACCAATTTTTTCACGCAAAATAAATTTTCTTTTTGTGACGCACTAAGTCATCACTTATAAAGATACCCTTTTTGTGATTGCATTTAAGCTATCACTATATATTTTAATGTAAGAAATAATCAAAACAATATTTTATGACGGTTGTGACAATCATTAAAAAGATAGATTTTTGTGACGACTTTTATTTGTAATTATAAAACAATAAAATATATGATGACTCTCAGTGATGACTAATTTTATTATTATTATAGAGTATTTGTGACTGCCATTATAATCACCAAATCTTATGTGAAAGTAATTTTGTTTCGTAAGTCAACTCACATATGTTTCCTTTTATATTTTGTTTTAAAATTATAATCATGATCTAGGCTTTGGTGTAATGGTAATACTCGTTATTTAGTTTGCAAATGGGGTGAGGGTTCGAATCCTACAAGTATTATTTGATACAATTAATATAGATATAATTAATACAGTGAAATAAATTATACGTAAATAAATATTCACGTTCATACATTTGATCCCTAAAGTCTTATTTTTTTTGTGATGACTTTGACAATCACAATAGATAACGTGTTAATGTGATTATATTAATCATCACAAAAGCACTAAGCGTTTGCATGATTGCCAAAACCATCACATAAAACCTTTCATGATAAGCGTATGCAAGACGACCATTGTGATGCTTAAAGCTATCACGTAAACATTTCGCGATGGTTTTCTTACTGTTTATGATGGATTTTGGCCATTACAAATGACCATTTTTTTAATAGTGTCACCACATGTGAGCTCCACCTCTTATAATAAATAACTTTCTACCGATTATTTTGAAAAATAGGTAAATGGGGGTCCAAATAATAAGCAACACTTACAACAAATACTTCATAAAAATACCCTCAATATTTTTAACAAATATTTATTCATCATTATTATAACTCATAATATTAACAACCAGATCGTTCCCAGGAAAGAGGGGGCTTTCCGATAAGAATTTCTCCCTATTGGCGCGCAATTAGATGACCAAACCCCTTTTCTCGACAGAACTTTCTAAACATTGTCAATTATGCAAATAATAATATGAATAACTTGTCATCTCAATTATTGATTTAATAATATAAAATATTGTAACAATAATTGAATCAATAACGTGAGATACTATGCAGCAATTACTGTAGCAATAATTGAACAAAACTGAGTGACTTATCACGTAAGCATCAAATACCGTGTGCTACTATGCAACCACGCGTATTACTGTACTTTTATCACCGGGTATTTCAACAGTTAACGGTAAAACTTCGGCCGTTATTTTCATAAAAAGTTACTTTCGTCATTTTTCAATTCCGACAGTAATTCCGTTGTGAGTTCCACCAATGATTGTGCCGTCGTACGAATATTCCCTGATAAAATGAATATTCCCTAGCCAATCGAATATTTTATAACAACTTGCATACTTTACAAAATTTGTAAATATTACTCACAACTATAACATTATATCAACTCTACACCATAATATTCAAAAAAAATATTTCGAGAAGATTAAATCTTATATATTCATAAAATTTGGAGTCTTACAACCTCCCCTTCTTATGAAATTTCGTCTTCGAAATTGACGTACATACCTGGTATGTCGAACAGGTGAGGATATCTTGTTTTCATTTCAGATTCTAACTCTTGAGGTATAATCTTTGAGCGTAGAATATGTTTCTTCTTATTCAAGATTTTAATAGGTATCACCTCATACATTAAATCTTCTGCTATCTCGTCTAGTTCTAATTCAATAATGTGGTTCGGTTTGTCCACATATTTACGTAACATCGATACGTGAAAAACATTATGAACACGCGATATACTTAGCGGTAAGGCAAGTCTATAGGCCACAGTTCCTACTCAATCGAGGATTTCAAATAGACTAATAAAATTGAGGGTTGAGATTTCCTCTCTTCATCGATTATTGCTTCTAGGATAGCGCCTTCTTAAACATTCTTCTTCGTATTCATTAGCTCTGGGTCTATAGCTTGAGCAACTTTAAATTTATCAATTAAAGTCGATTCTACTCGTATATTCGATATCTTCACGTGGGTTCCTAGAGTCTTTAACTCTATCTTCATCATTTGTAAGTTATACGAAATGGATATTTGTGTTAACAACGTCGCACTAGTAAACGCATACGATCTTCTACTCAACGCGTCAGCTACCACATTCACTTTTTCCACGATGGTATTGAATGGTATTATCGTAATCTTTCAACAGCTCGAGCCAATGTCTTTGGCGCATAATACATTTGTTTTAGATGAAGAAATATTTGAGGGTTTTAGAAATGGGTTTTGTACTAGGGTCAATACAAAATTCGATTTCACGCTTTGGGGTAGGCCAAGAAGTCTTCAGGGAATACGTCAGGAAATTTATTAACGATAGAAATATCATTCAAAACTGTGACTCTCATCCAAGACTTGGATAGCACGTCACATTGATACCTATCAACTTGCCACCATTATTCACGGCGTCGCCTACGGAAAGTCTGGCTACGGTGCATTCCACACAAGGAAGTCACCAGCGAAAGGCTCAGGGATCTTTACTTATGGATTGATATGACAGTGATTGACTTTAGTGGTTTGGTTGCTTGAATTTATATAACAGGTTGGTTAAGAATATGAAAGCTAACAACCTTACGAAAATAATCAATTTTAGTATGATGAGTAGTTAATCAGTCGATTCCTAAAATCACATCAAAGGAAAGTATTTTCAAAGAGATAAGATCGACAGGTAACGTGAGGTTGCCGATTTGAATCGAACAATGTGACGCCCCCAAAATTAGGTATACATCACCCATCTTGGGTCGTCAGATACATAGTACAGAATACAAATACAACTTACTAATACAACTGTCGTGTACAATACGACAAAACATAAACTGTGAGTTTGAATACAAATATTATCTTTTAGAGAGTATTCATACTCAAAAGGAGTCCTCATTATATTTATTAACACACCATTACATAGAATAGTGAGGACTACTAACTAATACTATCATTCGGACCATCACTCCGTTTCCCGACTTGCCCCAGCTACGTTCTCATTTCCTGAAGAGAACAGTGAAAGAAAGGGTGAGCTCAACTAGCCCAGTAAGAAATATTATGACTAAGATAATGCAGAATAAATTATCATTAGCCTTCAACAATGTTAAACTGATAAAATATAATAGACATCAAGTTTAACTGCAACGGAACAAGCAATCCATTAAAAGAGTCAAGTAGAAAATAAACTCTACTATCTTTTATGATTTAAAAAGTTTTTCAACACTGTGATCGCTGAGACTCAGCTTAATAAAATAATCCACATCATCGAATCACCCCTGCACTACGGCCAAGGATATTCGTATATTCATTAATGGTCATGATCATGCCAACAACTGTCCATCAATGCACTACGGCCAATGAGGACTTTTACCACATCATTTGTAACATTACGGTCATGATTATACCGAATAATCCCTGGTCATAATCATACCAAGTCCATCTATGCACTACAGGCCACAGATGACTTTCAACATTTTATAAACATGAGGATGATGACAATGATATAAGAATTCAATAAAACAAGTTCGAGAATTAATTTATCCAAGAATTAACAACGTCCAAATTGTCAACATGATACTGCTTTGTGGAGTAAAATTCAAGAATACTTAGAAGAATATTTTCATGAAAAGATACTGGATGAACCGCAATTATCAAGGATATTCTACAAATTTCATGGAGTATAGAAGTCAAAACTTAACCAACTGAGTATAATAAAGAATGGAATAATAAAAGAAATCACCATGCATGCGATAGACCGCACAAACAGGTTATTCCCACAGAATAATAAATAATGGAACCAGGTCCGGCGTAAACGCACAGACATGATATTCCGACAGAATAATAAATAATGGAACCAGGTCCGGTGTAAAACACACAGACAGGATGTTCCAACAGAATAATAACAAGACGGAACCAGGTCCGGTGTAAAACACACAGACAGGATGTTCCAACAGAATAATAATAAAAACGGAACCAGGTCCGGTGTAAAACACACAGACAGGATGTTCCAACAGAATAATAGAAGAATGTCACCAAGTATAGGGTAGACCGCGTATACAGGTTATTCCAACAGAATAATAAGAAATTGAACAACAACAGTTCTCTTCATGAATAAGAAAGAATAACACCCCTTACCGTTTTAAAGAAGAGCTGTAATAAGGAAGTAGTTAAGTAGCAGAATACTCTTCTTCTCTCTCTCTATAGCTTGAATGAATTCGTGAAAAATAATGAAGCCCTAGGCCTCTATTTATAGAAAAACTGAGGGTTTAAGAAATGAGTTTTGTACTGGGGTCAATACAAAATTCGATTTTACGCTCTGGGGTAGGCTAAGAAGTCTTCAAGAATACGTCAAGAAATTTATTAACAATATAAATATCGTTCAAAACTGTGACCCTCATCCAAGACTTGGATTGCACGTCACATTGATACCTATCAACTTGTCATCGTCATTCACGACGTCGCCTACAGAAAGTCTGGCTTCGGTGTATTCCACACAAGGAAGTCATCAGCGAAAGGATCGGGGCTCTTTATTTATGGCTTGATATGACAATGATTGACTTTAGTGGTTTGGTTACTTTGAATCCGCATAACAGGGTGGTTAGGAGTATGAAAGCTAACAACCTTACGAGAAGCATGATGAGTAGTGAACCAATCGTTTCAAAAAATCACATCAAAGGCAAGTATTTTCAAAGAGATAAGATCGACAGGTAACGTGAAAGTGTTGATTTGAACAAGATTTATAAATAGTGGAGGTAACGAATATTTCTCTCAACTGAGTTTAAACAGACATATCAAAGTCTAAGTTCTCCGGAGTTAACTTCAAACATTGAACACAACTAGGTGAAATAAAAGAGTGAGTAGAACCGATATCTAACACGGTATAGACTTCGCAAGAGTTTATGACTAACATACCCGTGATAATTTTATTCAGGTTTCTCGTCACAAAAAAAACGCTTTCTCTTAAACTACTGGCTTTGGCTTTTCTGGGACGGTCTTTGGTGCCTCCATCCTATCTGAACTTGTCTTCGGTGAACGACAAAATCAGGCTAAGTGACCTTCTCTTCCACAATTATAGCATGCTTTGGATGGCATCGCGCAGTTTGGACTGATGTGTCCCTCCCCTCCGCATTTGAAGCATATGATAGGTGGTCGTTCTCCTTCCTTAACAACAGGTGCTAGTGCTGACGTCTTTCCATCATTGTTGAATTTCCTCTTCTTGAAATGTCCATTCTTATTGTTTTGACCATGATTACCATTGAAGTGGTTACCATTTCTGGCATGTTGATTCCCTCCATGCTTATTGTCACCGCTTTGATGGCTGTTATCACTAGTATTATCATTTTTCTGACTGCTCTCTTTTGGTTGCGTTGACTCGTTATCGCTCTCTACTAATTGAACCCTATTTATAACATCTGAATACAGACACAGTTTATGAGAAATAAGATATTGACGTATCTCCAGTTTCAAACCTCTTAAAAACATCCGCGTCATTCTCTCTTCATTATCCACCAAGTGGGACGCAAATCGGGACAACTCGGCAAACTTGGCTTCGTACTGCGACACGGTCATGTTGTTTTGCTCCAACTTGATAAATTCCACCTCCTTCATGTGACGAATACTTTCGGAAAAGTACTTGTCATTGAACAGTTCTTGGAACTTCTCCCAAGACATCTTGAGTGCGTCAGGCTGGGTACGTTTTACAGATTCCCACCAGTAATCTGCCTCTTCACGCAACATAAAGGTGGCAAAGGGAACCTTTTGCTCCTCGGAGCATCCCAAGATATCAAATATCTTGGTGATTTGCTTTAACCACGTCTCCGCCTTAAGTGGTTCTGGCTTTCCCAAAAACTCCGGTGGTCCTAGCTCCTTGAATTGCTTAGCGGTGACGAACCGTGGGTTGTCATTGTTTCCTCCTTCATTTTGGATAGGAGCCGCTCTCGCCCATTGTTGCATGAATTGCATAAAGCTTCTGACCATCCCATCATTCACCATTTCATCGGTGTTATTGTTTTCATGAGGATTATTGTCCTCTGGTTGCACATTACTCTGAGCATTGATCGTTGGTGATTCAATGGTCTCATGTGCTTCATTGATTATCTCAACATTTTCAGATGCCATTTACAAATACTGCAACAAAACAAGGGTTAATTAACATATAACATATTATCCATATACTTTGACCGACCAATTAAATACCAAATAAACTTAGGTAGGTCATACTAGCGAAGGAATTCCCCGTCTCTCCCCTCCTAGTTCCATTCTCACATCTTAGCCAGGGATCCCTAAGCTCTGATACCAGCTGTGACGCCCCCAAAATTAGGTATACATCACCCATCTTGGGTCACCAGATACATGGTACTGAATACAAATACAACTTAGTAATACAGCTGTCGTGTACAATACGACAAAACATAAACTGTGAGTTTGAATACAAATATTATCTTCTAGAGAGTATTCATACTCAAAAAGAGTCCTCATTATATTTATTAACACACCATTACATAGAATAGTGAGGACTACTAACTAATACTATCATTCGGACCATCACTCCGTTTCCCGACTTGCCCCAGCTACGTTCTCATTTCCTGAAGAGAACAGTGAAAGAAAGGGTGAGCTCAACTAGCCCAGTAAGAAATATTATGACTAAGATAATGCAGAATAAATTATCATTAGCCTTCAACAATGTTAAACTGATAAAATATAATAGACATCAAGTTTAACTGCAACGGAACAAGCAATCCATTAAAAGAGTCAAGTAGAAAATAAACTCTACTATCTTTTATGATTTAAAAAGTTTTTCAACACTGTGATCGCTGAGACTCAGCTTAATAAAATAATCCACATCATCGAATCACCCCTGCACTACGGCCAAGGATATTCGTATATTCATTAATGGTCATGATCATGCCAACAACTGTCCATCAATGCACTACGGCCAATGAGGACTTTTACCACATCATTTGTAACATTACGGTCATGATTATACCGAATAATCCCTGGTCATAATCATACCAAGTCCATCTATGCACTACAGGCCACAGATGACTTTCAACATTTTATAAACATGAGGATGATGACAATGATATAAGAATTCAATAAAATAAGTTCAAGAATTAATTCATCCAAGAATTAACAACGTCCAAATTGTCAACATGATACTGTTTTGTGGATTAAAATTCAAGAATACTTAGAAGAATATTTTCATGAAAAGATACAGGATGAACCGCAATTATCAAGGATATTCCACAAATTTCATGGAGTATAGAAGTCAAAACTTAACCAACTGAGTATAATAAAGAATGGAATAATAAAAGAAATCACCATGCATGCGATAGACCGCACAGACGGGTTATTTCCACAGAATAATAAATAATGGAACCAGGTCCGGCATAAACGCACAGACATGATATTCTGATAGAATAATAAATAATGGAACCAGGTCCGGTGTAAAACACACAGACATGATGTTCCAACAGAATAATAACAAGACGGAACCAGGTCCGGTGTAAAACACACAGACAGGATGTTCCAACAGGATAATAATAAAAACGGAACCAGGTCCGGTGTAAAACACACAGACAGGATGTTCCAACAGAATAGTAATAAAAACGGAACCAGGTCTGGTGTAAAACACACAGACAGGATGTTCCAACAGAATAATAGAAGAATGTCACCAAGTATAGGGTAGACCGCGTATACAGGTTATTCCAACAGAATAATAAGAAATGGAATAACAACAGTTCTCTTTATGAATAAGAAAGAATAACACCCCTTACCGTTTTAAAGAAGAGCTGTAATAAGGAAGTAGTTAAGTGGCAGAATACTCTTCTTCTCTCTTTCTCTATAGCTTGAATGAATTCGTGAAAAATAATGAAGCCCTGGGCCTCTATTTATAGAAAAACTGAGGGTGGCTCTTGGTCTTAACGAAGGGTCAAATGACTCTTGGTCTTAACGAAGGGTCAAATGACTCTTGGTAATATTGAAGGGACAACTACTATTGACGAAAGTAATTACTATTGACCAAGGTAAATACTATTAACGAAGGTAATTACTATTGACCAAGGTAAATACTATTGACCAAGATAAATACTATTGACGAAGGTAATTACTATTGACCAAGGTAAATACTATTGACCAAGGTAAATACTATTGACGACGGTAATTACTATTGACAACGGTAATTACTATTGACGAAGAGACTCTTAGATGATGACATATGGCCCCCCATAAAAATAACCAAACTTACCACAACGTCTCAATTATTGATTTAATAATATAACATATTATACAGATGATACTATGACAATAATTTAAGAGATATGATGCAGCAATTACTGTAGCAATAATTGAGTATAGCTGAGTGACTTCTCACGTAAGCATCAATAATCAATACCGTGTGCTACTATGCAACCACGCGTATTACTGTACTTTTACTACCGGGTAGTTCAACAATTTTAACGATTTTAACGGTAACACCTCAGCCGTTATTTTTATAGAAAGATAATTTTGTCGTTTTCTAACTACGACTATACTTCTGTTGTGGGGTCCACCAATGATTGTGCCGTCGTACGAATATTCCCCGACAAAAAGAATATTCCCCGACCAAACGATTATTTTAAAACAACTTGCTTACTTTGCAAAATTTATAAATAATACCCACAACTATAATATTATATCAAATCCACACCATAATTATTTCGAAAAAATTAAATATTTATTCATAAAATCTGGGGTCTCACAAACAAGATTTATAAACAGTAGATGTAACGAAGGTTTCTCATAACAGAGTTTCAACCAATAAGTCAAAGTCTAATTTCTCTAGAGTCAAATTTAAACGTTGAGCGCAACTAGGTGAAATAAAAGAGTGGGTAGAACCGGTATCAAATAAGGTATAAACTTCTCAAGAGTTTATGATTAACTTACCCGTGATAACTTCGTTCGGGTTCCTCGACAAATGCTCTCACTTAAACTACCGGCTTTGACTTGTTTGGAACATCCTTTGGTGCCACTGTCCTAGCTGGACTTAACTTCACTACACGACAAAATTGAGCTAGGTGACCTTCTCTTCCGTAATTGAAACACGCTTTAGGTTACTGCGTACAGTTTGGACAGATGTGTCCCTCCTGCCCGCATTTGAAACATACGACCGGTGGTCGTTCTTCTTCCTTGGAAACGGGTGTTGATGTTACTGTCTTTCCATCATTATGGAACCTTCTCTTCTTGAAATTTTGACTTCTATTATCTTGACCATGATTACCACCGAAGTAGTTACTATTCTTGATATGATAATTTCCCCCACGATGGTTATCATTATTCCGATGGCCGTTGCCACCGGTATGATTATTATCGTGTTGTTGGTCGTTGCCTTTTGGTTGGACTGACTCATTATCGCGCTCCAATAATTGAGCCCTATTCACAACATCTGAATATAAACAAAGTTTGTGAGAAATGAGGTATTGACGTATTTCGAGTTTCAAACCACTCAGAAACATTCACGTCATTCGTTCTTCATTATCAACCAAATGGGATACAAACCGGGATAACTCCGCAAACTTAGCCTTGTACTGCGATACGGTCATATTATTTTTCTCTAGCTTGATAAATTCTACCTCTTTCATATGACGAATACTTTCGGGAAAGTACTTGTCGTTGAATAACTCTTAGAACTTCTCCCAAGACATCTTCAGTGTGGCAGGTTGAGTACGTTTTATAGATTCCCACCAATGATCTGCCTTTCCTCGCAACATGAAGGTGGCGAAGGGAACCTTTTGCTCCTCTGAGCATTCTAAGACATCAAATATCTTGGTGATCAGTTTTATCCACGTCTCTGCCTTAAGTGGTTCTGACTTTCTCAAAAACTCCGGTGGTCCCAGCTTCTTGAACTGCTTAGCGGTGACCAACCGTGGGTTACCATTGTTTCCACATGCATTTTGAACAGGAATCTCTCTCGTTTGGTTTTGCATGAATTCTAGAAAGTTCCTAAACATACAATCGTTCGTCATTTGGTTGGTGTTGTTGTTTACACGAGGATTATTGCCTTCTTGATGCACATTATACTGGTTATTGATCGTTGGTGACTCAACGGTCTCATGTGCTCCATTGCTTATCTCAATATTTTCAGATGTCATTTTTAAATACTGTCACAAAATAAGAGTAACATGCCACATATTATCCATATATTCTAACCGACCAATTAAATAACAAATAAACTTAGGTAGGCCATACTAGCGAAGGAATTACCCATCTCTCCCCTCCTAGTTCTAGTCTCAAATCTCAGTCAGGGATCATATCCCTAATCTTTGATACCAACTGTGACGCCCCAAAAATAGGTATACATCACCCATTCTGAGTCGCCAGATACATGGTACATAATACAACTACAACTTGATTATACAACTGTCGTGTAAAATACGACAAAACATAGCTGAGAGTTTTAACACGGACATCGTCTTCTAGACAATATCCAAACTCAAATTCAATCTCATTACAATTATTGTCACACTATTTCACAGAATAGTGAGGACTACTAAAACAACAATCTGGACCGTCAATCCATTCCCCGACTAGTTCCAGCTATATTCTCATTTTTTGAAGAGAACAGTGAAAGAAAAGGGTGAGCTCAACTAGCCCAGTAAGAAATATTATGACTAAGATAATGCAGAATAAATTATCCTTAGCCTTCAATAGTATAACAACTGATAGAATACAATAGACAACAAGTTTTAGATCAACAACTGCATTGTAATAAGTAATCCATTAGAAGAGTCAAGTAGAGCATGATATCTACTATCTTCTATGATTTAAAAGTTTATCATCAATTTTATTGCTGAGACTCAGCTAAATAAATAATCCACATAACTGAATTATCCATGCACTATAGGCCAGGGATATTCATTAGTATCACGACCACGAATTATCCATGCACTATGGGCCAAGGATATTCGTGTTTTCACCAATGGTCATGATCATGCAAAACAACAATTCATCTTTTCACCCTTGGCCGAAGAGAACGCATGGTCATGATCATACCAACAATTGTCGCTGAGACTCAGCTCAATAAATAATCAACATCACTTGTAACATTACAGTCATGATTATACCGAATAATCCCTGATCATAATCATACCAATCAACAGTTCATCTTTGCACCCTTGGCCGAAGATGACTTTCATAACAATATAAACATGAGGATGATGACAATGATATAAGCATTCAAATAAATGAACGCAAATGATAAATTTTTAAAGATTTATAATTTAATTTATCCAGAATTTAATAATATCCAAATAGTATCCGAGTGAATAGTAATTTAGGAATAGTACCCCGTGAATAGTACTCCGGCATAAAAAATTAAACTTTATCAAGAATATTCAGAATAATATTTACATGAAAAAATATTGGATGAAACACATATTTTAAGGATATTCTACTAATATCATAGAGTATAGAAGCCAAAATTTAAACAAAATGAGTGCAGAATTCGAAATCTGAAATGAAATAATATTACTTACATACTACAGAGTATGGAAGAAAATATTATTTCTTACGAATACAGAACAAAAATAATATCCCTTACGAATATTGAATGAAAATAATATTCCTTACGAATATTAAACGAAGACAATATCCCTACGAATATTGAACGAAAATAATATTCCTTACGAATATTGAATGAAAATAAAATTTCTTACGAATACGAAAAATAATATCGTAAGCGAATATGAAATAAATAATATCCCTTACCTCAAAAAGGGAGCAATTCTAACTGGTATATCGGAGATATTCCTGAAGAAAACTTTCACTATTTTTTACTCTCAAAGCTTCCTTAAACTCTAAAGAAATACGCTCAATATTATAGAAGAAGAATTCTCTGTTTCTGATGTGATTTTTATTTCTAAACTGAGCATCCTATTTATAGGAGAATGGAAAGGATACTATTTAGATGTACAGTAGGGGAAAAGTTCACAGGCGCCGAATCGTCTGAAATTTTAATTTTCTGATTTACTATACAAATACTATGCAGACACTATGTAAACATTATGCATAATAAAATATAATATATTCTATTTTTCATAAAAAATAAAACTTATTATAATATATATATATATATATATATATATATATATATATATATATATATATATGTGTGTGTGTGTGTGTGTGTGTGTGTGTGTGTGTGTGTGTGTGTGTCACATGCATAACCACACGTGACATTTCATTTCCTTTCTTTCAACACACGTGGGCCCCACATGTCATCATCACATGTGGGCTCCACCTCTTATAATAAATAACTTTCTACCAATTATTTTAAAAAATGGGTAAATGGGGTTCCAAATAATAAGCAACACTTACAACAAAAACTTCATAAAAATACCCTCAATATTTTTAACAATATTTATTCATCATTATTATAACTCGCAATATTAACAACCAGATAGTTCCCAGGAAAGAGAGGGCTTTTCGATAAGAATTTCTCCCTATTGGCGCGCAATTAGATGACCAAACCCCTTTTCTCGACACAGCTTTCTAGACATTGTCAATTATACAAATAATAATATGAATAACTTGTCATCTCAATTATTGATTTAATAATATAAAATATTGTAACAATAATTGAATCAATAACGTGAGATACTATACAACAATTACTGTAGCAATAATTGAATAAAACTGAGTGACTTCTCACGTAAGCATCAAATACAGTGTGTTACTATGCAACCACGCGTATTACTGTACTTTTATCACCATGTATTTTAACAGTTAACGGTAAAACTTCCGCCGTTATTTTCATAAAAAGTTACTTCTGTCGTTTTCCAACCCCGACAGTAATTTCGTTGTGGGGTCAACCAATGATTGTGCCGTCGTACGAATATTCCCTTATAAAGTGAATATTCCCCGACTAATCGAATATTTTATAACAACTTGCATACTTTGCAAAATTTATAAATTTTATCAACAACTATAACATTATATCAACTCCACACTACAATATTAAAAAAAATATTTCGAGAAAATTAAATTTTATATATTCATAAAATTTGGGGTCTTACAAATAGTACCCCACGAATAGTATTTCGTGAATAGTACTTCGAGAATAGTACTTTGTGAATAGTAACTCGTGAATAGTACTTTATGAATAGTACTCCCGTGAATAGTACTTTGTGAATAGTATCGTATTTATGAATAGTGCCCATGAATAGTACCATATGTATGAATTGTGCCGTATAAATTTATAATACCCATGAATAGTACTCTGGCATGAAAAGCTTAATATTTAATAAGAATTTTTAGAAAAATATCCTTGTGAAACGATACTAGATGAAGCGTAAATTTCACGGATATTCTACTAATTTCACGAAGTATAGAAGCAATACTTTAACAAAATGAGTGTAGAATTCAGAATCTGAAACGAAATAATATTACTTACATACTACAGAGTATGGAAGAAAATATTATTTTATACGGATATTAAAAAAAATATCCCTTACATATAAGAAATAGATAATACCTCTTACCTTAGTAGAAGACTGGATACTGCAATAGTGAAGTAGCAGAATACTTTTTTTCTTCCTCTCTATAGCTTCTCTCTATATCTTCTCTCTCTATAATTGCTCTTTGTGAATTTTAGTGAATTGGTGAGAATGAAAGAAGAACGAGCTTCTATTTATAGGAAAATATAGTTTCGATAATTGCACGATTAGGGGCTCGAATTATTATTGTATAATACCTTCATCTTTTCCTCTATTTTTAATTTAGTCCTACAAATATTATCAAACTTGCACCACCTCCCCTAATAGTACATGCATGTGAATCAATAGTTTCATACATGCGAATAAATAGTTATATGCATGTGAACTAATAGCAATTAATTGCTCATTTATCCGATTAATTACCCGATTGGTCAATTTAACCTCCAGAAATCAATTATTATCGAAATAAATGTCGATTTCCACTAACACTAATAATTCCAACACAATAAAAATATTTTAACAACATTTATTCATCAATAATATAACTTGCAATATTAACAACCAGATCGTTCCCAAGAAAGAGGAGACTTTTCGATAAGAATTTCTTCCTATTGGCGCGCAATTAGATAACCTAACCCCTTCCCTCGACAAAACTTTTTAGACATTATTAATCATGCAAATAATAATATGAATAACTGTGTCATCTCAATTATTGATTTAATAATATAAAATATTATGCAGATGATACTGTGACAATAATAGAAGAATATGAGAGATATTATGCAGCAATTACTGTAGCAATAATTTAGTATAACTGAGTGACTTCTCACGTAAACATCAATAATCAAAGATACTGTATAATACCGTGTGCTACTATGCAACCACGCGCATTACTGTACTTTTATTATCGGGTATTTTAACAGTTTATTTTTATAAAAAAAATATTTCTGTCATTTTCTAACTACGACAATACTTCCGTTGTGGGGTTCACTAATGACTGTGTCGTCGTACGAATATTACCTGTTAAAACGAATATTTTCCGACCAATCAAATATTTTATAACAGCTTGCTTACTTTGTAAAATTTTCACATATCACCTTTAACTTTAACCTTTTATCAATTTAACCATTTACTAAATAAAATAATAATTATAAGAAAATTGAATACTTTCATTTCATAAAATTCGGGGTCTTACAATGAAACTATTCTCCCTCATTTCCTTCATATAAGTCGTTTTAGAGAATTATTTTTGTCACTTAATATAAATCGTTTAAGAATTTTAAGTAAGCATTAATTGTTTAGTTTCTAATATTATTGTAAGACCCCAACTTTTATGAATAAAGATAAATTTTTCTCTAAATATTATTTTTGAATATTATGGTGTGGATTTGATATAATGTTATAGTTGTGGGTAATATTTATAAATTTTGTAAAGTAAGCAAGTTGTTATAAAATATTCGATTAGTCGGGGAATATTCGTTTTAACAGGAAATATTCGTACGACGACACAATCATTGGTGGACCCCGTAACAGAATTATTGTCGGAGTTAGAAAAAGACAAAAATATCTTTTTATAAAAATAACGGCGGAAGTTTTACTGTTAAATTGTAGAAATACCCGGTGATAAAAGTACAGTAATACACGTAGTTGCATAGTAGCACACGGTATTGATTATTGATGCTTACGTGAGAAGTCACTCAGTTTTGTTTAATTATTACCACAGTAATTGCTGCATAGTATCTCACGTTATTAATTCAATTATTGTTACAATATTTTATATTATAAATCAATAATTGAGATAACAAGTTATTCATATTATTATTTGCATAATTAACAATGTCTAGAAAGTTCTGTCGAGGAAATGGGTTTGGTCATCTAATTGCGCGCCAATAGAGAAAAATCCTTATCGGAAAGCCCCCTCTTTCTTGGAAACGATCTGGTTGTTAATATTGCGAGTTATAATAATAATGAATAAATATTGTTAAAAATATTGAGAGAATTTTTATGAAGTATTTGTTGTAAAGTTTGGCGTATTATTTAGACCCCCACTTATTTATTTTTTTAAATAATCGGAAGGAAGTTATAAAGTGTGTGTATATATATATATATATATATATATATATATATATATATATATATATATGTGTGTGTGTGTGTGTGTGTGTGTGTGTGTTATTTGGCATGTGTGTGTGTGCCGTGTGTGTGTGTGTGTGTGCATGTGGTGGGAAAAAAAAGGGGGGGATGATGCCTTGGGAAGAAGGGCAAGTGTGTGTGTTTGATATATGTGCCGCGGGAGTGTGTGTGTGTGTGTGTGTGTGTGTGTGTGTATATATATATATATATATATATATATATATATATATATATATAAGTTTTAATTTATTAGATTATATATAGAATATATTATATTTTATTGCACAGTAATAAATAGCTAGTAAAATCAAATTTTTTGAAAAATTTTGCCGGTTGCGTCCGTGATTATTTTTCACTGTGCGTCCGTGATTTTATTTTCTAAATAGTATCATTCCATTCTCCTATAAATATGATGCTTAGTTTAGAATTAAAAATCACACCAGAATCAGAGAATTCTTCTTCTATTATCTTGAACGTATTTTTTTAGAATTTAAGGAAGCTTTGAGTGTAGAAAACAATATAAGTTTTCTTCAAGAATATCCCCGCCCTACCAGTCGGAATACTCTTCTTTTTAAGGTAAGAGATATTATTTTTGTTCAATATTCGTAAGAAATAATATTTTCTTCCATACTCTATAGTATGTAAGTAATATTATTTCGTTTCAGACACTACAAAAAAATAGACATTTGACAACGATTTTTCGGGCAACGACTTACAAAGTTGTTACCAAAAATATATGTTTAGCAACGAAATTTGTCATTCGTTGCAGTTTGCGAAAGACTTTCATTTTTCGTAACGAAATTCATAGGTCGTTGCAAAATTTCGTTGCCAAATCGTTGGCGGGAAAAAAAAAATCCCCGCCTATTTACTTTTTGCTGCCGATGAGATTTCTTATCATCGTCAGCAACGAAAACTTTTTTATTAGTATATTTCGTTACCTAATATGAGCCACATTCATTGTCAACAATTTTTTTTCGTTGCGTATTTTATACATGTTTTTGCAACGACTAGTAAATTATTGCCCAAAATTAAGATAAACCCAATAAGCACGTTTCGACCTCTTTTTCTTTTTCTTTTTTCCCCCAAAAACACATAATTAATTTGTATTTTTAAAATTTTATTTATTTGGACGCAATACAGTCAAACGTTTCACTCCCTCCGTCTCAAAATAAATGCTCAACTTAATTTTTTTTTGTTGTCAAGAGTTATTTTTTTTAAAATTAAAATTGAGCACATATAGATATATTTTCTAATTTACAAAAAATAAAATTTGTAGTAAATTTGGATGTAGTTTATAAGGATCATATTCTCTCACTTATAATTTTAAAAAAAGTGTAATTAATTTCTACATAAAGTATAAATTGCTACATAAAGTACTAAATTGCTCAAAATTTTTATCTCAAAATCAATCTCCGGTAGAAATTGACTAGAATTCCCGATTTGGCTACGATTGGTTTTATATAGGTTGACCGTAGTCTAACTTGGTTGGGAGAGAACGACTTTATGTGTAAATATATAAATGCTTGGCAGATGATGAATTTATAAGTATAAATATGTATATCCTCTAAAGTCTGATGGGATCCTTGGATATCTTGTAAAGAGGGTATTAATTAATTTTTTTAATCAAGTCAAACCGTATAGAAATACAGTCAAATTATATAAAATAAACACATGGTGACTAGGGGTGTAAACGGATATATACGGTATTCGTATCTGTATCAGAAAAATTAATTCGATATCCGTATTCGTATTCGGTAATTAGTGAATTTTAAAAATGTTATCCGATATTCGAAATAATATCCGAATACGGATGATATCCGTTTTCGTTTATTTTATTCGAATAAACAGATTATTCGAATATTCAGGTATCTGAATTCGTTTATCAGTCACCTATTACAAAATTCATTCAAATTATTTACAAAAAAATAAAGAAAAAAATTTGAATAATTACTCATTACCAATCACAATTTAAAGTTCATACCATACATTAATCAAACATCCTAATCATTACTCATAAAGGGGAGGAAAATGTCAAACATATCATCATACACCACTGATCATAAAAATCAAAATTTAAACATCCTAAAGAATGTATCAAATTAACATCATTGAAAAGATGATAAAACTCTTGTTCTTCTTTGCAATCATCCTTCATTAATTTGCATATATCCTAACTAATTGCAACTGCAAGAGAAATATAAATAATATTAGTATAATGTTAATCTAAAATAATTGGAACGCTGTGAAAGGTTAAAAGCAAAAAAATTGTAAATTTGTGATTTTCCTCC
This sequence comes from Panax notoginseng, assembly GCA_016801055.1. NCBI lineage: Eukaryota > Viridiplantae > Streptophyta > Magnoliopsida > Apiales > Araliaceae > Panax > Panax notoginseng. Next base: position 164,211,550 of record CM029019.1, read on the forward strand.
CAAGTCCCAAGTCCCAAGACCCACCCATGTACAAGTAGAAAGAATAAATTAAAAAGTTGGTTTTCTCAGCATCTAGCATCAGTTATGATTGCATAATTTTTTTTTCTCCAATACAGGTCCAGTTTAGGTACCAGATTGAAAATTATAGTGTTGCTCCTTAGTCATGCAAGTGCGATGTTTATATTGGTGTATTGTGTAAAAACTGCTGCTGATGATCATTTGCAAAAGGTCGAAAAAGATCTAGAGAAGGGCAATGTCAAAAGGATCGAAGTGATTATAACAAAGCAACAACTTCAAGAGTTGCTCTCAAAAACAAGTGTTAGCTAAGGATATTCTGTCCAGGCTTGATCGGTGTAAAACATCTTGTTTTTACTTTGATGATGATAATTCATCGACGTGTTGGAAGCCAAAGCTCAAATCTATTCCCGAATGAAATGATCTAATTTAGCAGTATGTAGCATCTATATTAGATTTAGGTGTTATTTATATATATATATATATATATATATATATATATATATATATATTCACTTGGCAAGGAAATAGTCATAAATATAGCATGAAAAAACAAACAAGAAATAGGAACAGATGAATATAAGGTCTATAAAAGAAAAGTGTGGTTTGCATAGCAAAATGTACAGAGTTGTAATAGTATTATAATGATTTATGAAAAGAACATCGACAGTTATATAAAACCAAAGTTGTCATTTGGTAAATTGGAATGACGAGTTCAATGTTATGACTGATCTCTCTGTTGCATGTTCTTTAAGTTTAACACCAGGATTAGTTAAGATTTTGTTCAAGGAGATAAAATAAGTTTGAATAGATGAGTAACTTATACTCCTCTTAGCTTCTAGCGCACATGAATTTCATTCTTCTGAACTTCAACTTCTAGCTTGCAAAAGATACATTAATACACACTTTTTACATAGGCAACCATAAGAGGAAATAAAAGGAACAGTGAGTACACATTTTAGCATTCAAACAACATTCGCCAACTATAATTTATTCAACATTCAATCCAAGACATCATTTCATTTCATAGACTTATGTAAATCACCAATATTACAACCTGATCTCTTAAAGTTACCACAAGGAATCCCAAGTTCATGTCAGATGATTCCATTATTTGAGCTACCAAAAGGGTTGACAATAAAAAATTTCACTATGACATATGATCTGGCATGCTTTTACCATCTTTAAAGTAGAGATCTAAGCATAAAATTGGTTCTTTGTGTTATTTTTTTAAGTAATGCTACCATGATAAAAGACATGTTATAAAAAGTAGATATAAAATAATGTGTTGAATAAGAATTATTTTATTTTTTTATATCCAATTTGTTACCAAAGTATTATAGTACGTTTTTTTACCAAGTCGTTAGTTGTAACTGTTCAGTGTTATATACATAAAATATTGATAATATGAGTGAAACTAATGAATAAATTTTTAAACATAATTTCTGATACCCAGCTTAAAGCAAATGATCACAAACAACCATATTGACAAAATTGGTATTGAAGTTATTAGCAGGTTTTTTTTTGTTTTCTTAAAATACTGGGATGAGGATATAATTATCAAATATCACAAATATAATGATAGTTTGCAGTCCCTTCCCGAAAACTGAACATTTTAGAAATGCAAACATAAATAAATAAATCACTGCAAAATAATACTTTTATATCAACTCAAATAAGAAGTATTCCATGAATCTACCTCACATAACTTTTCCCTTTTATGATAGGATGACTATATACACATTGCCCATCACCATATTTAGCAGCCCCTTAATCTACATTCCTAATACTCATTTCGCTCATAAACATATACAAAAGCAAAGCTATAAACATGCACTTACAATTCTAAAGAAAAATAAAGTATTACTCAAATGATCTTAAATAGTTTAAGGAGGAGATTTTTTTTTAAAAAAGGAACTAAATTGTGGATTGAGATGACAAACGTATATAATTTTTTTTTTGGCATTTCACCAAACATGTAATGTGCACTATTCTAAATATAAATAAAATGGAACTAACAGGTAATAATCACCAAACAGCACAAATTGCAATGAATAAAGGAAAATCACAATAAAATCATATCCATCTCTTCAGTCAAGACTTTTATCAAGCACTAACAAAGCAAAAGCTTCTCAGTTCTTCAGCGTAACACAATTACCTATTTTCGATACCACCGAGTACAGCGCAATCTAAGTAGATTTAATTGATGAGAAGAAAAGTGGGTACCTTTACAAAGAAATCTGCGGATTGGAGAAATCGCTGAGTGAAATCAGACTAAAAATGTTCTTCATCGTTTTATATATTTATAATTGATTCTCCCAAATAGCTTAACAGATTGAACCGAGTAACCATCCGAGATAACTCATTGATTCAACTTTTTATATATAGGGATTGATTTTATTTATTGTCAATTTATAATTTTTTAAAATTTAAATTATTATAACTTAATATTTTAATTAATACAATTAATATTATAAATTACTTAAAAATTATTATTAAAAATAAAATTTTTATTAAAATATTAATTACATTACAATTTAAATTGTAATATATTATAAATTAAAAAACAAACTCAAACTTAAATCTTTCTGTAGAACATATGAATAATTTTTTGGCATTTGTGCTCTATTACACAAAAGAGAGCCACTATCTTTTTTTTTTCTTTTAAAGTTTAACGTGGTGTAAAATTATTTACTTTATAATTTATTAAAAGAAATAATCGGCATTGTGAGCTACTTAAAAAATGTTATTAAAAGTAAATTTACTATTGTAAAAAATTTAATGTATTTATATATAATACAATTTATATTTACTATAATTAATTCTAAAAAATTTATTTTCACAAAATAGTGACCAATTTTATCTCTCTTAAAAAACTTTTCAGTAATAATATATAGTGAGTAAGAATTCATTCATTAATAGTATTTTACTTCAAAATTTTCATCAAAGATTGACGTCAAACATCCTTCTATCATCTCAATTTTACAAAAGAAAAAAAAATTAAATTGTAAAGGATGTTTCTTTTAGAATAACTATATTATCACTAATTTCTTTTGCTTCATTGTTTCCTCACTTGAAAACTCATCACATAAAGAATGAATTCCTTCACTACATCTCTAATTTCTTGTAGTGATATTACAATTCAAATAAGTTTTTATCATTTTTAAAATCTTAAATTTAAATTTCAAAATGAATGTTCTAATTCCGACTATAACTAGAATAAGGAAAAATAAATAATTAAAGTATAGTTCATTAATGAATGATTGTTAATTTATTTAATTTTAATAAATACAATAATTAATAATCTAGATTACAATTCAAATAAGTTTTTATCATTTTTGAAATCCTAAATTTAAATTTTAAAATGAATGTTGTAAGACCCTAACTTTTATAAATAAAATGAAATTTTCTCTATTTATTATTTTGAAATAGTAAGGGATTGATTTGATTAATATGGTTAGTTATGGGTAAAATGCACAAATATTTTAAATAAGCAAGTGGTTATAAAATATTCATTGTTGTCAGGGAATATTCGTTTGGTCGTGAAATATTCTTACTGTCAAAGAATATTCGTACGACGGTGCAGCCATTTGTGGGCCCCATAACGGATAACGGTCGAATGAAAAAACAACAAGTATTCGTTTTTATAAATAACGGCGTAGTCGTTACCGTTAACACTGTTAGAATACCCGGTGGTTAAAACACAGTAATACACGGTGTTGCACAGTAGCACACGGTGTTGCACCAATTATTGATTCTTACGTAAGAAGTCACTACTCAATAATTGTTACAGTAATTACTGTTAAATATTTTATTTTATTGATTCAATAATTGCTACATTGATATTTTATATTATTGATTCAATAATTGTCACTGCACAGTATTTTCTATTATCATATCAATAATTCATATTATTTGAATAATATTATTAGATAGCATTATTGACAATGTCTAAAGAAGTTCTGTCTAGAAAAGGGGTTATGTCATCTAATTGCGTGCCAGTAAGGAGAAATCCTTATCGGAAAGCCTCTTCTTTCCTGGGTACAACCTGATTGTCATTATTGTGATTCTGTAATATTATTTGTGAATAATTAATTATTGATTTATATGATAAGGAAAATATTTATTTTATGTGGATATAAATGGAGGAATTTTTAGAAAAGTGACAATTGTTGAAATTTGATATTTTATCTTCTGATAAAATAATTCATTCAAATATATTATTATATTACATTATTTATAAATGTATAATGCGATAATATAATAATAAAATAATGGTGATATTTTTATAATGAATGTGCGTTATATGAATAAATGAGGAGGAATAATATTTTTGTTACAAAAAACATGTTAAATATGTTGGTGGGCCCCATTTTTGACTGAAATTTGATTATAGCTTGCAAAATCGTCCGTACGTAGATTTCGGTCATTTTCTGTTTGGAATTTGGAAAAATATTATTCTACAAAGTTGTAGAGAATTAAATTTCCTATAGAATGGACATAAGATTCGAATTTTTCTGGTAAAAGGGCTATTTATTATGAATTATTGAAATTCTGGAATAATTAATTTTTGGAGTTTTAAATATTTTTTTTAAGAAGAACGTTTTTTGTGAGTTGGTAGGCCCCACTTGTATGTGGTAAATGCTGAATTCAGATTGTTAAGGTGTGCGTAGGAAATTTTAAAAAAAAATATTAATATTTTATTAAATTTTCTGCTTTGGTGTTCTAAGCATTTTCCTATAAATAGGGTACTTAGGTTAGAATTAAAAATCACATCAGAATATGAAGTTTTCTTTCTCTCTATATTATCGAGCGTATTTTTGTGAGTATTTAGATATCTTGAGTGTTGCTATATAGTGCAAGTTTCCTTCAGCGTTATATCCGATATTCCAGCCAGAAGTATTATTCTTTTTAGGTAAGAGATGTTATTTTTTTTCTCTAAATGATGTTATTTCTTTTAATATCATTATACCGGAATATTGATAAGATTTTTCTTGTGAAATTTTTGCCTTTTTGTGTTGGGATTACTATTCACGTATACGACACTATTCACAGAAAAATTAAAATTTTCTTTTCTTTGTCCAAGTTGTCTATTATGGTTACTAGCTTTGATTGTATCCATGTTTTGATCTTCATTCTTGAATTTTGCTCCACAATGGTTTATTATGGAGTATTTTTGAACTTGGATAAACTAAAATACGAATTCCTAATCCTTGTCCTTTTATCTCACTGGTTTTATTTTCTTTAAAATATTTTCATCATTCTCAGTCCTAAATGGTGATATAACTGAATATCGTTGACCTGTAGTACAAAGATGAATGATTATCTTATGAATATCTTTGGCCTGTAATGCAAAGATGGACAGATGTTGAGATGAACATGACCAACTGGTGATATAAATGAATATCTTTGTCCCATAATGCAAAGATGAATATTTAGTTCAAGATGTATATTGATTGATGTCGCAGGGATAAAATATTGATGATGAACTTTAAAATCATAGAAGATAGTAGACTTCATTCTCTACTTAACTCTTCTAATGAATTGTTATTTTCGCTGCAAATATTGATCTAAACTTGTTGTCTTTTATATTCTGTGACACCCCCAAAATAGGTATACATCACCCATTCTGAGTTGCCAAATACATGATACAAAATTTAAATACAAACTTTATTTATACAATACGACCACAAGCGTAGCTGAGAGTTTTTACACGAATATTGCCTTCTAGACAATATCCAAACTCAATAGAGTCCTCATTAAATTTATTATCATACTATTTCATAGAATAGTGAGGACTACTAAAACAACCATCTGGACCGTCACTCCGTTCCCCGACTAGTCTCAGTTATATTCTCATTTCCTGAAGAGAACAATGAAAGCAAAAGGGTGAGCTCAACTAGCCCAATAAGAAAATATTATGACTAAGATAATGCAGAATAAATTATTGTTAGCCTTCAACAGTGTTAAACTGATAGAATATAATAGACAACAAGTTTAACTGCAGCGGAATAAACAATCCATTAGAAGAGTCAAGTAGAGCATGATATCTACTATCGTTTATGATTTAAAAGTTTATCATCAATTTTGTCGCTGAGACTCAGCTCAATAAATAATTCACATCACTAAATTATCCATGCACTACGGGCCAAGGATATTCATTATTATCAACAATGGTCATGATCATGCCAACAACTGTCCATCAATGCTCTTCGGGCCAACGAGAACTTTTACCATATCATTTGTAACATTACTGATGAGTAGGTTTTATACCTATGAATTCGATATTATTAAACTTAATTATTGCTATCTTTAATTATTTTTTAGTATCTTTTTATGTGTTTTGTGTTTATTTCTTATAGGTTGGAGCTGGAGGGACAAATTGGTCATTTGGGAGAAGAAAAAGGTCAAAATTCATTAAAATTAGAGCTGAGTGGCATTTTTATAATTACATGGTCCTGGTCAAGCTCCTAGGCACTTGGAAATGACCTGGGTTGAGTGCCTAGGCGCTCATGTGCGGTTGAAGAAGGATTTTTCTACTGCTAAATGGATTTTTGAAGCCAAAAAGGAATCTAAAAGAGGGTGGAGATCAATACAAATAGGAGAAGACTTTAGAAAAGACGTATCACTTAATTTTTCAAGAGATTTGCAGAGAGAACAACGAAGAAAAATACGAAGGAGAATTGCAAGGGCTGAAGATCAAAGAGAGATTATTGGAGCAAATTCAGAGTTTTTTCTTCTCTTCTCTAGTTTTATCTTTTGTAAATATCTGGGATGTTTGGATTATTAATCTGAATGATGTTTTTCTTTATTATTAATATGAACTAAATTTTCATTAAGATTGCAACGGAACTTGGTAAGTAGTTTAAATTAAATCTTCCCATTGAATGAAAGTTGGTTTTTATTAAATTATTTATTATATCTTTTGCTTATTGATTAATTGTTTGGCCAACAATTATTATGATAATCTATATAAAATTGGAAGATGGAGTATAGATTGAGATTTGAATATGATAACATCTGTTCATATAATTTGAATAGGGTTAATATAATTAGCATGTAGGATAGGAATATACCTATGTGTCTTTTGTATCCATTGAAAGAATTTGTGCGTAAAACCCTAATTAACTTGATTCACATAGGAATATAGTGAATTAATTAACTGGGGTGTTTCTTGTAATTATGTGTCTTAAGGATCGAATTTAGGATGATTTGTTCACGTGTCTTTGGAAGAAGCACGTGAATTTTATAAAGTATTCTTGGATAATGATTGATATTAATTAATTGATTTAAATGGGAAGTAAATTGGTTTAAATGAAATACCAAGGGAAGTTGTAATCTTAATCTGTTAAATCTGTAGTTATTCTTGTAAAATTTTGATTTTAATTATTAGTTTTGTTAAGTTTAATTTTCAAATCACAAACAATATTTCGTAGTTTAAAATAGGATTAATTGCATTGGAATTAGTAATTGATAAATATTAGTCTATTTCCTCGTGGGAACGATATCCTTGCTTGCTGGATATTACAATTGAACGTGTATACTTGCGTGTTAAAGTGCTATTAAAAAATTAGGCAACAATTACAGGTCATGATTATACCGAATAATCTCTTGTTATAATCATACCAATCAATAGTCCATCTATGCACTACGGGCCAAAGATGACTTTCGTCACAATATAAGTATGAGGATGATGATAATGATATAAGAATTCAATTAAATGAAAGCAAATGATAAATTTTAAAGATTTATAATTCAATTTATCCAAAATTCAATAATGTCCAAATTGTCAACATGATACTGCTTTATGGAGTAAAATTCAAGAATAATATTGTATCAAAAATGATTTAGACCTAAAAGAAATTAATTTTTATCATGAATAGTACCCCGGGTGAATAGTACCCAATTGAATAGTATCCCATGAATAGTACTCCGAGAATAGTACTCCGTGAATAGTACTCCTGCATGAAAAGGTTAAAACTTATCAAGAATACTCAGAATAATATTTCCATAAAAAGATACTGTATGAAGCACAAATATCAAGGATATTCTACTAATTTCATGGAATATAGAAGCCAAAACTTAACAAAATGAGTGTAGAATTCGAAATCTAAAACGAAATAATATTACTTACATACTACAGAGTATGGAAGAAAATATTACTTCTTACGAATATTGAACAAAATTATATCCCTTACGAATACGAAAGAAATAATACCCCTTACCTTAGTAGGAGATTGGATACTGCAATAGTGTAGTAACAGATACTCTTCTTCTTTCTCTCTGATTCTCTCTCTATAGAATTCTCTTATGAGTCGTAGTGAATTGGTGATAATGAAAGAAGAAATAAGCTTCTATTTATAGAAGATTTCTAGCTTAGCCTTTGCAATGTGAAGAGGCAAGTGGCTTGATGACTGATGATGTGAAAAGAAAAGTGGTTTGACGCCTGTAATGTGAAACAACAAGTGATTCAACGCCTGTAATGTGAAATGACAAGTGGTTCGACGCCTATAATGTGAAACGACAAGTGGTTCGACGCCTATAATGTGAAACGGCAAGTGGTTTGACATCTGGTAAATGCAAGTACTATTGGCGAAAGTGACTCTTAGATGATGACATATGGGCCCCATAGAATAAACCAAACTTACAACAAACGTCTCATAACAGACTTCTTATTTATATCAAAGATTGAATAAATATTTACCACCAATGATTTTATCTTCAATCAACACATTTTTTTTAATCTTTCAACACTTAATATTATAACTCACAATATTGACAACCAGATCATTCTTAGGAAAGAGGGGGCTTTCTGATAATGATTTATCCTTATTGACGCGCAATTAAATAACCTAATCCCTTTCCTCGACAGAATTTTCTAGACATTGCCAATAATGCTAACTAATAATATGAATATTTGTGTTGTGTCAATTATTGATTTAATAATATAAAATATTGTGCAGATGATACTGTGACAATAATTGAATCAATAATATGAGATACTGTGCAACAATTACTATGGCAATAATTGAATAAAACTGAGTAACTTCTCACGTAAGCATCAATAATCAAAGATACTGTACAATACTGTGTGCTACTATGCAACCACGCGTATTACTTTACTTTTATCAACGGGTATTTCAACAGTTAACGGTAAAACTTTTGCTGTTATTTTTATAAAAATATTATTTTTTCGCTTTCTATATTCGACAGTTATTCCGTTATGGGGTCCACCAATAATTATACCGTTGTACGGATATTCCCCGATAAAAATAATATTCCCCGACCAAACGAATATTTTTTGACAACTTGATTACTTTACAAAATTTTCACATATCACCCTTAACTTTAACCTTTTATTAATTTAATCATTTACCAAATAAAATAATAATTATAAGAAAATTGAATATTTTCATTTCATAAAATTCGGGGTCTTACATATTCTATCAGATTTTTCCCTGTTGAGGACTAACAATAATTTGTTCTACATTATCTTAGTCATAATGTTCTTTATTGGGCTAGTTGAGCTCACCCTTTTTTCCTTTTTGTTCCATTTTTCTTCTCAGGAGGCAAGAATATAGCGGAAACTAGTCGGAGTATGGAATGATGGTTCTAGAAAGTTATTTAGCAGTCCTCGCTATTTTATAAAATAGTATATCAATAATTGAAATGAGGTCTTATTTGAGTGTGAATATTGTCTAGAAGATAATATTTGTATTTAAACTCACAATATATATGTTGTCGTATTTTGCACGACAATTATAATAATGAAGTTGTAGTTATTTTCGTACCATGTATTTGGTGACTCAGAATGGGTTGTGTGGACCTATTTTGGGGCGTCACAGTTGGTATCAGAGCTTAGGGATATGGTCTCTGGCGGAGATTGAGAATAGAACTAGGAGGGGAGAGACGAGTAAATCCTTCGTTAGTGTGTCCTAACGAAGCTTATTTGTTGGTCGGTCAGAATATAGGGATATTATGTGGCATGTCAATTTCTTTAATTAACCCTTATTTTTTGGCAATATTTAAGAATGACAGCTGAAAATGTTAACAATGGAGTAAATGAGACCGTGGAGACACCTTTAATCACCAACCAGGAGAACGTGCAACATGACGATAATGTTCCTCCTGTAAACAACACCACTAATCAGACGATGAACGATGAGATGTTTAGAAACTTTTTGCGGTTCATATAAAACCAGACGAGAGAGACTCTTGTTCAAAATACAGGTAGAAATAATGGCAATTCACAGCTGGTTACTGCTAAGCAATTTAAGGAGTTGGGACCGCCAGAGTTTTTGGGAAAGTCGGATCCGATCAAGGAAAAAACATGGGTTAAGCAAATTATCAAGATATTTGATGTCTTGGGATGCACGGAGGAACAGAAGGTTTCATTCGCCACCTTTATGTTCCGTGGTGAGGCAGATTACTGGTGGAAATCTGTGAAGCGTACCCAGCCTGCCGCACTCAATATGTCTTGGGAAGCATTTCAGAAATTATTCAATGAAAAGTACTTTTCTGAAAGTATCCGTCATATGAAGGAGGTAGAGTTTATCAGACTGGAATAGAACAACATGACTGTGTCCCAGTACGAGGCTAAGTTCGCGGAGTTATTCAAGTTTGCACTTCATTTGGTAGAGAATGGAGAACGTATGGCGCGAATATTTCTGAGAAGTTTGAAACCCGACATTCGTCAGTACCTCATTCCTCACAAATTTTCTCTATATTCAGATATTGTGAATAGGGGTCAATTATTAAAACGAGATAATGAGTCTGTTCAACCGGGGTACCACAACCAGAGTCGTACCGGTGGCAACAGTCATCGGAGCAATGACAACCAGCGGGGAGAAAAATATCCGGACAAAAGCGGTAACCACTCTGGTGGTATTCATGGCCATGATAGTAGAAGAAGCGAGTCAGGGGGAGATTTCAAAAAGAGAAGGTACAATAATGACAACGTGAAGACGTCAGCACCAGCATCAACTGTTTCTAGGGGAGGAGAACGATCGCTGATCTTATGTTATAAATGCGAGAAAGAGGGACACATCAGCTCAAACTGCCCACAACAATCCAAGGTGTGTTATAACTGTGGAAAGGAAGGTCATATAGCTCGAGATTGTCTTATGGCGAAACCAAGTCCAGTGGGGATGGTGACTCCGAAGGCTGTCCCGGACAAGTCAAAGTCAGCGGTTCCTAGAAGAGTGTTTGTCGTGACTACCCAAAATATGAGGAACCCGAATGAGGTGATCACGGGTAAGCTAATCATAAACTCTTGCGAAGTTTATACCTTATTAGATACCGGTTCTACCCATTCTTTTATCTCTCCTGCTTATGCTCAACGTTTGAACTTGACACCTGAGTAATTAGACTTTGACTTATCTGTTGAAACTCCATTAGGAGAAACTTTTATTACATCCACTGTTTATAAATCTTGCTTGATTCAAGTTGGGACCATCACATTACCTGTTGATCTCATTTCTTTGAAAATACTTGCATTTGATGTGATTTTAGGGATTGATTGGTTAATCACTCATCATGCTAAAATTTATTATTTTCGTAAGGTTGTTAGTTTTCATATTCCTAACCAACCTGTTATACGAATTCAAGCAACCAAACCACTAAAGTCAATCACTGTCATATCAAGCCATAAACTCGTTCATTTATTAAAAAACGAATGTCAAGCTTTCTTAGCCTATGTCATGGAGTTAAATAAAAATACATCAGATTTGAATGGTATTTCTATTATTAGTGAATTTCCTGACGTATTTCCTGAAGAACTTCCTGGCCTACCCCCAGAGTGTGATATCGAATTTTGTATCGACCTTGAACCCGGTACAAAACCCATTTCCAAAGCTCCATATAGAATGGCTCCTATTGAACTTCAGGAGTTAAAAACCTAACTACAAGAGTTGTTGGATATTGGTTTCATTCGTCCTAGTACATCTCCTTGAGGTGCTCATGTTTTATTCGTAAAGAAGAAAGATGGGAGTATGCGACTTTGCATTGACTATCGGGAGTTGAACTATATGACCATCAAAAATAGGTACCCACTATCTCACATTGATGACCTATTTGACCAGTTGCAAGGTGCTAAATTCTTCTAAAAAATTGACCTTCATTCCGGATATCATCAGCTAAAGATTAAAACTGAGGATATTTCGAAGACTACCTTCAGGACTCGTTACGGGCATTATGAATTCTTAGTCATGTCTTTTGGATTGACTAATGCTCATGCTACTTTCATGGATATAATGAACCAAGTATTCAAGGAATATTTGGATCATTTTATGGTTGTCTTTATTGATGACATCCTCATCTATTTCAAAAGTTGTGAAGATCATGAGCAACACTTGAGGCTGATACTCCAAAAGCTTTGTGAAAATAAGCTATATGCCAAGTTAAAGAAATGCGAGTTCTGGCTTGAAGAAGTAGCCTTCCTTGGGCATATGGTATCGAAGTATGGAATATCAGTTGACCCGGCAAAGATTGAAGCAATACAAAGTTAGGAGCAACCTAAGACAGTAATCGAAGTACATAGCTTTTTGGGCTTAGCTGGTTATAACCGAAGATTCGTTGAAGGATTTTCTCGAATCGCTACTCCATTAACTCAGCTGACTCGGAAAGATATAAAATTCGAATGGAATGAGGAATGTAAGAAGTGTTTCAAAGAACTCAAGAGGAGACTTATTTCGTCACCTGTTCTGACAATACCATCAGGTTCGGAGGAATTTGTCATCTACAACGATGCTTCAGGCAAAGGGTTAAGATGTGTTCTCATGCAACATGGGAAAATCATAGCCTATGCCTCGCGACAACTCAAAGAATATGAAAAGAATTATTCTACTCATGATCTGGAGTTGGCAGCAGTCATTTTCGCGCTAAAGATCTGGAGGCATTATCTATATGGGGAGAAAGTGGAGATATATTCATATCATAAAAGCCTTAAATATTTCTTCACCCAAAAGGAACTCAACATGCAACAATGATGTTGGCTCGAGCTATTGAAAGATTACGGCCATACCATTCAATACCATCCTGGAAAAACGAACGTGGTAGCTGACGCATATAGTAGAAGATCATATGCGGGAACGAGTGCGATGTTGTTAACACAAAGGCCCATTTTGTGTGATTTACAAAAGATGAAGATAGAGTTCAAGACTCCGGAGACCCATGTGATGATGTCAAGTATATGCATAGAACCAACTTTAATCGATAAAGTTAAAGTTGCTCAAGACATAGACCCGGAGCTGATGCGTATGAAGAAGAAAGTACAAGAAGGTGTTATTCTAGAAGCAAGAATCGATGAAGAAGGAATACTTCGAGTCAACTCCAGATTTTGTGTTCCTAACGACTCTGACTTGAAGTATAAAATCATGATGGAGGCACACAAAATACTATTTTCAATCCATCCTGGAAGTACCAAAATGTATTGTGATCTTCGACATACATTTTGGTGGAGCAATATGAAGAGAGAGATCGCAGAGTTTATCTCAAGATGTTTAACTTGTCAATGTGTCAAGGCGGAGCATCAAGTACCAAAAGGTCTATTGCAACCACTTGAGATTCCAGAATGGAAGTGGGAGCACATTAACATGGATTTCGTTACTGGTCTTCCCAAGGTTTCTAAAGGTATAGACACAATTTGGGTTATTGTCGATAGATTAACCAAGTCTTCTCATTTCTTGCCTATACGAGATACTTATTCCCTTGAACGTCTTACTAGTATGTACGTGAATGAGATTTTAAGGTTGCATAGCATGCCAGTATCCATAGTTTTGGATCGTGACCCAAGATTCACTTCACGATTTTGGGTTAGCTTGCAGAAAGCTATGGGTACGGATTTACAATTCAGTTCGGCATACCATCCTCAAACGGACGGGCAATCGAAAAGGACTATTCAAACCCTTGAAGATCTATTGAGACTTTGTGTTCTAGACTTCAAAGGGAATTGGGATAAGTACTTACCATTAGTGGAATTCTCTTACAACAACAATTATCAAGCAAGTATAGGTGTGGCTCCATTTGAAGCATTGTATGGACAAAGTGTCGCTCTCCAGTATGTTGGGATGAGGTAGGTGAAGCAACATTATTGGGACCAGAGTTAATACGTATGACTACAGAAAAGATCCAAATGATCCGACAACGTATACAAACGGCACAAGATCGACAAAAGAGTTATGTGGATCTTCATCGAAGGGACGTGGAATTTAATATTGGGGATTATGTATTGTTACGTGTTGCTCCGTGGAAGGGAGTTACAAGATTCAAGAAGAGAAGAAAGCTCAATCCACGATTTGTTGGTCCATTTGAGATTCTTGACCGAGTAGAAAATGTGGCCTATAGACTCGTATTACCTCCAAGCATGTCTCGTGTTCATAATATTTTTCACATATATATGCTTCTTAAATATATGAAAGACCCAAACCATATTATTGAGTTAGAATAAGACGAGATAGTCGAAGATTTAACGTACGAGGAGGTACTTGTCAAGATCTTGGATAGGAAGAAGCATGTCCTACGCACAAAGGTTATACCACAAGTCAAAGTTTTGTGGAGGAACCATGCTATTGAGAAAATGACCTGGGAGTTGATAATGGAAATGAAAGCGAGGTATCCTCACCTTTTCGAAACACTAGGTACGTACGTCAATTTCGAGGACGAAATTTCATAAGGAGGGGAGGTTGTAAGACCCCAACTCCCAACTTTTATGAATAAAATAGAATTTTCTCTATTTATTATTTTGAAATAGTAAGGGATTGATTTGATTAATGTGGCTAGTTATGGGTAAAATGCGCAAATATTATAAATAAGCAAGTGGTTATAAAATATTCATTGTTGTCAGGGAATGTTTATTTGGTCGTGGAATATTCTTGTTGTCGGGGAATATTCGTACGACGGCACAGCCATTTGTGGGCCCCATAACGGATAACGGTCGAATGAAAAAAACAACAAGTATTTGTCTTTATAAATAACGACGTAGTCGTTACCGTTAACACTGTTGGAATACCCGGTGGTTAAAATACAGTAATACGCGGTGTTGCACAGTAGCACACGGTGTTGCACCAATTATGAATTCTTACGTAAGAAGTCACTACTCAATAGTTGTTACAGTAATTACTGTTCAATATTTTATTTTATTGATTCAATAATTGCTACATTGATATTTTATATTATTGATTCAATAATTGTCACTGCACAGTATTTCCCATTATCAGATCAATAATTCATATTATTTGAATAATATTATTAGATAACAATATTGGCAATGTCTAAGGAAGTTAAGTCTAGGAAAGGGGTTAGGTCATCTAATTGCATGCCAGTAAGGAGAAATCCTTATCGGAAAGCTCCCTCTTTCTTGAGAACGGCCTGGTTGTCATTATTATGATTCTGTAATATTATTTGTAAACAATTAATTATTGATTTATATGATAAGAAACATATTTATTTTATGTGGATATGAATGGAGGAATTTTTAGAAAAGTGACAATTATTAAAAATTGATATTTTATCTTCTGATAAACTAATTCATTCAAATATATTATTATATTACATTATAAATGTATAATGCGATAATATAATAATAAAATAATGGTGATATTTTTACAATGAATGTGCGATATATGAATAAATGAGGAGGAAGAATATTTTTGTTACAAAAAATAAGTTAAATATGTTGGTGGGCCCCATTTTGACTGAAATTTGATTATAGCCTGCAAAATCGTCCATATGTGGATTTCGGTCATTTTTCGTTTTGAATTTAGAAAAATTTTCTACAAAGTTGTAGAGAATTAAATTTCCTATGGAATGGACATAAGATTCGAATTTTTCTGATAAAAGGGCTATTTATTATGAATTATTGAAGTTTCGAAATAAATGATTTTTAGAGTTTTAAATATTTTTTTAAGAAAAATATTTTTTGTGAGTTGATGGGCCCCACTTGCATGTGGTAAATGCTGAATTCAGATTGTCAAGGTGTGCGTAGGAAATTTTAAAAAAATATTAATATTTTATTAAATTTTTTGCTTTAGTGTTCTAAGCATTTTCTTATAAATAGGGTGCTTAGGTTAGAATTAAAAATCACACCAGAATCTGAAGTTTTCTCTCTCTATATTATCGAGCGTATTTTTGTGAGTATTTAGATATCTTGAGTGTTGGTATACAATGCAAGTTTCCTTTAGGGTTATATTCGATATTCCAGCCAGAAGTACTATTCTTTTGAGGTAAGAGATGTCATTTTTTTAGTAAATGATGTAATTTCTTTTAATATCATTATATCGGAATATTGGTAAGATTTTTCTTGTGAAATTTTTACCTTTTTGTGTCGGGATAACTATTCACGTATACGACACTATTCACAGAAAAATTAAAATTTTCTTTTCTTTGTCCAAGTTGTCTATTATGGTTACTAACTTTGATTGTATCCATATTTTGATCTTCATTCTTGAATTTTGCTCCACAATAATTTATTATGGAGTATTTTTGTAACGACCCCAAAACAGGTCCATTCCATCTAACCTATTCTGAGTCGCCAAATACATGGTACAGAAAATAACTACAACTTTATTACAACAATTGTCGTGCAAAATACAACAACACATATGCTGTGAGTTTGGATATAAATATATACCAAGTGTGACTCATGTTCCAACCGTGGACATCACCTCACAATGACACCTTACATAAAGGTATAGTCAAAAACTGTTTTAGAAATTAGAATTTTTGGAAAGTGCTCAAGGAAACCTTCGTACATGGGAGGCCATGCGTCTAGGTGATGATAGATATCATATGGCCACAGAATTATCCTTGGTTGACCCAATAGACCCCAAAGAAAAATGAGAAGATTACTATCATATTCTTCCCAATGGTGAGTCTTCTCTTGACATATCATTATCTCCACTGTCTTTAATAGAGAATTATACTTCAAACAAACACCAAGATTATATAGGTAGTGCTCGTAAAGATACTCAGCAAGTGGATGAGCACAATCCTGTCTTATGATGACACGAGATTGTATGTCATTAGACATATTGTATGGTAGTGGCAAAACACCCTTCCAACGTTGGGTTCGCCTCACCCTATTGGATTCACCAAATATAACTACTAAATGAATCTTTCTATACTGCTTAGGAAGAACTCCACTGCTAGAGACCACCGTTCTATTCCCTTGTTACCCCCGCTCGACCCAGCTACACTCTTATTACCTGAAAAGGAATTGTGAAGCAAAAGGGTGAGCACAACTAGTCCAGTAAAGAATATCATGACTAAAGATAATTGAATTATCAATAGTCTTCATCAGTAATAAATCAGAGATTTAGAACATATGGTAGATGATAAAACTTTTCAACCATAGTTGCAGCGGAACGAACAATCCATTAGAAGAGTCAAATAGACTATAAAGTCTATCATCTTCTCCATGTTAAAAATCCACCAACAATGTTTTATCCCTGTAACATCAATCAACAGTTCTGGTCCACAATCATATAAATAACTCATAATCATAATTATGATTCTAAATTTTTCTTCGCACCCACGACGAAGAATATTTTCATCACCTGTCTTTACCTGAAACATCAAAGATCATGGTTATACCAAATCACAGTTCCTGTTCATAATCATACTAATAAATCCATCTTTGCACTACGGCCAAAGATATTCAATAACAGTTCATCTTTGCACTACAGGCCAAAGATATTCATCAACAGACCATCTTTGCACTACAGGTCAAAGATATTCAACAACAGTTCATCTTTGCACTACAGGCCAAAGATATTAATATCTCAAAGAAATATATAATCATTTCAGAATTTATATAAACAATAATTATAACCATGTTAATCAATTCATCTTTACACTTAAGCTAAAGATATTCAATTATAAATTCAATGGTCATAATCACACCAGTTAACAATTCATCTTTGCACTACAGGCCAAAGATATTCCTCAGTCACGATCATACTAATAATTTACTCATCTTTACACTCAAGTGAAAGAGAAATTCAACATCAGGGTTATAAAAATGTTATATATGATAATAAAAACAATATTATCAACAACTGCATTTATTTTCAAGAGCAACAATCATAAATCAACGATAATTTGGTCAGAAAAAGAAACCAATTTTTCTGTGAATAGTAACTCTTGAATAGTAACTCATGAATAGTAACTCGTGAATAGTAACTCATGAATAGTAACTCCGACATGAAAAAGGTAGAAATTCCACAATAAAATCCATATCAATATTTCAGCATAATGATATTGAAAGAATAATATTTCTTATCCTTATAAATAATTTATTTAAATTGTTTACACTTTACTAATTAACGCATTTAATCATCATAAAATGCCAACTCTTAAGATTTCATCACCAATAACCAAAACCCTCATCAAAAATCTGCATATAACTCATATATGATTCTCAAGCCATAAAATCATATTTTCTAATTTTCTTACTTCACATAACATATTTAATTCATTTACTCATAACTAAACCATTTTCATGAAAAATACCAAATCAGTCCCAAAAATATTTCTTTTCTGAGATTTCACAGAATATAGTCCTATATTGAACAAATATTTTTCTCAGAATTTTTAAAAGTCATTTACTATTTTTCATATGGCCAAAACAGCCGAATATTTAAACATTTATCAAAAATTGTACTTTTCTCTAAAAATTCTGAAATTCACAGAGTATACTCCTATCATATACATGTACTCCTAATAAAAATTTCATCAATTTTGGAGTTAACCACAAGGAGTTATAAGCGGTAACTTTTAAAATAGTCTTTTCCCGTAAAATTCATAACTCTTAATATATACATCCAAAAATCACCATTTTTGGACACAATCAATAAAACTCATCAAAATATCATTTTAAATTTTTCCAGAATTTTCTGAAGGTCAGAAGAATTACGAACTGAAAAACATAATAACCCTTAAAATCCCTTACAATCCCTTACCTCAAAAGTGCAGTATTTCTGACTGGAATACAAAGCCGAAGGAAACTTGCACTAAATAGCAACTCTTAAAGTATCTAAATACTTACAAAATATGCTTCATAATATAGAGAGAGAAAGAGAGAAAACTTGTTTCTGGTGTGATTTTTAATTCTAACTTAGCCCTCTATTTATAGGAAAATTTTAGTAGGCTTGACCTGCAACCTGATGGCTTTACCTGCTACTATTCCAACCCACCACATTTGAAATATAATTCAACACATTTCTTCACCAACCACAAGTGGGGCTCACTAATTCTAGAATTTTCTACCAAAATGATTAACTCCGAAAATTCAACAATTTCTGAACCAGTCATCTCGTAAAATTCATAACAAATCATACGTTCATTTTTAACGGTTCAAAATTTGTGGACATATACTCAACTTTTATATGTATAACATATCCAAAAATTACCACGATCCAACGGTCGGATTAAAAATTATAACCCCCGTAAAATATCTCAAAAATCCTGATTTTTAATACCTCCATTCCGATAAAAATACGGATAAAAACCTCAACATTAACTCCTTCATTTTTAACCACAAAAATATATCCCTCATTTATATCCACATAAAATAAATATTTTCTTATCATATGAATCAATAATTAATTATTCACAAATAATATTACAGAGTCACAATTATGACAACCAGGCCGTTCTCAGGAAAGAAGGGGCTTTCCAATAAGAATTTTTCCTTACTGGCGCGCAATTAGGTGACCAAACCTCTCCTTAGACAGAACTTTCTAGACATTGCCAATAATGTTATCTAATAATATTATTCAAATAATATGAATTATTGATCTGATAATGAGAAATACTGTGCAGTGACAATTATTGAAACAACAATAATATAAAATATCAACGCAACAATTATTGAATCAATAAAATAAATTATTAAACAGTAACTACTGTAACAATTATTGAGTAGTGCCTTCTTACGTAAGAATCAATAATTTCAAAAATACTGTGCAATACCGTGTGCTACTGTGTAATAACGCGTATTACTGTATTTTAACCACCGGGTATTCCAACAGTGTTAACGGTAACAACTACGCCGTTATTTATAAAAACTCAAATTTGTCGTTTTCTTCATCCGACAGTTATTCTGTTATGGGGCCCACAAATGGCTGCGCCGTCGTACGAATAATCCCCGACAGAAAGAATATTCCACGACCAAACGAATATTCCCCGACAACAATGAATATTTTATAACCACTTGTGTATTTTGAAAAAAAATTCATATATCACCCTTAACTTTAACATTTATCAATTTAACCATTTATTGAATAGTAATTATAAGAAAAATTGAATACTTTTATTTCATAAAATTCGGGGTCTTACAATTTTTAAACTTGGATAAACTAAAGTACGAATCCCTAATCCTTGTCCTTTTATCTTACTAGATTTGTAAGTCCCTAAATTTTATGAATAAATATTTAATTTTCTCGAAATATTTTTTTTGAATATAGTGGTGTGGATTTGATATAATGTTATAGTTGTGGGTAGTATTTATAAATTTTACAAGGTATACAAGTTGTTATAAAATATTTGATTGGTCGAAAAATATTCGTTTTATCAAGGAATATTCGTATAACAGCGCAATCATTGATGGACCCCACAACGAAATTACTATCGGAGTTAGAAAACGACATAAATAACTTTTTATGAAAATAACGGCGGAAGATTTACCGTTAACTGTTGAAATACTCGGTGATGAAAAGTACAATAAAATGCGTGGTTGCATAGTAGCACACGGTATTGATTATTGATGCTTACATGAGAAGTCACTCAGTTTATTTCAATTATTGCCACAGTAATTGCTGCATAGTATCTCACGTTATTTGATTCAATTATTGTCAATATTTTATATTATTAAATCAATAATTGAGAAGACAAGTTATTCATATTATTATTTGTATTATAAACAATGTCTAGAAAGTTTTGTCGAGGAAAGGGGTTAGGTAATCTAATTGCGTGCCAATAGGAAAAAATCCTTATCGAAAAGCCCCTCTTTCTTGGAAACGATCTGGTTGTTAATATTGCGAGTTATAATAATGATGAATAAATGTTGTTAAAAATATTTAGGGGATTTTTATGAAGTATTTGTTCTAAATTTTGCTTATTATATGGACCCCCATTTATCTATTTTTCAAAATAATCGATAAAAAGTTATTCAATATATATAATAAGTGGTGGGGCCCACGAGTTATATATATAATGTGGTGGGGCCCACATGTTTATGACTTTGGGGGGGGGGGAGTTCTGATAATTGTCACGGGAATGGAATGGTCTGGGAAGGGTACTAATTTATTATATATATATATATATATATATATATATATATATATTATAATAAGTTTTATTTTTTATGAAAAATAGAATATATTATATTTTATTGCATAGTGCTGCATAGTAAATCAAATTTTTCAGCCGATTCTTCACCCGTGAATCCTTGTCACTGTGTGTCCGTGATTTTTATTCAAATAATATCCTTCCATTCTTCTATAAATAGGATGCTCAGTTTAGAAAAAAAAATCACACCAGAATCAGAGAATTCTTCTTTTATAATATTGAGCGTATTTCTTTCAAGTTTTAGAAAGTTTTGAGTGTAGAAAACAGTGAAAGTTTTCTTCAGAAATATATCCGCTATACCAGTTAAAATACTCTTCTTTTTGAGGTAAGGGGTATTATTTATTTCACATTCGCTTACGATATTATTTTTCGTATTCGTAAGAAATTTTATTTTCGTTCAATATTCGTAAGGAATATTATTTTCGTTCAATATTCGTAGGGATATTGTCTTCGTTTAATATTCATTAGGAATATTATTTTCGTTCAATCGTAAGGGATGTTATTTTTGTTCAATATTCGTAAAAAATAATATTTTCTTCCATACTCTATAGTATGTAAGTAATATAATTTCATTTTAGATTTCGAATTCTACACTCATTTTGTTAAAGTTTTAGCTTCTATACTCCATGAAATTAGTAGAATATCCTTAAAATTTGCGTTTCATTCAGTATGTTTTCATGAAAATATTATTCTGAACATTCTTGATAAGTTTTAACTTTTTTATGCCAGAGTACTATTCACAGAGTACTATTCTTGAATTACTATTCACGGGTTACTATTCACCCGGGGTACTATTCTTAATAAAAATTAATTTCTTTCCAGTCCAAATCATTTTTGATACAATATTATTCTTGAATTTTACTCCACAAAGCAGTATCATGTTGACAATTTGGACATTATTGAATTTTGGATAAATTAAATTATTAAAGTCTTTAATATTTATCCTTGATCTCGTTTGATTAAATTTTTTTATCATTGTCATCATCCTCATGCTTATATTATGATGAAAGTCATCTGTGGCCCGTTGTGCATAGATGGACTTGGAATGATTATGACCAGAGATTATTCGGTATAATCATGACCGTAATGTTACTAATGGTGTGGTAAAGGTCCTCATTGACCCGTAATGCATTGATGAACAGTTTTTGGTAAGATCATGACCATGAATTTTCTTTGGCCAAGGGTACAAAGATGAATTGTTTTATAGCATGATCATGACCGTTGATGAAAACACGAATATCATTGACCCGTAGTGCATGGATAATTCGTGGTCGTGATACTAATGAAAGTCCTTAGCCCGTAGTGCATGGATAATTCAGTGATGTGGATTATTTATTAAGCTGAGTCTCAGTGATAAAATTGATGATAAACTTTTTAAATCATAGAAGATGGTAGATATTATGCTCTACTTGACTCTTCTAATAGATTGCTTATTCTGCTGCAGTTGTTGATCTAAAACTTGTTGTCTATTGTATTCTATCAGTTGCTATACTGTTGAAGTTTAACGATAATTTATTATGCATTATCTTAGTCATAATATTTCTTACTGGGCTAGTTGAGCTTACCTTTTTCTTTCACTGTTCTCTTCAGGAAATAAGAATATAACTAGGACTAGTCGGGGAATGGATTGACGATCTAGATGGTTGTTTTAGTAGTCCACATTATTCTATGAAATAGTATGATAATAATTGTAATGAGATTGAATTTGAGTGCGGATATTGTCTAGAAGACAATATCCGTGTTAAAACTCTCAGCTATGTTTTGTCGTATTTTACACGACAGTTGTATAATTAAGTTGTAGTTGTATTCTGTACCATGTATTTGGCGACTCAGAATAGGTGATGTATACCTATTTTGGGAGTGCCACATGATTTATTTTCTTTAAAATAATTTCATCATTCTCAATCCTAAATGGTGATATTGTTAGGTTTGTAATATTCATGAACGCAATCAAATCGCACAAAATAAGCGAAAACGTGTAAAATCAGAGTTTAAAATTTGATAAACCATATACCCGGATCATCCTTTATGCACAATTATTAATTAAACGAAAAGATATGAAGAACAAGAATCATACCCTTGAAGATTCGAGCTTCCTCAGGTACAAGTTTACCTCCAATCATTTTCGCGTTCAACTTGAATCCACCGGGTTTGGTTCCTTCCTTTGATCAACGTTAGCCAACCAAATGTTTGGCCTCTAGAGGTGATCCACCAAGAAAGAATAAAGATACAAGAAGATTGGTATTTGGCAAAATTCTAGTTTTTCTACTCTCATAGAAAAGGGTGTACTCTCCCAACTATTGAAATTACGTATTCTATGAAAACGTCAACAACCACCTCACCCATAATAAGACTCCTCTTATTTATAGATGTAGGCAACCATCCTTAACAATTAAGGAATTGTGTTTTATTTTAATTAATTAATCTTCTTTAATTAATTAGGCTCCTAATCTTATTAGGAATAATTAATTAAAATCTTTTAATTAATTTACCTCCTAATCTTATTAGGAATATATGAGAGTACTTTTATTAATTAATTTCCAAACTCCTTTAGGAATTAAATAATAATAATAATAATAATAATAATAATAATAAGACTCCTCTTATTAATTTATATTTAATATTTCCAAAATATTAAATAATAAATATTAAGCTATTTAATTTATTTTGTCACCATAGATTAAATTAAATATACTTAACTTATTATTACGATTATGCCATTAACTTCTTAAATAATTATTCTTCCTTTTATGGTGTGACCCTTTAGGTTCTCCATATTAAACCGGTTGTGAATAAATCAATTAGAACAATTCTAATCTTATTTAAATAAATAAATTAAATAATTAATTTATTTAAATAAATAATATTTATTCTACAATAGGGATAAGCCTCCCTAGTGATCAACGACTTTTCAGATAATATAGATTTTAACATTAATCATAAAAGAACATTTGAGTAAATAGTTACCGTACAATACAATCCTTCCACCATACAATGTCCCAATTAAATATAAGACATGGAATTACTGTCAAGTCTTATTTTATTTAATTATATGTATTTCGACTCTTAAATGCACAACTCCAATTAATGCAAATTAGAAACTCCTTTCTAATTTTATTCTGCCTTGGCCAAGGACTACTGGGTTGTCATTTATCGAATCACATAGGACATTTCTCTTCTTTTACTAGAAGTGGTAGATTCTTTATTGATCATACATTATCTCCATGTACAACTTATTATACTCAAGCATACCCTTTGATATACCCTAAGGGTCTTAAGAAATAAGTCAAAGTATAACTTGTCATACACAAGATACTATGATGATCTCAAGTCCAAGGATCACTTATACTACTATCACTACAGGAATTCCTATTGACAGGTAAGTAAAACTCCATTAGGTATTCCTTAGCGAGCCACGTTCAGTGAACTTATTTTCTAATAAGCACCTACATACTTGCTTTAGTGTCTCCACACAAATGATCATGAGATCAATCATCCTCATCCAATGAGCAAGCAACGTATGTACCAATCTATCCGGATTCACTAATCTCCAATTTAGTAATCCAATGATTGGAAACTATTTTAGTTTTAAGCTTTCTAAGAATTTAAATCTCATTAGAATGATCATCATCATTATTCTAAAAGCATTGCTTAAAATTATGAGTTTATCACATATTATAATACAACATCATGTAGATAATTAAAAGCCTTTAATAAATTAATACCTTTTATTAATAAATGAATAAGATTGTTACAAAGTATATGCTTTATCATCAAACATGATTGGCTTGTGTGCATACTACTTTCAATCTCGCACTTGCACTAAAGCCAATCGTCATGGTATCTCATACCCTTCTTCTCTAAGTGACGATTATCCTACTATTGGATAAGCTTCAGTATATGGATATGTAATGTTGTTGTTCAGAATCCACTATCTCTATAGTGATTTCCCATCTTTCAATGATTCCTTTAATCAAATGAAAGTGCCGCAACACATGTTTAGATCCAAGATGAGACTTAGGAACTATTCCTAGTTCTGTAATAAACTTTTCATCCAAACAATCAACTTGCAGCTTCATTTTTAGCTATATACTTTGTCTTTATCACTAAACCAACAACTCTTTGCTGTTTGGAACATTTTCAATTCACTGCACCACCGTTCAAGGTAACGCTTTACCTTAAAGTGGATTTTCTGTCGTCTTGGTCTGTCTGAAAAACTTGAGTATGTTAAGCCCTCTAGTTTTAATTTAGACTCACCATAAATTTTAATCACATCCTTAGTGCCGGATAAGTACTTTAAGATATTTTTCACTGACTCATAATGAACTTCTCTAGAATATGACTGATCAACATCAGGTCTCGTATATTTTATTGCATACATGATAGTTACTCATGCGATCTCTCCTTTTGGAGTCTTTGGGGACTATTAAGAGAGATTCACTCCATGACTCATCAACATGAGACATCTTTTGGAGTTTGCCATGCTAAACGACTTTAGCATCAAATGAATATACGTTCCTTGGGTTAAGTCGAGCATCCTCTTAAATCTATCTATATAGATTTGTATCCCCAATTACGATACTCTTCCCAAATCATTCGTGGAGGAATATTTAGACAACTTTCTCTTTACTGATTGTAGCATTGGTATGTCATTCCTTATCCATAGTATATCATCATATAATACTAGGAATGTCACGACGCTCCCACTGACCCTTTTGCACACACTAGGTTCATTCTTATTTTTGATAAAA
Source organism: Panax notoginseng (assembly GCA_016801055.1). Taxonomy (NCBI): domain Eukaryota; kingdom Viridiplantae; phylum Streptophyta; class Magnoliopsida; order Apiales; family Araliaceae; genus Panax; species Panax notoginseng. The sequence continues at coordinate 164,237,661 of CM029019.1, forward strand.
TCAAACTCTTTTGATTGTCTCATCAAAACGAATGTTCCATTTTGAGAAGCTTGCTTCAATTCATTTCTCTGAGTGTCTACAACTCTTACCTCATCATATGTAAGTGGATCATCATCTTCTATGATGTGTACCTCATCATCATCGTCTATGATGAATCCATACCTCTCAGGTATCTTCGGTACTATTCCAAATTTACGATTCGGTTATGGTAAAATAGGTCTATCTATAGGTTCCTCTTATTTGACTTATAGTGATTTACGGTTCTTGAACTCTTTAAGATCTATTATCCTCCCACTAGCTCCTTTAATGATAAACACCTTTATCTTAGAAAGCAGCGTGTTTTGCAACAAACACCTTTTGCTAAGTAGGATTATAGAACATATACCCTAAACTTACTTTAGGATGCCCCACAAATCGACACTTGTCAAATCTTGTCACAAGCTTATCCTTTTGAAACCTTTTCACATAAGTTGGACAACCCCTTATCTTAACTTACTTAAAATTAGGAATCCTTCATGTCCATAACTTTTATGGAGTCTTGTGGCCGGATTTTGAGGTTACCTTTTCGTAGATATGCAACCATTTTTAGAGCATGACCCTAGAGGGATACTAGAATGTCGGTAAAATTATTATGGACAACACCATGTCCAACAAGGTACGATTTTTTCCTTTTAGATACATCAATTAATTATTGCGTATCAGGAGACGTCCATTGTGAGAAAACCATTTGAGATGATCTAGAAACTTATTGCACAAGTATTTATTCCCTGATCTAATCAAAGAATTTTAATACTTTGCCAATTTATTTCACTTCTGAATTCTTTGAACCTTTCAAATAATTCACACATGTATTTCAACAAATACACACATTCAACTCTTTGAATGATCATCTCCTTTTCTTATACTAGTTTGTTCAATTTGCAAAATATATTTTTACGCAAGTCAAATACACAAAATCCATTAAGTAATATTTCAGTTCTATAAAAACATTATTATTATTATAAATAGAACAACAATTGTTCTTAAATATAATTCTAAAGATTTTATTGTCCAACAATAAAATAGAAATAATATTTCTAACAAGTACTGGAATACAATAACAACTTATTGACTTAATAGATTTGCCCTTAGGGATTGCTAAACTATAAGTTCCTATAGCTAATGCAGCAACCTTTGTTTCATTTACCAGACATAGGATTACTTATCCTTTATTTAGCTTTCTACTTCTGTTTGGTCCCTTCATAAATCTATATTTATGATAACCAAAGCTGGTATCCAATACCCAAGTAGAACCTTGGCTTAAAGAAAAATTTATTTCAGTCATGAACAAAAAATTATATTTATAATCGAAGCTTCACTAAGCTTCTTCTAGTTAGCCTCTACAAGATGCTTCTTGCAATTTCTTTTCAATGTCCTGGCTTATTGCAGTGAAAGTAAACTCCTTTACTATCCGTATCAATTTTGTTCTTATTATCCTTTGTTTTTGCCTTTCTATTTACCTTCTTTGAATTATTTTTCTTTTCAGAAGATCCTTTGGCCCCTACCAGTAAGACATGGTCTTTCTTAGTTGGAAAGTGACTCTCAACATTTTTCAACATGTTAAGCAAATCAGCGAGACTGATATCTAGCTTGTTCATATGAAAAATTCACAACAATTGTGAAAGGAGTTCGGAAGTGAGTGCAAGATCAAATCTTGGCTCAACTCTTCATCCATGACAAAACCTGTTGTCCTAATTGATCAATTAAATTGATAATGTTAAGGACTTTTATCTTTACTGTAGTGTCATCGGTCATTCTAGATCGAAAGAACTCTTTAGATATCTGATATCTATCAGTCCTACTTTTCTCACCATCAACTACTTGATGTGCAGGAATATAGTAGGAGCATCCATAGTTTCATGCTGACGCTGAAGCTCATTACTCATGGATGCGAGCATGATGCATTGAGCCAACTATGCATCATCTTGTCACTTTCTAAAAGTAGCAATCTCTTCCTCAGGGGCATTGTCTGCAAACATTGCAGGGATAGGCATATTAAGGACATAAGATAACTTTTCAGTCATGAGAACTATTCTCAAATTCCTTAACCAATCTGTTTAATTCGGTCCGGTTAAATAGCATCTAATATGCTTTGCAGTGATAGTAATTTGGACACTGTAAAATTCTGTAAATGAATTTGTAATTAACAATATTTTAGCATACATTATTTTATTAATTACCAAAATAAATTAGGTCTTGTTTTAAATTGGTATCTCCCACTATTTTCTTCAAACTATATTACCCTCAATTATATAGTTCGGCAAAATCTAATTTGAAGATTTGCTAGTGAGAATAAGGATCCCATTTCAAATATATATAGCCTTGTGTGTGCACAACACACTATATATAAATAAATAGGTAGACAAGTCTTGTCAATTACATCAACTATGCAATTCCTTGTATTTTGTCTCTTAAATCATAATGGTCAAGTGTGTACACATCCGAACTAAAATAATTTAAGTTAAGTCAGACCCAACATTTTCATATAAGTGAAGAGAAAACTACAGCCCTTGTGTGTGCACAATAAAGCAGTAATGTTCAATTCCTTATAAACATCATATGTAATAAAAATAACATCTTAAATATTTAATACTTGTCTTGTGTGTGCACAACAAACTCATATTAAATATTCAATACTCTATTATTTCTATCATGTTAGAAAGCGACGTTCGATGTTCCAAATATATTTGAACGTTACAACTTAATATAAAATATTTGAGGAGTTTGTTATTAATTTGTCTCATCTTGTTTGGCGCGCATGCACACACACACACACACACACACACACACACACACACACACACACACACACACATATATATATATATATATATATATATAATACGCGTCATATTAATTAACATGCGAAACATGTTTGCATAATATATAATATATATAGTATAAGCATGCACATATAGAATACTATATTCTACCTGGATTGATTATGGACTTTTATTCTAGTTTGATTCACTAGAGCCACCAAGTGAACCAAAAAGTCAAACCCTAGGGGTGCAAAAATTAATTTAAATATAACTATTACATTTAAACCCGGGTTCCATTACAAACGGGTCTTCACGCGCTCCTTGCTCCTTGATCTCTAATTCTTCAAAATTAATTCTAACTATTCCTATTACAAAACTATTTAAAATAAATAGAATCCTTGATCAGCAGTCAAGGGAAAGTACATAGGAGAAAGATAAAATTTATATTAAGAAAAATTAGAGAAGGCGAGGTACGCAGACCCCATTAAATAAAATCCAAACATTCATGCATCCAACTAAAATAAAATCCAATCACATTGGTCAATAGTCCATAATCAATCTCATTTATTATCATACACATCACCATATGCATCAATAAATAACATTTATCTCATGAATAATAAATATTTAATATATATATTGATATCATTTAATGGACAAATTTAGTTAGTATAAAATCTAATTTTGAATCAAAATAAACTTCTTTATTTTAATCCAAATTTAAATCAAAATAAACTCCTTTTATTTTAATTTATCTAATTTTGAATAAAATAAACTATTTTATTTTAATCAAAATCTTTAATTAAAATAAAATCCTTTATTTTAATTAATTATGGAATCCAATTCCAAGTAAAAAAAAATAAAACTCCTTTATTTAAAGGAAACACGGATTCTTTTCCTATTCATAAATAAACTCTTTTATTTTGAATAATATGAATCTTATTCCATATCTAAATAAACTCATTTATTTAAGGAAATATGGATTCTCTTTCCTATTCACAAATAAACTCCTTTATTTTGAATAATATGAAATCTTATTTCATATCTAAATAAACCCCTTTATTTAAGGAAACATGGAATCCAATTTTAACTCTAATTAGTTATCATGGAATCCAATTTCAACTCTAATTCGTTAGCATGAAATCCAATTTTAAAATTAAAATAAACTTTTTATTTTAAGATTAAAATAAACTTTTTATTTTAAAATTAAAATAAACCATTTTATTTTAATTATAAAATAATTTAAATATTATATTATATATATATATATATAATAACCGTTAATTTATATATATAATATATATTCGCATGAATCCGTATATATATATATATATATATATATATATATATATATATATATATATATATATATATATATATATATATATATATATATATATATTATATTCACGTGAATGCCACGAGTTTCATTTGTTAATAGTGAATTATTAAGATATATATCTATATATGAAAAAGTATCACCTACAAATCCTCTCAACATTTTGTGTCACGTGGTCTTGGTCACGGAATACCGATTTTTATATATAAAAAAAAACAGTTTCACGAATCAGGCATGGTTTCGCGATTTTTTTTTATAAATTTTATACGACAAAATTATGCCCAATTAAATTGTTCTAAACACATATCAATTTAAATATCGAATTAAAGCAATTAATAATTTGCATAAAGGCTTGGCTCTGATGCCACTATTAAGTTTGTAATATTTATGAACGCAATCAAATTGCACAAAATAAGCGAAAACGTGTAAAATCAGAGTTTAAAATTTTACAAACCATATACCCAGATCATCCTTTATGCACAATTATTAATTAAACGAAAAGATATGAAGAACAAGAATCATACCCTTGAAGATTCGAGCTTCCTCAAGTACAAGTTCACCTCCAATTATTTTCGCGTTTAACTTGAATCCACCGGGTTTGGTTCCTTCCTTTGATCAATGTTAGCCACCAAAGTGTTTGGCCTCTAGAGGTGATCCACCAAGAAAGAATAAAGATACAAGAAGATGGGTATTTGACAAAACTCTAATTTTTCTATCTCTCATAAAAAATGGTGTACTCTCCCAACTATTGAAATTATGTATTCTATGAAAATGTCAATAACCACCTCACCCATAATAAGACTCCTCTTATTTATAGATGTAGGCAATCCTCCTTAACAATTAAGGAATTTAGTTTTATTTTAATTAATTAAACTCCTTTAATTAATTAGGCTCATAATCTTATTAGGAATAATTAATTAAAATCTTTTAATTAATTTACCTCCTAATCTTATTAGGAATATATGAGAGTACTTTTATTAATTAATTCCCAAACTCCTTTAGGAATTAAATAATAATAATAGTAATAATAATAATAATAAGACTCCTCTTATTAATTTATATTTAATATTTCCAAAATATTAAATAATAAATATTAAGTTATTTAATTTATTCTATCACCATAGATTAAATTAAATATACATAACTTATTATTACGATTATGCCATTAACTTCTTAAATAATTATTCTTCCTTTTATGGTGTGACCCTTTAAGTTCTCCATATTAAACCGGTTGTGAATAAATCAATTAGAACAATTCTAATCTTATTTAAATAAATAAATTAAACAATTAATTTATTTAAATAAATAATATTCATTCTACAATAGGGATAAGCCTCCCTAGCGATCAACGACTTTCCAGATAATATAGATTTTAACATTAATCATAAAAGAACTTTTGAGTAAATAGTTACCGTACAATACAATCCTTCTACCATACAATGTCCCAATTAAATATAAGACATGGAATTACTGTCAAGTCTTATTTTATTTAATTATATGTATTTCGACTCTTAAATGCACAACTCCAATTAATGCAAATTAGAAACTCCTTTCTAATTTTATTCTGCCTTGGCCAAGGACTACTGGGTTGTCATTTATCGAATCACATAGGACATTTCTCTTCTTTTACTAGAAGTGGTAGATTCTTTATTGATCATACATTATCTCCATGTACAACTTATTATACTCAAGCATACCCTTTGATATACCCTAAGGGTCTTAAGAAATAAGTCAAAGTAACTCTTGAATAGTAACTCATGAATAGTAACTCGTGAATAGTAACTCATGAATAGTAACTCCGACATGAAAAAGGTAGAAATTCCACAATAAAATTCATATCAATATTTCAGCATAATGATATTGAAAGAATAATATTTCTTATCCTTATAAATAATTTATTTAAATTGTTTACACTTTACTAATTAACGCATTTAATCATCATAAAATGCCAACTCTTAAGATTTCATCACCAATAACCAAAACCCTCATCAAAAATCTGTATATAACTCATATATGATTCTCAAGCCATAAAATCATATTTTCTAATTTTCTTACTTCACATAACATATTTAATTCATTTACTCATAACTAAACCATTTTCATGAAAAATACCAAATCAGTCCCAAAAATATTTCTTTTCCGAGATTTCACAGAATATAGTCCTATATTGAACAAATATTTTTCTCAGAATTTTTAAAAGTCATTTACTATTTTTCATATGGCCAAAACAGCCGAATATTTAAACATTTATCAAAAATTGTACTTTTCTCTAAAAATTCTGAAATTCACAGAGTATACTCCTATCATATACATGTACTCCTAATAAAAATTTCATCAATTTTGGAGTTAACCACAAGGAGTTATAAGCGGTAACTTTTAAAATAGTCTTTTCCCGTAAAATTCATAACTCTTAATATATACATCCAAAAATCACCATTTTTGGACACAATCAATAAAACTCATCAAAATATCATTTTAAATTTTTCCAGAATTTTCTGAAGGTCAGAAGAATTACGAACTGAAAAACATAATAACCCTTAAAATCCCTTACAATCCCTTACCTCAAAAGTGCAGTATTTCTGACTGGAATACAAAGCCGAAGGAAACTTGTACTAAATAGCAACTCTTAAAGTATCTAAATACTTACACAATATGCTTCATAATATAGAGAGAGAAAGAGAGAAACTTGTTTCTGGTGTGATTTTTAATTCTAACTTAGCCCTCTATTTATAGGAAAATTTTAGTAGGCTTGACCTGCAACCTGATGGCTTTACCTGCTACTATTCCAACCCACCACATTTGAAATATAATTCAGCACATTTCTTCACCAACCACAAGTGGGGCCCACTAATTCTAGAATTTTCTACCAAAATGATTAACTCCGAAAATTCAACAATTTCTGAACCAGTCATCTCGTAAAATTCATAACAAATCATACGTTCATTTTTAACGGTTCAAAATTTGTGGACATATACTCAACTTTTATATGTATAACATATCCAAAAATTACCACGATCCAACGGTCGGATTAAAAATTATAACCCCCGTAAAATATCTCAAAAATCCTGATTTTTAATACCTCCATTCCGATAAAAATACGGATAAAAACCTCAACATTAACTCCTTCATTTTTAACCACAAAAATATATCCCTCATTTATATCCACATAAAATAAATATTTTCTTATCATATGAATCAATAATTAATTATTCACAAATAATATTACAGAGTCACAATTATGACAACCAGGCCGTTCTCAGGAAAGAGGGGGCTTTCCAATAAGAATTTTTCCTTACTGGCGCGCAATTAGGTGACCAAACCTCTCCTTAGACAGAACTTTCTAGACATTGCCAATAATGTTATCTAATAATATTATTCAAATAATATGAATTATTGATCTGATAATGAGAAATACTGTGCAGTGACAATTATTGAAACAACAATAATATAAAATATCAACGCAATAATTATTGAATCAATAAAATAAATTATTAAACAGTAACTACTGTAACAATTATTGAGTAGTGCCTTCTTACGTAAGAATCAATAATTTCAAAAATACTGTGCAATACCGTGTGCTACTGTGTAATAACGCGTATTACTGTATTTTAACCACCGGGTATTCCAACAGTGTTAACGGTAACAACTACGCCGTTATTTATAAAAACTCAAATTTGTCGTTTTCTTCATCCGACAGTTATTCTGTTATGGGGCCCACAAATGGCTGCGCCGTCGTACGAATAATCCCCGACAGAAAGAATATTCCACGACCAAACGAATATTCCCCGACAACAATGAATATTTTATAACCACTTGTGTATTTTGAAAAAAAATTCATATATCACCCTTAACTTTAACATTTATCAATTTAACCATTTATTGAATAGTAATTATAAGAAAAATTGAATACTTTTATTTCATAAAATTCGGGGTCTTACAATTTTTAAACTTGGATAAACTAAAGTACGAATCCCTAATCCTTGTCCTTTTATCTTACTAGATTTGTAAGTCCCTAAATTTTATGAATAAATATTTAATTTTCTCGAAATATTTTTTTTGAATATAGTGGTGTGGATTTGATATAATGTTATAGTTGTGGGTAGTATTTATAAATTTTACAAGGTATACAAGTTGTTATAAAATATTTGATTAGTCGAAAAATATTCGTTTTATCAAGAAATATTCGTATAACAGCGCAATCATTGATGGACCCCACAACGAAATTACTATCGGAGTTAGAAAACGACATAAATAACTTTTTATGAAAATAACGGCGGAAGATTTACCGTTAACTGTTAAAATACTCGGTGATGAAAAGTACAATAAAATGCGTGGTTGCATAGTAGCACACGGTATTGATTATTGATGCTTACATGAGAAGTCACTCAGTTTATTTCAATTATTGCCACAGTAATTGCTGCATAGTATCTCACGTTATTTGATTCAATTATTGTCAATATTTTATATTATTAAATCAATAATTGAGAAGACAAGTTATTCATATTATTATTTGTATTATAAACAATGTCTAGAAAGTTTTGTCGAGGAAAGGGGTTAGGTAATCTAATTGCGTGCCAATAGGAAAAAATCCTTATCGAAAAGCCCCTCTTTCTTGGAAACGATCTGGTTGTTAATATTGCGAGTTATAATAATGATGAATAAATGTTGTTAAAAATATTTAGGGGATTTTTATGAAGTATTTGTTCTAAATTTTGCTTATTATATGGACCCCCATTTATCTATTTTTCAAAATAATCGATAAAAAGTTATTCAATATATATAATAAGTGGTGGGGCCCACGAGTTATATATATAATGTGGTGGGGCCCACATGTTTATGACTTTGGGGGGGGGAGTTCTGATAATTGTCACGGGAATGGAATGGTCTGGGAAGGGTACTAATTTATTATATATATATATATATATATATATATATATATATATATATTATAATAAGTTTTATTTTTTATGAAAAATAGAATATATTATATTTTATTGCATAGTGCTGCATAGTAAATCAAATTTTTCAGCCGATTCTTCACCCGTGAATCCTTGTCACTGTGTGTCCGTGATTTTTATTCAAATAATATCCTTCCATTCTTCTATAAATAGGATGCTCAGTTTAGAAAAAAAAATCACACCAGAATCAGAGAATTCTTCTTTTATAATATTGAGCGTATTTCTTTCAAGTTTTAGAAAGTTTTGAGTGTAGAAAACAGTGAAAGTTTTCTTCAGAAATATATCCGCTATACCAGTTAGAATACTCTTCTTTTTGAGGTAAGGGGTATTATTTATTTCACATTCGCTTACGATATTATTTTTCGTATTCGTAAGAAATTTTATTTTCGTTCAATATTCGTAAGTAATATTATTTTCGTTCAATATTCGTAGGGATATTGTCTTCGTTTAATATTCATTAGGAATATTATTTTCGTTCAATCGTAAGGGATGTTATTTTTGTTCAATATTCGTAAAAAATAATATTTTCTTCCATACTCTATAGTATGTAAGTAATATAATTTCATTTTAGATTTCGAATTCTACACTCATTTTGTTAAAGTTTTAGCTTCTATACTCCATGAAATTAGTAGAATATCCTTAAAATTTGCGTTTCATTCAGTATGTTTTCATGAAAATATTATTCTGAACATTCTTGATAAGTTTTAACTTTTTTATGCCAGAGTACTATTCACAGAGTACTATTCTTGAATTACTATTCACGGGTTACTATTCACCCGGGGTACTATTCTTAATAAAAATTAATTTCTTTCCAGTCCAAATCATTTTTGATACAATATTATTCTTGAATTTTACTCCACAAAGCAGTATCATGTTGACAATTTGGACATTATTGAATTTTGGATAAATTAAATTATTAAAGTCTTTAATATTTATCCTTGATCTCGTTTGATTAAATTTTTTTATCATTGTCATCATCCTCATGCTTATATTATGATGAAAGTCATCTGTGGCCCGTTGTGCATAGATGGACTTGGAATGATTATGACCAGAGATTATTCGGTATAATCATGACCGTAATGTTACTAATGGTGTGGTAAAGGTCCTCATTGACCCGTAATGCATTGATGAACAGTTTTTGGTAAGATCATGACCACGAATTTTCTTTGGCCAAGGGTACAAAGATGAATTGTTTTATAGCATGATCATGACCGTTGATGAAAACACGAATATCATTGACCCGTAGTGCATGGATAATTCGTGGTCGTGATACTAATGAAAGTCCTTAGCCCGTAGTGCATGGATAATTCAGTGATGTGGATTATTTATTAAGCTGAGTCTCAGTGATAAAATTGATGATAAACTTTTTAAATCATAGAAGATGGTAGATATTATGCTCTACTTGACTCTTCTAATAGATTGCTTATTCTGCTGCAGTTGTTGATCTAAAACTTGTTGTCTATTGTATTCTATCAGTTGCTATACTGTTGAAGTTTAACGATAATTTATTATGCATTATCTTAGTCATAATATTTCTTACTGGGCTAGTTGAGCTTACCTTTTTCTTTCACTGTTCTCTTCAGGAAATAAGAATATAACTAGGACTAGTCGGGGAATGGATTGACGATCTAGATGGTTGTTTTAGTAGTCCACATTATTCTATGAAATAGTATGATAATAATTGTAATGAGATTGAATTTGAGTGCGGATATTGTCTAGAAGACAATATCCGTGTTAAAACTCTCAGCTATGTTTTGTCGTATTTTACACGACAGTTGTATAATTAAGTTGTAGTTGTATTCTGTACCATGTATTTGGCGACTCAGAATAGGTGATGTATACCTATTTTGGGAGTGCCACATGATTTATTTTCTTTAAAATAATTTCATCATTCTCAGTCCTAAATGGTGATATTGTTAGGTTTGTAATATTCATGAACGCAATCAAATCGCACAAAATAAGCGAAAACGTGTAAAATCAGAGTTTAAAATTTGATAAACCATATACCCGGATCATCCTTTATGCACAATTATTAATTAAACGAAAAGATATGAAGAACAAGAATCATACCCTTGAAGATTCGAGCTTCCTCAGGTACAAGTTTACCTCCAATCATTTTCGCGTTCAACTTGAATCCACCGGGTTTGGTTCCTTCCTTTGATCAACGTTAGCCAACCAAATATTTGGCCTCTAGAGGTGATCCACCAAGAAAGAATAAAGATACAAGAAGATTGGTATTTGGCAAAATTCTAGTTTTTCTACTCTCATAGAAAAGGGTGTACTCTCCCAACTATTGAAATTACGTATTCTATGAAAACGTCAACAACCACCTCACCCATAATAAGACTCCTCTTATTTATAGATGTAGGCAACCATCCTTAACAATTAAGGAATTGTGTTTTATTTTAATTAATTAATCTCCTTTAATTAATTAGGCTCCTAATCTTATTAGGAATAATTAATTAAAATCTTTTAATTAATTTACCTCCTAATCTTATTAGGAATATATGAGAGTACTTTTATTAATTAATTTCCAAACTCCTTTAAGAATTAAATAATAATAATAATAATAATAATAATAATAATAATAATAATAATAAGACTCCTCTTATTAATTTATATTTAATATTTCCAAAATATTAAATAATAAATATTAAGCTATTTAATTTATTCTGTCACCATAGATTAAATTAAATATACTTAACTTATTATTACGATTATGCCATTAACTTCTTAAATAATTATTCTTCCTTTTATGGTGTGACCCTTTAGGTTCTCCATATTAAACCGGTTGTGAATAAATCAATTAGAACAATTCTAATCTTATTTAAATAAATAAATTAAATAATTAATTTATTTAAATAAATAATATTTATTCTACAATAGGGATAAGCCTCCCTAGTGATCAACGACTTTTCAGATAATATAGATTTTAACATTAATCATAAAAGAACATTTGAGTAAATAGTTACCGTACAATACAATCCTTCCACCATACAATATCCCAATTAAATATAAGACATGAAATTACTGTCAAGTCTTATTTTATTTAATTATATGTATTTCGACTCTTAAATGCACAACTCCAATTAATGCAAATTAGAAACTCCTTTCTAATTTTATTCTGCCTTGGCCAAGGACTACTGGGTTGTCATTTATCGAATCACATAGGACATTTCTCTTCTTTTACTAGAAGTGGTAGATTCTTTATTGATCATACATTATCTCCATGTACAACTTATTATACTCAAGCATACCCTTTGATATACCCTAAGGGTCTTAAGAAATAAGTCAAAGTATAACTTGTCATACACAAGATACTATGATGATCTCAAGTCCAAGGATCACTTGTACTACTATCACTACAGGAATTCCTATTGACAGGCAAGTAAAACTCCATTAGGTATTCCTTAGCGAGCCACGTTCAGTGAACTTATTCTCTAATAAGCACCGACATACTTGCTTTAGTGTCTCCACACAAACGATCATGAGATCAATCATCCTCATCCAATGAGCAAGCAACGTATGTACCAATCTATCCGGATTCACTAATCCCCAATTTAGTAATCCAATGATTGGGAACTATTTTAGTTTTAAGCTTTCTAAGAATTTAGATCTCATTAGAATGATCATCATCATTTGTGACGTCCCCAAAATAGGTATACAACACCCATTCTGAGTCGCCAAAATATATGGTACAAAAACAACTACATCTTTACTGTTACAACATAAGAACTATGAGTTTAAATACAAATATTAACATCTAGACAATATCCACACTCAAATAAGTCCTCATCACAATTATTGATACATTATTTCACAAAAATGGTGAGGACTACTAAAATAACTTCTAGAACCATCATTCCATACCCCGACTAGTACTTGCTACATTCTCGCCTCCTGAGAAAAATGGAACAAAAAGGAAAAGGGTGAGCTCAACTAGCCCAGTAAAGAACATTATGACTAAGATAATACAGAACAAATTATCGTTAGTCTTCAACAGGGAAAAATCTAATAGAATACAATAGACAACAAGTTTTAAATCAATAACTGCAGCGGAAACAACGAACCATTAGAAGAGTCAAGTAGAGAATGAGTTCTACTATCTTCTAAGATTTAAAAGTCCATCATCAATATTTTATCCCTGTAACAACAATCAATAACCATCTTTAATCAAATATTCATCTTTGCACTACAGGCCAAAGATATTCATTTGTATCACCAGTCGGTCATGTTCATCTCAACACCTGTTCATTTTTGCACTACGGGCCAAAGATATTCATCAGTTAATCATTCATCTTTACACTACAGGCCAAAGATATTCAGTAATATCATCATTTAGGACTGAGAATGATGAAAAATATCTTAAAGAAAACAAATCCAGTGAAACAAAATAACAAATATTAAGGATTCGTTTTTCGATTTATCCATGTCCAAAAATACCTTATAATTATTCATAGTGAAGTAAAATTCAAGAATGATCAAAATATGGATACAATCAAAGCTAGTATCCAGAATAGATATTTTGGACGAAAAGAATAAAATTTTATTTTTCAGTGAATAGTAACTCGTGAATAGTAACTCATGAATAGTAACCCCGACGTGAAAAGTTCCAAATTTGATAAAAATTTCCAACCAATATTTCGGCATAATGATATTGAAGAAATAATATCATTTTTGAATAAAATAACATCCCTTACCTCGTAAAGATAGTACTTCTGGTCGGAATACCGGTATAAAGCTGAAAGAAACTTGCTCTGATGAATAAAAACTCTCAAAGTATCTAAATACTCACAAAATACACTCAATAATCTAGAGAGAGAAAGAGAGAAAACTTGTTTCTGGTGTATTTTCAATTCTAACTTAAGCACCTATTTATAGGAAAATGCTAGAACGCCAAAGGAGACTAAATAATAAAATATTATTATTACAAAACTCATTTCTACGCATGCCTAAAGACCAATTCAGCCACCAACCATCCTTGACCCAAATTAGCAGCCCATATGTGTTAGAATAAAAGTGGGTCCCACCCATAATTAATAAAAATCATTTTATTTTCCAAAACTTCAATTATTCATAAAAAATAACCCTTTTATCAGAAAATTCGAATCTCGCGACTTTTTATAAGAAATTCAATTCTCTACAACTTTACAGAAGAAAGTTTTACCAAATTCCAAACAGAAATTGACCGAAATCCATAAACGGGCGATTTTACAGGCTATAATCAAATTTCAGTCAAGAAATGGGGTCCACCGACACACAAAACATGTGTTAATCATTTAATACAACAAAAAAAATACTCTTCCTCCTCATATACTCATATATCCCACATTCATTGTAAAACTATCACAATTATTATATTATTAAATATAATAATAAATTATTTTATCAGAAAAGATAAAATATCATTTTTTAATAATTGTCACTTAAAAAATTTTCTCCATCTATATCCACATAAAATTAATATTTTCCTCATCATATAAATCAATAATTAATTATTCACAAATAATATTTCAGAATCACAGTACTGGCAACCAGGCCGTTCCTAGGAAAGAGGGGGCTTTCCAATAAGGATTTCTCCTTACTGGCGCGCAATTAGATGACCAAACCTCTCCTTAGACAGAACTTTCTAGATATTACCAATAATGTTATCTAATAATATTATTCAAATAATATGAATTATTGATCTGATAATGGGAAATACTGTGTAGTGACAATTATTGAAACAACAGTAATATAAAATATCAACGCAGCAATTATTGAATCAATAAAATAAAATACTGAACAGTAATTACTGTAACCATTATTGAGTAGTGCCTTCTTACGTAAGAATCAATAATTGGTGCAATACAGTGTGCTACTGTGCAACAACGCGTATTACTGTGTTTTAACTACCGGGTATTCCAACAGTATTAACGGTAACAACTACGCCGTTATTTATAAACAACTTATACTTGTCGTTTTTTTCATCCAATCGCTTTCCGTTATGGGGCCCACAAAAGACTGCGCCGTCGTACGGATATTTTTCGACAGAAAGAATATTCTACGACCAAACGAATATTCCCCGATAACAATGAATATTTTATAACCACCTGCTTATTTGAAATATTTACGCATTTTACCCATAACTAACCCCGTTAATCAATTTAACCCTTACTATTTCAAAATAATAAATAGAGGGAATTTAAATTTCATTTATTAATAATTTGGGGTCTTACATCATTATTCTAAAAGCATTGCTTAAAACTATAGGTTTATCACATATTATAAAACAGCATCATGTAGATAATTAAAAGCCTTTAATAAACTAATACCTTTTATTAATAAATGAATAAGATTGTTACAAAGTATATGCTTTATCATCAAACATGATTGGCTTGTGTGCATACTACTTTCAGATATAACTGAATATCTTTGGCCTGTAGTGCAAAGATTAATGATTACCTTATGAATATCTTTGGCCTTTAATGCAAAGATGGACATATGTTGAGATGAACATGACCAATTGGTGATATAAATGAATATCTTTGCCCCGTAATGTAAAGATGAATATTTGATTCAAGATGTATATTGATTGATGTCACAAGGATAAAATATTGATGATGGACTTTAAAATCATAGAAGATAGTAGACTTCATTCTCTACTTAACTCTTCTAATGAATTGTTATTTCCGCTGCGAATATTGATCTAAACTTGTTGTCTATTATATTCTATTAGATTTTTCCCTATTGACGACTAACGATAATTTGTTCTACATTATCTTAGCCCCCAAAAAAGGTCCACACAACCCATGCTGAGTCGCCAAATACATCGTACAGAAATAACTACAACTTCATTATTACAATTGGCGTGTAAAATACGACATATACTGCGAGTTTAAATACAAATATTGTCTTCTAGACAATATCCACACTCAAATAAGTCCTCATTACAATTATTAATACACTATTTTACAAAATAGTGAGGACTGCTAAATAACTTTCTAGAACCATCATTCTATACCCCGACTAGTTTTCGCTATATTCTCGCCTCCTGAGAAGAAAAATAAAATAAAAAGGAAAAGGGTGAGCTCAACTAGCCCAGTAAAGAACATTATGACTAAGATAGTTCATTATGACTAAGATAATGTAGAAAAAATTATCGTTAGTCTTCAATAGGGAAAAATCTGATAGAATATAATATACAACAACTTTAGATCAATATTCGCAGCGAAAATAACAATTCATTAGAAGAGTTAAGTATAGAATGAAGTCTACTATCTTCTATGATTTTAAAGTCCATCATCAATATTTTATCTTTATGACATCAATCAATATACATCTTGAACCAAATATTCATCTTTGCATTACGGGGCAAAGATATTCATTTATATCACCAGTTAGTCATGTTCATCTCAACACCTGTCCATCTTTACATTACAGGCCAAAGATATTTATAAGGTAATCATTCATCTTTGCACTACAGGCCAAAGATATTCAGTTATATCACCATTTAGGACTGAGAATGATGAAAATATTTTTAAAAAAACGAATCCAGTGAGATAAAAGGACAAGAATTAGGGATTCGTACTTTAGTTTATCCAAGTTTAAAAATACTTCATAATAAACTATTGTGGAGCAAAATTCAAGAATGAAGATTAAAACATGGATACAATGAAAGCTAGTAACCATAATAGACAACTTGGACAAAGAAAAGAAAATTTTAATTTTTCTGTGAATAGTGTCGTGTATAGAGGAAATTTAATTTTATTTATAAAAAGTTAGGGTCTTACAACCTCCTCTCCTTATGAAATTTTGTCCCCGAAATTGACGTACGTACCTAGTGTTTCGAAAAGGTGAGGATACCTCGCTTTCATTTTCGATTCCAACTTCCAGGTCATTTCCTTAATAGCATGGTTCCTCCACAAAACTTTGACTTGTGGTATAACCTTTGTTCGTAGGACATGCTCTTTCTTATCCAAGATCTTAACAAGTACCTCCTCGTACGTTAAATCTTTGACTATCTCGTCTGGTTCTAACTCAATAATGTGGTTTGGGTCTTTTACGTATTTGCGAAGTATAGATATTTGAAAAATATTATGAACACGAGACATGCTTGGAGGTAATGCGAGTATATACACTACAACAAAAAGGCTTATCAGTGACTGCATATCAGCGATCGCATATGGTCACAGATGAGTACTAGTGACCGAATGCGGTCGCTGATAGTAGTCGCAGGTAATCTGGTCGCTGGATGGACATCAGCGACCGACTTATCCGCGACCGCCATCAGCGACCGAATCCGTTGCTAATCTGACTCATGCTGAGTCAGTTGTTAGGGATGACGTGGCATAAGTGTCAGCGACCGACAATAGTGACCGATGCGGTCGCTAGTTTCCAACAAGCTATCTGCGACCGCTTTATAGTAGTAGCGACCGCATGCGGTCGCTGATGTTATTTTTTGAAAATATTTTTCCTGTTTTATGGATTTCCCAAAAATACCTTGCTTTGTACCTGTTTTCTATCCCAACACACAGCAGTATATATAAGCATCCATATAAACATCCATCCATGATTTATATATATATATATATATATATATATATATATATATATATATATCCCAACACATCCACAATAGTATGTATAATCATCCATCCATATGATAGAATCGTAAACCAACATAATATATATAATGTTAGGACCAACACAACACAATACAATCGTAAACATCCATATGATAGAATCTTAAACCAATACAATTGTCCAAAGAATGAATATAAAAGTACAAGGCTTTAAATATCTAAAAAATAAGTCTAGCTCTTCATGGATCATCCAAATTAAGACCCTATAATTAACAAAATAATAAAACATGTTACATGTGTTGATACTACCATGACTTAGGGAAATCTAAACAATAGACAATGTAGTGAAACATATAAGTAAGACAGTGACAGTAACAATATCTATGTATACCTCATTGCCATCCCGATATTGTGCTGTTGTCGCCACTGCATCTGCCAACTCATCAGGACTCAGAGAATCCAGATGCCCGCCCAGTATACGAAGAAGATCACGATCCAGACAGATCGCTTTCACACAGTCAGTAGGAGTATAATAGGCTAGATGACCTGATGACTGTGTAGACTGGATAGCAGAACTGCCTGTGCCACTGATGGTCGGGCGTCGTTTTTGTCCTTAGCCTTTAACGTAGTTTTTCTTCACGACAGACTCCCTCTCTCACAATTCTTGATCAATCGACGGACGCGGGGTGCCTTCAGGATAGTGCTCGTTCATTAAGCCCTTATAAGTGTCCTGTCAGAAGGTCAATAATTAAATAGTTAAAAATAAATAAAAAAATGCTAAAAAAGGTCGTCACAATTTATAAACAACATATTAGTATAAAGTTAACTTATTACCGCTATCTGAACAGCATCAGGCAGACCATCGCTGGTGGCCACATGCACATCCAACTAATTGATAGGTTGACCTTGAGACTGAGACTCCTACAGTTCATTTTCTCATATTAATATGTAAACATATGATATTTTAGCTACAAAACATGACTGTAAACATAAAAACAAATAACTGAGGATCTATACGTACCCTGGCAGCAATATGCTGCAGTTGTGATATACTATAGCCCCGATACGTGCCTTTTGCCTTTTTGCCTTCAGATACACCTGAGAATCTGTTCGAGGCGGCAGTCTTGCGTCTCTTGACCCAGCTCTTAGCTCTCCACTGGTCACACATCTGCACCCATATGGGCTGTGCGCACCACTAGGGGCTATACTCATGCATATACTGTTCACCCTGTCCTGGATGGTCAATCTCAACATTATACAGGGCTTTCTGTCGTTCCTTGTTCAGATTATCTTTAGTTCGGACGGCGCACTTATGGTAAAACAGTGTCTGAATAACTGATGCATGCGCGTCGTCCCATCTATACCTTTTCTACAAATAAAACAACAATAATAATATTAAAACTGTTATATTACCATAATCCAACATTACTAAACAATATTATTTGATTAACTATGTATTATCTATCAGAGTGATAAAAAAATATACCTAAAATTCAGCCCAAACTGCATCCTTATGGGCGAGAGGTGTGCTCGCCCACGTAATCACTGGCGTAGGCCAGTTCTGTAAGCATAATTTTGAAATGCACTTCACAATTTTACTATCTTGAAAATCACTACAATATACAACAATTTACATTAAAATATATTTATAACAATGGAAATATAAAATGGTTATATATACACGATGTTTAACTTACGTGCTTTCTGGAGGAGGACGGATCTGTATGAGAATGCGATCATTCAAATTAGTCGAGGCCTTCGGCACATGATTAGGGCCCCGACCCAACCCACGTTTTCGTTGTGTTGGTTCAGAAGACATCTATAAATAAAAAAATTTAGGATGTTAGTATGAGTTATATGATTTACATATATAAATAAAATGACATTCATTAATAAGTAATTGTATGAAATAGTTAACTACGTCAACTATAAATGAAAGGTATATAAACATGTCAAGGATATAGAAAATATGTATATATGTAATTGTATGTAATACAATTAAAACTAAACATACATTTTATAGAAAATCTTTGTCTGAGTCAGAATCATTTTGTATAAGTAAAAGGGCAATAATGACAAGTAATTGTATGAAATAGTTAACTACAACAACTATAACAGAAAGGTACATAGACATGTTAAGGATATAGAGAACATTCCTATATGTAATTGTATGTAATACAATGAAAACTAAACATACATTTTAATGAAAATCGTTGTCTGAGTCAGAATCATTTTGTACAAGTATCGGAGATTCATAACCATCTTCTTCTTTAGATTCAGTGTCAGTGTTAGTGTCAGTCAATAACTCTTCCTCAGTATCAATGTCATCTAACACAATAACTGTCTCTCGGGATCCAATTCATCAGGTTCATCTCCACTCTCTAACTGGATTAATTCATTATTGTCCTTTATATTTATTATAGGAGGTCTATGAAGCATCTCCTCTTGGTAGAAATCCCCGTCTATTACTTGAACACGACTACGCGCGGGAGTATGAATTACAACTTGCCAATCTGAAGGCGGTCTATCCCTTTTCCTAACAGGACTAGGAGTGTAGTAAACTTATACTGTTTGAGTTGGTAAAATAAACGGTTCGTTGGAGTACGCAGACCTATGAAGGTCAATATCGACAATTCCATGTTTGTTAACACGTATCCCTTTCTCTGAATCAAACCAACGACACTTGAACAAGTTAATATGACCCCCGTACGTGCCCTTGTACGACAAATCTACGATTTCCTCCAACTCCCTATAAAAGGCACGACCAAGCTCATTGTAACAATCTCCTTGAACACACACTCCAGTATTAGTTGTTCTTTTACCGCGAGCATATGTCTTTGTATGAAATTCACATTCATTTATTTTGTAACAATTGCGAATGACTTGGTCCCTGTCTGGACCCATAGCTAGGACTTGTATATTTGAAAGAATCGTTCCCTCATTAAGAACCTACAAAAATTCTATTGAATTAAATACATTCATAAACTAATACGATATATGTCATTCTTAATTAACTTAACTTACTTTGTCCTTTAGCCAAAGAGTAAATTTTTGATCACGAATAACTTGAATATCTTTATCAGTGATGCCGGGCTGATTTGCTTTTAACTCGTCATCGTATGTTCTATACAATTTTATAAACATTAACATATATTAATATGAGATTGTAGGTTAAGATATAGGTCTAATACATATGAATTTTACATGTATACCTCACAAATTCATCAATCTCCTCACAATTGAGAAGAATGTAAATATGCGCAGCATGTAATTCTTTCTCAGAAAGGAATATGCGCTTTCCTTTTCCATAAGCGCGACCCACTAAACCAAATATAGAAAGCCGACCATTTAGTTCAAATTGCCCCCATCATTATGTCTCGGGACTCGATTGGCCTTTGTCAAGACTTCGTTGGGAAATAGTCTGAGACAAACGTAGATATCTCATCGAAACTGTATGCCTCACATATCGACCCTCGACATAAGCTCTATTCTTCACTTTCCTCTTAAGGTTTCCCATGACCCTCTCGAAAGGGTACATCCATCGATATTGAGCTGGGCCACCAACACGAGCTTCATAGGGTAGATGGATTTGCAAATGCTCCATAGAGTCGAAAAAACCAGGAGGAAATATTTTTTTAAGCTTACACGTGATCTCAATGATGTTCTTCTCAAGTATAGACATGTCCTTTTTATTTAACATTTTTGAACATATGTCTCTAAAGAAACGACTAAGATCAGTCAAAGCATCCCATATTGATTTATCAAGCAAGTTCTGAAATGCTATAGGCATGCGTCTCTCCATGAACACATGACAGTCATAACTCTTCATCCCTTGTAATTTCTCACCTGTAACACACCTTGTAATGTTTGACGCATATACATCTGGTAGTTTCAGAGACTTTATCCATGTGCACACATCTTCAACCTACTTTTTGGACAATATGTACCTTGCATGCGATTTGACCATCTTACCATTAGTAGATTCATAAAGTTCTAATCCAGGACGCTTACAATATCTTTCATGTCCAACCGTGCCTTATCATTATCTTTCGTCTTGCCCACAACACCCATCACGGTGTTAAACACATTGTCGAACACATTCTTCTTAATATGCATCACGTCTAGATTATGACGAATCAAATTTGTAGACCAATAAGCCAGTTCCCAAAAGATGCTTCTCCGAACCCAATTATGAGGCACGCCAAACCCATCGATGAAGTCAGAGGCAACAATCTTACCGAATGGGATGACCAACAATCTCATCACACGGTCACGCATCTCCTTCCCCGACAATCGCGGTGCTGGCATATCATGATCTACTTTCCCTTTCCTGAAGTTTTCTCTATTTCTTCGAAACGGGTGATCTACCGACAAGAAACGACGATGACAATCAAACCAGCATGGCATTCGACCATTTGATAGATTGAAAGAATTTGTATGATCCATACAATATGGACAAGCCAACTTCCCGTGTGTAATCCATCCAGATAACATACCATAAGCAGAAAAGTCACTTATAGTCCACATAACCGCTGCCCTAAGGTTGAATTTTTTTTTTGTGGAAACATCCCAAGTCTATACTCCATTCTCCCACAATACCTTCAACTCGTCTATAAGAGGTCTCAAGTAAACATCTAGGTTCTTTCCAGGACTCTTGAGACCAGGAATCACGAGTGAAAGAAACAAGTATGGTTATTTCATACACATCCAAGGAGGCAAGTTATACGGAGTAAAAATCACAGGCCAGCAGGAGTACGGAACAGTTGAGTGGCCGAACGGGTTGAAACCATCAGTGGACAATCCAAGCCTCACATTTCTAGGTTCCAATCCAAACCCAGGATGTGCTAAGTTGAAATCTTTCCAAGCCTGCCCATCTGCAGGATGGTCAGTTCTCCATCTTTGGTTGAAGATTTCGCATGCCAAGTCGTATGTTCAGCTATTCTTAATGACATGTACAATCTTTTGAGCTGAGGTGTAATTGGAAAATACCTTAAAATCTTAAAAGGTATAATCGCCTTTTTTGTAGTCACACCCTCTTTATTAGGCCTAAATCGATCATGGCTGCAAAACGTGCACTTTATCTTCTGTTCATTTTTCTTACAAAATAACATGCAATCGTTCGGATATGCATCGATCTTTTGATATCCAAGACCCAACTTCTTCACCATTTTTTTACAATAGTAGTAGTTATCCGGCAGTTTTTTGCCGACAGGCAACATACTCTTAATGGCCCTCAAGAGTGACTCAAAACACTCATGGCTCATGTTGTGATCAGCCTTGATGTTAAGTAATGTCGCCACTGCAAACAATGTAGTGTGCTTCGTGCAACCATGCCACAACGGTTCGCTACCCTCGTCTAACAACTTAAAAGAATGCTTTGGCATCATAATTCATAGGTTGCTCTCTGCCTTGTTCCCAATCAAAATCCAGTCCTGCAATATCATAAACCATGTCATTCATACGATGGGTACTGCTGCCTGGATTGTGTACTTGTGCGATGCCACTATCTCTTCTCTGCCCATGTGCCCACCAACATTCTTCGTAATTATTCATGAACCCAGAAACAAGTGAATGATAATTTACTATGTCTCTGTCCATATAATTTACATTCTTACACTTCAAATAAGGACATATTATCTTGCTTTGACCATTAACACATTCCGGGTGACTATACGCATAATCTAGAAATACTAGGCAACCAGCTCTAAATTCTGTTATAGCACCTATCTGGGCACTTGACTTTTGTCGTCTCATCCAACTACGGTCTGAATAGAACTCCATGATACCACGGTACCTATGTTGACATGAATTATTGTATTCTCTTGTTAGAGATTTATAATTCAGCTCAATGCCATTTATGATGCTTATAAATACATATAGATGTATGTGTACATATATAACATGAGTGTACATATATAACATTAGGTGATGAAAATATCTTGATAGTAAAGTTTGAAGAACAGCCAATGGACTTTGCAATGTGTTCTAGAAACTATAACGCTGCGTATATCAAGATTGCAGAAAAAGGCATACTATTAGTCCCTCAATGTGGGACTATTAGTCCCTTAATGTGGGACTATTAGTCCTAGCTATAAAGTCATTTGATAGCTTAAATTATGGAGGACTAATGAGATTATATAATACCTCATAAATAGCCTTAGAAATGACAAAAAATAGTCCAAGGACTTGAAACTATTTCCTAATACTCTCTTACCCACACAATTGTCTATATTTCTCTCTCATACATTCCATACCAAAAATGTGTGGACACTAAACTTATTTGGCTTACTAAGTAGAATACATGCAATTTAACAACATGTTGTAAGCAATTTCAAGCAAATATTGAAGTATGGGCAGCATATAAGGTAAACCATGATTGCCCATGAATTCCATTATGGCAGAATCGACACATATAGTGTACACTTAAAGAGTTCAATTTGCTTCAAAACAGTTTTTAGACTCAATTAATCTTACCCAATTCACTTGCATTACTTCATAAAATAAGTATAACGAGTTCTTGTTCATTACCCAATTTGCTTCAAAACAATTTTTAGACTCAATTAATCTTATCCAATTCACTTGAATTACTTCATAAAACAAGTATAAGAGTTCTTATTCATTACCTCACCTAAATTGCTCTTTTTGAGCTTAAAACTCTCTAAGGAGCAATTTATCAAACATAATATGGGCATTATTTATATGGATATGTTTCACTAACATTTGTACATGCTTTAAACCATATTCACATTCCTTATTACTTCGCACAACAACAACTAAGCTCCTTCTAATTCACAACTCACTTATCATAGTTCAATCATAACAATTTAATATAAATCTTTCAATTGTTGATGCTAAAATCAAAATTAGAACTTACCTTATAATAATGGCTCAATGGGCTGAATTTAATTCTTACGGTTCAGCTGTAATCCACCCTGTTGTTGTTCTTGTTATCCAAAAAAGACCCCATCCCAACTCACTTTTTAAATGGAATGAACGGAATAGAGTTTTTAGCTCAAAAAGAGTAATGGACTGTGTATGAAGGATGTAGTTATAATTCTAAATGTTAGAACTAAAATTAATGACCCAAAGAAACCATGAGTGCTCAGCATAGTTGTACTAATATGTTACAAAAATTAGACAAGTAAGAAAATGGAATGAGAAATCCAATAAGAGTATATGCAAAAATGAATGTGGCTACTTTTTTTTTATGACAATCAAGGAAAGACAACAAATAAAGTTTTAAAATATGAATTTAAAAAAAGGCTCAAAAAGAAGAATGCTGCTTTTGAAAATTTCAGTTACCAAAACACTTATACTAGTATACCATTAAGCACTAATCAGTGTCATTTTAGCAAATTGCTTGTTTAGCCCAAACACCATACACAAAATCAGCTATTGTAGCAACATATTAAGCAGTGTGCTTTCTACTTTAGGACAATTTACAGATAACTCAACTATGAAAACATCAAATGTTCACAAATACAGTATTCACTAATTGATTAATTCCATATTAGTCAATAAATTAACAAAAACCCAAATCTCCATTCACAAAACCAAATCGAAATTAATAAACAATTACAAAATCAATAGTTGAACAAAACCCTAAAGGAGAAACCCTAAATTGAACAAGATATATAGAGGGGACATGACAAAACTTAAGATTTGGAACTTTTTTATCTTTCGTTTAAGGTTGTAATGGTGCAACTCGGACTTGTAATGAAGAAGTAGAAAAAAATGCCCCTAGCTCGTGGTGAAGGCAGCACCCCCTCTTCTCTTCTCCCCCTACTCCCTCTTCTCCTTCTCACTTTTTTCTCCCTCCTTTTTTTTACTTCTGTACTAATCGAGCGAACGCCTGAATCTGATTAAGTTTATGAGAATCAGCGACCTCCATCAGCGACCGCATGCGGTCACTAATTTTTAATGATGTGGACATATCAGCGACCGGTAGTAGTCGCTGATAAAGAGTGGTCGTCGCGCCAAAGTTTCGCACCAAATTTTGGGAGGGAAATTCATTCCAGCGACCGATCAGCGACCGCATGCGGTCGTTGATATAAACTAGCGACTAGTATCCTTATCGGTCGCTAGTACTATTATCAGCGACTGAATAGGGTGGTCGCTGATATCATTGGTCGTAGATAGGCCTTTTTTTGTAGTGATAGGCCACATTTCCTATTCGATCAAGAATCTCAAATGGACCAAAAAATCGTGGATTGAGCTTTTCTCTCTTCCTAAATCTTGTAACTCCCTTCCATGGAGAAATATGTAACAATACATGATCCCCCAGTATTAACTCTTTAGTCGATCTTGTGAGGTTTGTATACGTTGTCAGATCATTTGGATCTTTTCTGTAGTCATACGTACCAACTCTGGTCCCAACAATGTTGCTTCACCCACCTCATCCCAACATACTGGAGAACGACACTTTCGTCCAAACAACGCCTCGAATGGAGCCATGCCTATACTTGCTTGATAACTGTTGTTGTAGGAGAATTCCACCAATGACAAGTACTTATCCTAACTTCCTTTGAAATCTAGGAAACAGAGTCTTAATAGATCTTCAAGAGTTTGAATAGTCCTTTCTGAATGGTCGTCCGTTTGAGGATGGTATGCCGAACTGAATCATAAATCCGTGCCCATAGCTTTCTGCAAACTAACCCAAAATCGTGAAGTGAATCTTGGGTCACGATATGAAACTATGGATATTGGCATGCCATGCAATCTCACAATCTCATTTACGTACATACGAGCTAGATGTTCAAGAGAATAAGTCTCCCGTATCGGCAAGAAATGTGCAGACTTGGTTATTCTATCAACAATAACCTAAATCGCATCTATGCCTTGAGAAACATTGGGTAGACCCGTAACGAAATCCATGATAATGTGTTCTCACTTCCATTTTGGAATCTCAAGTGGTTGCAATGGACCTTTTGGCACTTGATGCTCCGCCTTTACACGTTGACAAGTTAAACATCTCGAGATAAACTCTGCGATCTCTCTCTTCATATTTTTCCACCAAAATGTATGTTGAAGATCATGATACATTTTGGTAACTACCAGGATGGATTACAAACGGTGTGTTGTGTGCCTCCATCATGATTCTATGTTTCAAGTCAGAATCGTTAGGAACGTAAAGTCTGGAGTTGACTCGAAGTATTCCTTCTTCATCGATTCTTGCTTCTAGAATAGCACCTTCTTGCACTTTCTTCTTCATACACATAAGCTTCAGGTCCGTAGCTTGAGCATCTTTAACTTTATCAATTAAAGTCAGTTCTACTCGTATATTTGACATCATCACGTGGGTCCCTAGAGTCTTTAACTCTATCTCCATCCTTTGCAGGTCATACAAAATTGGTCTTTGTGTTAACAACATCGCACTCGTACCCGCATACGATTTTCTACTCAATGCGTCAGCTACCACGTTTGCTTTTCTATGATGTTATTGAATGGTATGGTCGTAATCTTTCAACAGCTCGAGCCAACATCGTTGCCGCATGTTGAGTTCCTTTTGGGTGAAGAAATATTTGAGGCTTTTATGATCCGTATAAATCTTCACTTTCTCCCCATACAGGTAGTGTCTCCAGATTTTTAACGAGAAAATGACTGCTGACAACTCCAGATCATGAGTAGGATAATTCCTCTAATATTTTTTGAGTTGTCGCGAGGCATAAGCTATGACTTTTCCATGTTGCATGAGAACACATCCTAACCCTTTGCCTGAAGCATCGCTGTAGATAACAAATCCATTCGAACCAGATGGTATTGTGAGAACAGGTGCCGAAATGAGTCTCCTCTTAAGCTCTTGGAAACTCTTCTCGCATTCCTCGCTCCATACGAATTTTGTATCTTTCCGAGTCAGTTGAGTTAACGGAGTAGCGATTCGAGAAAATCCTTCTACGAATCTCTAATAATAACCAGCTAAACTCGCACTTCGGTCACCGATTTTGGTTGCTACCAACTTTGTATTGCTTCAATCTTTGCCTGGTCAACAGATACTCCATGTTTTGACACCACGTGCCCAAGGAATGCTACTTCCTCAAGCTAGAACTTGCATTTCTTCAGTTTGGCATATAGCTTATTTTTACGAAGCCTTTGAAGTACCAGTTTTAAATGGGGCTCATGATTTTAACGGCTTTTGGAATAGATGATGATGTCATCAATAAAGATAACAACGAACTGATCTAAATATTCCTTGAATACTCGATTCATCATATCCATGAAAGCCGCAGGAGCATTAGTCAATTCAAAAGACATGAGTAAGAATTAATAATGTCCGTACCGAGTTCTGAAGGCAGTCTTCGGAATATCCTTAGTTTTAATCTTCAGCTGATGATATCCAGAATGAAGATCGATCTTTGAAAAGAATTATGCTCCTTGCAACTGGTCAAATAGGTCATCAATGCGAGGTAGCGGATACCTATTCTTGATGGTGACATGGTTCAATTCTTGGTAGTTAATACAAAGTCGTATACTCCCATCTTTCTTCTATACGAATAAAACAGGAGTACCCCAAGGAGATATACTAGGACGAATGAAACCGATGTCTAACAACTCCTGTAGTTGGACCTTTAACTCCTGAAGTTCAATAGGAGCCATTTGATATGAGGTTTTAGAAATGGGTTTTGTACCAGGTTCAAGGTCAATAAAGAATTCAACTTCACGTTCTGAGGGTAGACCGGGAAGTTCTTCAGGAAATATGTCAGTAAATTTACTAACAACAGAAATATTTTTCAAATTTGACGTGTTTTTGTTTAAATCCATAACATGGGCTAAGAAAGCTTGCCATCCATTTTTCAATAAACGAATGACTTTATGGCTTGATATGATAGTGATTGATTTTAGTGGTTTGGTTGCTTGAATTCGCATAACAAGTTGGTTAGGAATATAAAAACTAACAACCTTACAAAAACAATCAATTTTG
The DNA here is from genome assembly GCA_016801055.1 of Panax notoginseng. Classification (NCBI taxonomy): domain Eukaryota; kingdom Viridiplantae; phylum Streptophyta; class Magnoliopsida; order Apiales; family Araliaceae; genus Panax; species Panax notoginseng. The sequence continues at coordinate 164,266,241 of CM029019.1, forward strand.
GCATGATGAGTAGTTAACCAATCAATCCCTAAAATCACATCAAATGCAAGTATCTTTAAAGAAATAAGATCAACAGGAAATGTGATGATGCCAACTTGGATCAAGCAAGATTTATAAATAGTGGATGTAATGAAAGTTTCTCCTAACGAAGTCTCAACAGATAAGTCAAAGTCCAATTTCTTCGGAGTCAAGTTCAAACGTTGAGCACAACCAGGAGAGATAAAAGAATGGGTAGAACCGGTATCTAGTAAGGTATAAACTTCGCAAGAGTTTATGATTAGCTTGCCCGTGATCACCTCGTTTGGGTTCCTCGTATTTTGGTTAGTCACGACAAACGCTCTTCCAGGAACCGCTGACTTTGACTTATCCGGGACAGCCTTAAGAGTCACTATCCCTGCTGGACTTAGTTTCGGTATAGAACAATCTCCAGCTATATTACCTTCCTTTTCACAGTTATAACATACCTTAAATTGTTGTGGATAGTTTGGACTGATATGTCCCTCTTTCCCGCATTTATAACATACGAATGGTGGTCGTTCCCCTCCCCTAGAAAAAGTTGATGCTGGTGTTGACGTCTTCACGTTGTCATTATTGTACCTTCTCTTTTTGAAATCTCCTCCCGACTCGCTTCTTCTATTATCATGGCCACAATTACCACCCGAGTGGTTACTGCTTTTGTTCGAATATTTTCCTCCCCGCTGGTTATCATTGCTCCGATGACTGCTGCCACCAGTATAACCTTGGTTATGGTCCCTCGGTTGAACATACTCATTATCTCGCTCTAATAATTGAGCCATATTGACAACATCTGAATATAGAGAAAATTTGTGAGAAATAAGATATTGCCGAATTTCGAGTTTCAGACCTCTAAGAAACATCTGCATCATACGTTCCTCATTCTCTACCAAATGAGGTACAAACCTGGATAACTCTGCGAACTTAGCCTCATACTGGGACACAGTCATGTTGTTCTGTTCCAGTCTAATAAACTCTACCTACTTCATATGACGAATACTTTTAGAAAAGTACTTGTCATTGAACAGTTTCTGAAATATTTCCCAAGACATATTGAGTGCGGCTGGCTGGATACGCTTCACAGATTTTCACCAGTAATCTGCCTCACCACGAAACATAAAGGTAGCGAATGGAAACTTATGTTCCTCCGTGCATCCAAAGACATCAAATATCTTGGTAATTTGCTTAACCCACGTTTCCGCCTTGATCGGATTCGGCTTTCCCAGAAACTCTGGTGGTCCCAACTGTAAGACCCCGAATTTTATGAAATAAAAGTATTCAATTTTTCTTATAATTACTATTCAGTAAATGGTTAAATTGATAAAAGTTTAAAGTTATGAGTGAAATATGATTTTTTTTCAAAATAAGCAAGTGGTTATAAAATAATCATTGTTGTCGGGGAATATTCGTTTGGTCGTGGAATATTCTTTCTGTCGGGGAATATTCGTACGACGGCGCAGCCATTTGTGGGCCCCATAACAGAATAACTGTCGGATGAAGAAAACGACAAATTTGAGTTTTTACAAATAACGGCATAGTTGTTACCGTTAACACTGTTGGAATACCCGGTGATTAAAATACAGTAATACGCGTTATTGCACAGTAGCACACGGTATTGCATAGTATTTTTGAAATTATTGATTCTTACATAAGAAGGCACTACTCAATAATTGTTACAGTAATTACTGTTCAATATTTTATTTTATTGATTCAATAATTGCTGCGTTGATATTTTATATTATTGTTGTTTCAATAATTGTTGCTGCACAGTATTTTCTATTATCAGATCAATAATTCATATTATTTGAATAATATTATTAGATAACATTATTGGCAATGTCTAGAAAGTTCTGTCTAAGGAGAGGTTTGGTCATCTAATTGCGCGCTAGTAAGGAGAAATCCTTATTGGAAAGCCCCCTCTTTCCTGGGAACGGCCTGGTTGTCATAAATGTGATTCTGTAATATTATTTGTGAATAATTAATTATTGATTCATATGATAAGGAAATATTTATTTTATGTGGATATAAACGAGGGATATATTTTTGTGGCTAAAAATGAAGGAGTTAATGTTGAGGTTTTTATCCGTATTTTTGTCGGAATGAAGGTATTAAAAATTAGGATTTTTGAGATATTTTGCGGGGGTTATAATTTTTAATCCGACCGTTGGATCGTGGTAATTTTTGGATATGTTATACATATATAAGTTGAGTATATGCCCACAAATTTTGAACCGTTAAAAATGAACGTATGATTTATTATGAATTTTACAAGATGACTGGTTCAGAAATTGTTGAATTTTTAGAGTTTATCATTTTGGTGGAAAATTCTAGAATTGGTGGGCCCCACTTGTGGTTGGTGAAGAAATGTGCTGAATTATATTTCAGATGTGGTGGGTGGGAATAGTAGCAGGTAAAGTCATCAGGTTGCAGGTCAAACCTACCAAAATTTTCCTATAAATAGAGGGCTAAGTTAGAATTGAAAATCACACCAGAAACATAAGTTTTCTCTCTTTCTCTCTCTATATTATGAAGCATATTTTGTGAGTATTTAGATACTTTGAGAGTTGCTATTCAGTGCAAGTTTTCTTCAGCATCATATCCGATATCCAGCCAGAAGTGCTGCTCTTTTGAGGTAAGTGATAGTAAGGGATAGTAAGGGATAGTAAGGGATTTTAAGGGTTGTTATATTTTCCAGTTTCGTAATTTTTCTAACCTTCAAAAATTCTGGAAAAATTTGAAACGATATTTTGATGAGTTTTCTTGATTGTGTCCAAAAATGGTGATTTTTGGATGTATAGATTGAGAGTTATGAATTTTATGAGAAAAGACTATTTTAAAAGTAACAGCTTATAATTTCTTGTGGTTAACTCCAAAATTGATGAAATTTTTATTGGGAGTACATGTATATGAGAGGAGTATACCCTGTGAATTTCAGAATTTTTAGATAAAAGTACAATTTTTGATAAATGTCTAAATATTCGGCTATTTTGGCCATATGAAAAATAGTAAATGACTTTTAAAAATTCTGAGAAAAATATATGTTCACTATGGGACTATATTATACTAAATTCCAGAAAAGAAATATTTTTGGAACTGATTTGGTATTTTTCATGAAAATGTACTAGTTATGAGTAAATGAATTAAATATGTTATGTGAAGTAAGAAAATTAGAAAATAGGATTTTATAGCTTGAGAATCCTATATGAGGTATATGCAGATTTTTGATGAGGGTTTTGGTTATTGGTAATGAAATCTTATGAGTTTGGTATTTTTAAATGATTAAATGCATTATTTAGTAAGTGTAAACAATTTAAATAAATTGTTTATAAGCTTAAGAAATGTTATTCTTTCAATATCATTATACCGAAATATTGGTATGGATTTTATTGTGAAATTTTTACCTTTTTGTGTCGGGATTACTATTCATGAGTTACTATTCACGAATTACTATTCACGAGTTACTATTCACGGGTACTATTCAAGACAAAATTGGTTTTTTTTTTCTAACTAAATTATAGTTGATTTATGAATATTACTCTTGAGATTAAATCTAGATGTTTTGATTATATTGATTTTACTATTATATATAACATTTTTATAACTTTGATGTTAAAATTCTCTTTCACTGGAGTGTAAAGATGGGTAGATTATTGGTATGATCATGACTAGGGTTCTCTTTGGCCTGTAGTGCAAAGTTGAATTGTGACTGGTATGATCATGACCATTGAATTTATAATTGAATATCTTAAGCTTAAGTGCAAAGGTGAATTGATCAACATGGTTATAATTATTGTTTATATAAATTCTAAAATGATTATAATTCTTTGAGATATGAATATATTTGGCCTGTAGTGCAAATATGAATTGTTGATGAATATCTTTGGCCCGTAGTGCAAAGATGATATGTTGTTGAATATCTTTGGCCAGTAGTGCAAAGATGAACAGATGTTGAGATAAACATGACCAACTGGTGATACAAATGAATATTTTGGCCGTAGTGCAAAGATGAAGTTATTAGTATGATTATGAACAGAAAATGTGATTTGGTGTAACCATGATATTTGATGTTTCAGGTAAAGATAGGTGATGAAAATTATCTTCGTCCTGGATGAGAAGAGGAATTTAGAACTACAGTTATGATTATGAGTTATTCATATGATTGTGGACCAGAATTGTTGATTGATGTTACAGGGATAAAACATTGTTGGTGGATTTTTAACATGGAGAAAATAATAGACTTTATAGTCTATTTGACTCTTCTAATGGATTGCTCGTTCCGCTGCAACTATGGTTGAAATTTTTATCATTTACCATATGTTCTAAATCTCTGATTTATTATTGATGAAGGCTATTGATAATTTAATTATCTTTAGTCATGATATTCTTTACTGAGCTAGTTGTGATCACCCTTTTGCTTCACAATTCCTTTCAGGTAATAAGAGTGTAGCTGGGTCGAGCGAGGGTAACGGGGAAATAGAACGGTGGTCTCTAGCTGTGGATGTTCTCCCGAAGCAGTATAGAAAAGTTCATTTAGTAGTTATATTTGGTGAATCCAATAGGGTAAGGTGTACCCAACGTTGGAAGGGTGGTTTACCACTATCATACAAGATGTCTAACGACATACAACCTCGTGTCATCATAAGACAGGGTTGTGCTCATCCACTTGCTGAGTATATCTATGGGCACTACCTATATAATCTTGGTGTTTGTTTGAAGTATAATTCTCAATTAGAGACAGTGGAGATAATGATAAGTCAAGAGAAGACTCACCATTGGGAAGAATATGATAGTAATCTTCTCGTTTTTCTTTGGGGTCTATTGGGTCAACCAAGGATAATTCTGTGGCCATATGATATCTATCATAACCTAGATGCGTGGCCTCCCATGTACGAAGGTTTCCTTGAGCACTTCTCAAAGATTCTAATTTCTAAAACAGTTTTTGACTATACCTTTATGTAAGGTGTTATTGTGAGGTGATGTCCACGGTTGGAACATGAGTCACATTTGGTATATATTTGTATCCAAACTCACAGCATATGTGTTGTTGTATTTTGCACGACAATTGTTGTAATAAAGTTGTAGTTGTATTCTGTACCATGTATTTGACGACTCAGAATAGGTTGGGTGGAATGGACCTATTTTGGGGTCGTCACACCAACTCTTTGAACTGCTTGGCTGTGACAAGCCATGTGTTGCTATCATTTTCACCTGTATTTTGTACACGAGTCTCCCTTGTCTGATTTTGCATGAACTGCAAAAAGCTTCTAAACATCCCATCATTCATCGTTTGATCGGTGGTGTTGTTTACAGGAGGAATATTGCATTCCTGTTGCACATTACCCTTGTTGGTGATTAAAGGTATCTCAACGGTCTCTTTCACTCTATTGTTAATATTTTCAGCTGCCATTCTCAAATACTTCACAAAACAAGGGTTAATTAACAAATTAACATATCACATATATCCCTATATTCTGACCAACCAACAAATAAGCTTAGGTAGGACACACTAGCGAAGGATTTACTCGTCTCTCCCCTCCTAGTTCTATTCCCTAATCTCCGCCAGAGACCATGTCCCTAAGCTCTGATAGCAACTGTGACGCCCCCAAAATAGGTATACATCACTTATTCTAAGTCGCTAAATACATGGTACAGAAAATAACTACAACTTCATTATTACAATTGTCGTGCAAAATACGACAACACACATGCTGTGAGTTTTAATACAAATATTATCTTCTAGACAATATCCACACTCAAATAAAGTCCTCATTACAATTATTGATACACTATTTTACAAAATAGTGAGAACTACTAAAATAACTGCCTTAAAACATCACTCCACACCCCGGCTAGTTCCTGCTATATTCTCGCCTCATGAGAAAAAAAATGGAACAAAATAGAAAAGAGTGAGCTCAATTAGCCCAATAAAGAATATTATTGTGACGCCCCCAAAATTAGGTATTCATCACCCATCTTGAGTCGCCAAATACATGGTACAAAATACAAATACAAACTTAATTATATCGTGTAACATACGACAATACATAAACTGAGAGTTCAAATAGGAATATTGTCATCTAGACAATATCCATACTCAAGGAGTCCTCATTACATTTATTATCGCACTCTTTAACAGAATAGTGAGGACTACTAATGCTATCTTCTGGACCATCACTCCTTTTCCTGACTCGTCTCAGCTATATTCTCATTTCCTAAAGAGAACATTCAAAGAAAGGGTGAGCTCAACTAGCCCAGTAAGAAATATTATGACTAAGATAATGAAGAATAAATTATCAATAGTCTTCAACAATGTTAAACTGATAAAATACAATAGACATCAAGTTTAACTGCAACGGAATAAGCAATCCATTAGAAGAGTCAAGTAGAGAATAAAACATACTATCTTCTATGATTTAAAAATATTTTCATCAACTTTTATCACTGAGATTCAGCTTAATAAATAAACCACATCTTCTAATCATCCCTGTATTACGGGCCAAGGATATTCATTAAATCATCAATGGTCATGACTATACCGAAAAATTCCTGGTCATAATCATACCAAAAACTGGCTATCAATGCATTACAAGCCACTGAGGACTTTTACCATACCACTTATAACATCACAGTTCATGATTATACCGAATGATCCCTGGTCATAATCATACTAAGTCCATCTATGCACGTAAGCCAAAGATGACTTTCAACATAAAATAAATATGAGGATGATGACAATGTTATAGAAATTCAATTAAACAAGTTCAAGAATTAGTTTATCCAGGAACTAATAATATCCAAATTGTCAACATGATACTTCTTTGTAAAGTAACAGTCAAGAATGCTCAGAAGAATATTTCCATAAAAAGATAATGGATGAAGCGCAAATATCAAGGATATTCCACTAATTTCATGGAGTATAGAAATCAAAACTTTAACCAAATGAGTATAATAAAGAATATATCAAACTACAAATGGATTTTCACCAGCCATGCGGTAATTCACGTATACAGATCATTTCCATAATTTAATAAGGAATGAATATAAAGGGTCATTCACCATGCATGTGGCAATCCACATAGACAGATTATTCCAATAGAATAATAAAGAATGGAATAACAGAAAGATTCACCATGCATGCGATAGAGACCGCACAGACAGGTTATTCCCAACAGAATAATAAATGCGGAATAATAAATATGGAACCAGGTCAGGTGAAATTCACACCGACATGATATTCCGACAGAATAATAAATGCGGAATAATAAATGATGGAACCAGGTCAGGTGAAATTCACACCTACAGGATATTTCGACAGAATCGTAAAGAACGGAATAATAAAAGAGTTTCACCAAGTATGCGGTACTTCGCATAAACAGGTTATTCCAACATAATAATAAAGAATGGAATAACATAAGAAGATCACCAAGTATTGGGTAAACCGCATATACAGGTCATTCCACCAAGTACAGGGTAAACCACGCATACAGGTTATTCCAACAGAATAATAAAGAATGGAATAACATAAGGATTTCACCAAGTATAGGGTATGCCGCGTATACAGGTCATGTATAGGGTATGCCACTTTTACAGGTTATTCCAACAGAATAATAAAGAATGGAATAACAGAAGTTCTCTTCATGAATAAGAAAGAATAACACCCCTTACCGTTTTAAAGAAGAACTGAAATAAAGAAGTAGTTAAGTGGCAGAATACTCTTCTTCTTTCTCTCTATAGTTTCTCTCTCTAGAGTTCAGTGAATTCGTAAGAAAATAATGAAGGAATGAACTTCTATTTATAGAAAAATGGAATGCATAGTAACTAATCCATGAACGGTCCAGATTGATTTACTTTAATCTGACAGTCCATATGTAAAGCAAAATCTTTTAAATAAAATATAATATATTCTAATTATTGCCTAATAAAACAAACAACTTTAATAAAGTATTCTGTTTTATATAAAAAGATGTTTCTGTTTTATTACGTTAATAATACGAATAAAACAAAACTTCATTATCGCTAAATAATTCATATTATTAATTGACAGTAATTGAATCAAACTGAGTGACTTCTCACATAAGTATTAATAATCAATACCGTGTGCTACTATGTAACCACACGTATTACTGTACTTTTACTACCGAGTAGTTCAACAGTATCAACGGTAAAACTTCCGCTGTTATTTTTAATAAAATATTTTTGTCGTTTTCTCAATCCGACAATAATTCTGTTGTGGGGTCCACCAATGATTGTACCGTCATACAAATATTCCCTGACTAATCGAATATTTCCCGTGAATAGTAACTCGTGAATAGTAACTCATGAATAATAACTCGTGAATAGTAACTCGTGAATATTAGCTCATGAATAGTAACTCGTGAATAGTAACTCGTGAATAATAACTCATGAATAGTAACTCGTGAATAGTAACTCGTGAATAGTAACTCATAAATAGTACTCCGACACAAAAAGTATCCCAAAAACTCGAGTGAACAATACTAGAGTGAATAGTAACCGAGTATTTTATGACAACTTGTCTACTTTGAAAAATTTTCACATATCACCTTTAACTTTAACCTTTTATCAATTTAACCATTTACCAAAATAGAAAAATTGAATATTTTTATTTCATAAAATTCGGGGTCTCACAATTATGACTAAGATAATATACAACAAATTATCATTAGTTCTCAACAGAGAAAAATCTGATAGAATATAATGGACAACAAGTTTTAGATCAACAACTGCAGCGAAAACAGTAATCCATTAGAAGAGTCAAGTAGAGAATGAAATCTACTATCTTCAATGATTTAAAAGTCCATCATCAATATTTTATCTCTGTAACATCAATCAATATACATCTTGAACAAAATATTCATCTTTGCTTTACGGGCCAAAGATATTCATTTGTATCACCAGTTGGTCATGTTCATCTCAACATCTGTCTATCTTTGCACCACAGCCAAAAAAATTCATCAGGTAATCATTCATCTTTGCACTACAGGCCAAAGATATTCAGTTATATCATCATTTAAGACTGAGGATGATGAAAAATATCTTAAAGAAAATGAATCTAGTGAGATAAAAGGACAAAGATTAGGGATTCGTACTTCGGTTTATCCAAGTTTAAAAATACTCCATAATAATCAATTATGGAGTATAATTCAAAAATAAAGATCAAAACATGGATACAATCAAAGATAGTAACCATAATAGACAACTTGGACAAAGAAAAGAAAATTTTAATTTTTCTGTGAATAGTGTCGTATACATAAATAGTAACCCCGACATAAAAAAGATAGAAATTTCACAAGAGAAATCATACTTCGTGAATAGTACCGTATTCGTGAATTGTGTCATATACGTGAATAGTACTGTGTACGTGAATAGTAACCCCGACATAAAAAAGTAAAAATTTCATAATAAAATTCATACCAATATTTCAGTATAATGATATTGAAAGAAATAACATCATTTACGAAGAAAATAACATCCATTACCACAAAAGAACAGTACTTCTGACTAGAATATCGGATGTAATGCTGAAGAAAACGTGTACTGAATAGTAACTCTCAAATTATCTAAATACTCACAAAAATACGTGCGATAGTGTAGAGAGAGAAAACTTCAGATTCAGGTGTGATTTTCAATTCTAACTAAGCACCCTATTTATAAGAAAATGCCAGAACGCCAAAGCAGACTAAATTAATAAAATAACATTTTATCAAAAAATTTCACGCACGCCACAATTTATCAAATTTTAGCACACCACAGTGGGGCCCACCAAATTCAAAATTTCCACATCAACCAAAAGTGGGGCCCACCCATTTTTTAATAAAAAAATTTTAAAACTTCAATAATTCATAATAAATAGCCCTTTTATCAGAAAAATACAAATTTTATGTCAATTCCATAGGAAATTTAATTCTCTACAACTTTGTAGAAGAAAGTTTTTCTAAATTCTAAACAGAAAATGACCGAAATTCACATACGGACGATTTTCAACACCTCTATTATGACAATATATTGATAAAATACCTCATCAATAATTCATTCATTTATATCCACATAAATATTTTTCTATCCTTCATTTATATCCACATAAAATAAATATTTCCTTATTATATAAATCAATAATTAATTATTCACAAATAATATTACAGAATCATAATAATGACAACCAGGTCGTTCCCAGGAAAGAAGGGGCTTTCCGATAAGGATTTCTCCTTACTGGCGCGTAATTAAATAACCTAACCCATTTTCTCGACAGAACTTTCTAAACATTGCCAATAATGCTATCTAATAATATTATTCAAATAATATGAATTATTGATCTGATAATGGGAAATACTATGTAGTGACAATTATTGAAACAACAATAATATAAAATATCAACGTAGCAATTATTGAATCAATAAAATAAAATATTGAACAGTAATTACTGTAACAATTATTAAGTAGTGCCTTCTTACGTAAGAATCAATAATTCAAAAATACTGTGCAATACCGTGTGCTACTGTGCAACCACGCGTATTACTGTATTTTAACCACCAGGTATTCCAACAGTGTTAACGATAACAACTACGCCGTTATTTATAAAAACTCAAACTTGTCGTTTTTTTCATCCGACCATTTTTCGTTATGGGACCCACAAATAGCTGCGCCGTCGTACGAATATTCGTTGACAACAAAAATATTCCACGACCAAACGAATATTCCCCGACAACAATTAATATTTTATAACCACTTGCTTATTTTGCAAAATTTACACATTTTACCCATAACCAAAGCATTATATCAAATTACACTGCAAAAAAATGGGGCTTCAGCAACAACCGATTTTTGTTGCTAAAGGTGCCAAATTTCGTTGCTAAAGGATTTTGGCAACGACTTTACTATCGTTGCATCTTTCGTTGCGCAATGAGCGTTGCTAATTGTTCCGTAACGAACGTATTTTTTTCGTTGCCAAAAGTAATACATTTTGCAACGAAATTTAGCTTTCGTACAGAGACATTGATCCTTTAGCAACAAAATGTATTGTTGCAGAATAATTAAAATTTCGTTGCTAAAAACCCCATTTCGTTGCAAAAGCCTGCTAATTGGCAACGAAATGAACTCTTTTTTTTTTGCAACGACCATGCATTTTCGTTGCAATTGACACCATTTTGCAACGATATTTTTCGTTGCAATAAATTATGAAAATTGTTGCCTAAGCTTGCTTTCGTTGCGGAATGTAAACTTTTTAGCAACGATTTTCGTTGTTAATTATATTATTTGGCAACGACATTATGCTAAATCAGCAACGAAAATATTTGTTGCTGGTTATTTTTTAATAGTAACGAAAGTCGTCGATTAGCAACGACATTATATGTTGCCGTTTATTTATATGTGCAACGAAAGTTGATATGATTTGCAACGATAAAAAATGTTACCTTTTATGTTAGTATTAGCAACTATATCTTCTCCGTTGTTATTAGATTAATTTTTCGTTACCAAATAATATATTTTTAATTCCATTAGCAACGAAAATTTGTTGCTAAATGTATAAAAAATTGTTGCTATATCAAAACTTGTTCAATGCTTTGGTAATGAATTATATTGTTGCCAAATCAAAATTTGACATTCTTTTTGTGTACCTGGCTAGCTCAATGTTCCCATAGCAAATGATGGCAAAAATATAAAAAACTAAAATAGTATTAACTTAATAAAATCATCCACTACATAATCATTAATTATCTTTATAATTAACCATCTAAAGCTACCACAGTTCTTCAATCAAAGTATATATCTACATATATAGAGAGAGTACACTTCATAATTTCGTCCCTTGTCTTCCCTAAACGTAGCACGAAAATTTGATACCTAGTATTGTAAGGTAGGTCGTAGAAGTAGTCTTCCTGCACATATTTAAAAATAATAGCAAAGTCAGGAAAATGAAGGAAAATTATGAGCATAAAGGTGCTGGTATCTATATATTAATAAGACATTTTATCTATATTTAACACATTTCACTTACTGACTATTGCACAATTTTCCAACTATCCACACTAATCAATCCTAATACATTCAACATCAACCTTCAAATTTAGAAAACTATAAAAATTATTGGTACCTAACAATAACTAAAATCTGTATAAAGGTGTGAACGCAATCAAACTCACACTGTCCACCTATGCATACTAACACTGGAGATTAGTTTATAGCATGAATAACATAAAGACCTCAAATTTGATTAGTGCCAAAAGAATATATTAATCTATAAAAATTTATTGCATCAATAAGAATATACCGGGCTGGAGCCATTTGAAGACACTGATTCATCATTTGCTTAAGAATTATCATCAACCAAACAAGAAACTACCAGAACCCCAAACAAACAATTCGATGTTTTTCTCAGGTTATGAGAAATCCCCAGTCTTTAAAGCATCAACAACTAAGCAAGCATCTGATAACTGCTGCAGCAAATTACTTCTTCTATCTCCTTCCCTGACCTAAGCTGCGATTAAAGAATAAATAAATAAATAAAAAAGGAGGAAAAGAAAAAAGACAAAAGAACAATAATCTTTCAAAGTACCAATAGCATATAAGGTGAGAATTCAGGTTAATATAATACAGATGATTTGGCTAGTTACTTTTTGAAGCAAGTTTGAAAAACAAACAACAAAAGAAGATTGGTAATTGGTTGGTAAAACTTTTGGGAATCCTGGTTCAAATACCCCCAAAGTTGAATTAACTAATATTTATTAAATTTAGGTCTTTTATCTATGACACACAATAAGATTCAGGTGTATCCTTTGTAACAGTCTTATTTGTCTAATAGCATCAAAACTGACATATTTAATGTAGCAATCTGGCAAAATCAAATTCTTGTAGCAAAGTTAAGTAGTTGATACATGTCTTTACTTGAGCTAAAGTGTAAGAATATACAATGACTGAATTGATAGGACATCGACAATTAAAACTAAACAGTTTAGAGGAACATACAATGACTGAAGGATCAAATAGGTTATTAACACACCTAGAATAGCACTATAGAAAATCCACCACAAGTAGTTCTGAAAATGCCAAAAAATAAATAAATAGAAGTTTTGAGATACAAATAGGATACAAGAACAGAGGGGGGAAACAAGTTCACCCTCCCTAAACAAGTGGAAATCAATAAATAATATGTCAGTGCAGTCTCAGAAAAGCATATGCTCTCTGATTGAGAATGGAAGAAAATGACAAGTTCCCTATAACAACTGAAACTCTCAAAAGTTTGTACTGTCAACTCAAAAATATAATAGATGCCACAAGGAATTTAGCAGGAAAATTGACAAATGTATACAGCATAAAAACTAAATAGTAAGAATTATATTCTCACTATTTAGGAGAAGACAAACCTCCCAACAAGAAGTCATATTTTACCTGCATGCTACTACACAATATATTAGTCTGGCTTCCTTCCTTAATTTCCCATGTTTCATCCTGTTTGTTGTACAAAACATAATGCATATTAGTAAAATACATCAAAGCAAAGGACCACATAAATTCTAAAAGGTTCATCATACTCACCTAAACAAGTTTCTCTAGATGCTCCATAAGAGTCTTCTCTTCTTGTTCTAAATATACTGTCAAATGAGGTTCAAAGCAAGATAAAAAAATTCCATGAAAATTGAACTGCAAAACCAGTGTATACAAGACAATATTTAGTAAATAGTCTTCTCTTCTAGTTCTACATATACCGTCAAATGAGGTTCAAAGCAAGATGAAATAATTCCATGAAAATTGAACTGCAAAACCAGTGTATACAAGACAATATTCAGCAAATACATATATAAACTAAATTAAACAAGACCTCAAAGTGACCGCGCGGGAGAAGGGAAATGGCTGCTGCCCGGTGGGAGAAGCGTGTTCCAACAGTAGTAGTAGAAGTGGACATGCATAGCATTGGCTGGAAGTTTTTTTTTGGCTTTCAGTTAGTGAACTTGCGTTGTTCTAGGATTTCCAGCCATTAGTATTTCATTGATAAGTTATTAAAAGAACCTTTTTGAAGGATGTAATGGCATGAGACTTGTGGTTGCTGCCTATTGGCAGCAGCAGTTGGTTGCTAGCTACTACTAAAGTAGTATTAATAAGCTATGATAAGATGCCCATAAAATTTGAATTATTATCTCTACAAAATAAGGATATAAAAAAAGTATATAACCTACTAAAGAGGTTATAGAAATTGAATGAACACAAGTTACCAAAAGTAAGAGGTAAGGGATGTGGTTTTAGAGTAACAGCAGTATGTAACAGCTAGGTACTCCTTGTTGCTGCATTTTGTTTAGCAAAGGTTTTTAGGTTCCTTGCAAGTTATTCTAGTAAATGAATGTGTATCTTTATATTGTTAAAGGGTCATGGTAAGGGAGGTAATGGCATGAACTAGGTGGCAAAGCTGCTGTCCACGGCAGCAGCAGTGCACATGGACAAGAGAAGAATAATGTTTTCGTTGTTGAATTCTTGTTGAGTATAGTTAGGCTATAACATTTCCTAATTGTTGTGCCGAGGTAATAATTAAATGTGTATCTCTACATTGATAAAGGATGAGTTAATGGCTGGACCATTAACCAAGGAAGAAGAGTTGAATAGGGGAGCAGGGCTACTGTCTTTGACAGCAGCGACAGCAACAACAGTTGGCATCAATGTATTCATACGTGAAAAATATTAATGGGATAGCAATTTCTTTAGATAAGACTAATAAACTGAAGTGTGTTGCAAAGGTTAGGGGCTGCGAGGCCACACCAAGCTCAGCTAAGCCCCACGGGGCCAAGTGAAGCTTGGTTGCCCACGCATTGGAACCTTTAAGGGCTGCAAGACCTGAAAGTCCAGTTGAATAGGTTGTTTAGAAGCCTTTTGTATATAGGTGATGTTTGTTGCTGCAGGTAATATTGTGATTTGGGGCAAGGGACTGCAGCACCTATTTTATAAAAAGATTAAATAAGGTGGGCAACCAAGAAGGGACTTGCTGCATAGTGGTGGCAACATATAACTGTTACCAGTAGCCATAACAAATGGAATAAACATTAACAACTGATATTTAGCAGCTATAATAATGACTGTTTCATATTCCATATTCTTCTTGAACACAATATTTTTTTAACAAAAAAATACATAAACTTCTATAAACCACTCAAGTCTAGATGCATTACTAAGAAAATGGCTAGGCAACTAAAAAAATATTTGTGACAATTCATTTATAGTAAATTGCCCCTTCATTCCAAATGATGACCAAAAAAAGGTAAGAAGAAGAAGAAGGCAAATTGCAAAAATCCCAAAGTGATTCTTCTGAATTTGTTATCTGACATAAATGTCGGGAGAATATCTAGAAAAATCAAGCAACTGAATATTATTATTATTATTTATTTTTACTTACAGAACCTCCACTCAAGTATTTCTGGGGGTAACATTGAGGTAACTAGACAAGATTTTATTCTTCTAAATCACAAACAGTCATAAACAACTTAAAATAAACTAAAAAGATCCTTGATATAAATTACTATTTTAACACCCATTATATGATTTGAAAACACATAACTAAACTAAATAGATAATCGAGTCACATAACTGATTGTAATTATTATTATTACCTGACATTTTGTAAATTTGACAGTTTCGAAATAGTGCTCTTCATTTTCTCAGAATCCGCCGCAAATATATGCTTGATTTCCAAAATCCTCCTCGAATGCTCAACAATTTGACTCTCAATTTTGAGAATAGCTCGTCGATGGGCCAAAAGCTTCCTAGCTCTATCCCTCTCAAACCTATTTAATTTCATTAAAGATTAGATTTTTATTAGATTTTCCACAAACAACAATTACTCCTTATATTGGACTGATAAAGGGAAAAAAATCAAACCAATGAATTGAAACATTTTTACACTATTGAATAGACCGTTTGTAGAGGGATTTAGGCGAAAGATCGATTGAAGAAGAAGACGATGATTGAAGTCGAGACAGAGGGAAATCGGATGAGACAAAAGAGGCCCAGAGAAAATCTTCGTTGGAGAGGCGATTTAGGGTTCTGCAACAGATGGAAAGGCTGCGCAAGTCTTTGTAAAAGACGAGATTAGGGGTTTAAGGATATTAGGTATGAAAAATAAAGAAGAACAAGAAAAGATTACTCACAAATCGGGAGGGATGACCGGGCTGCTTAAAGATTATCATCGGTTGAAAGGATTAGATCCACCTGAGGCTTTTTCAATTAGCGCAATTATTTTCATCTCGATCGTCCTAATTTTCCTTTATCCCTAAACTAAGATCCACAAGATGACGATAGTAACACAGTTGATTGATAAGCAAAATAGGGAGTTCATGCTTGCAATTGAGAATAGATGGGCTTTGGGATGGGAATTGAGAAGTGAAATCGGGAGTTAGGTTACAATTCACAAGATGGATCTTTGGGGTACAGAAAGAACAAACATACGGAGACCCTTTTATTTGTTCAAGGCTAGTTTAGCCTTATTTTTTATTTTGTTTTATTTTTTGAAATTTTAAAGTTTAACGTATTGTAAGTTACATCTCTTTTATAGTCTATTATTATTATTATTATTATTATTATTTACATCAAATACTAAAAATACTAATTAAAACAATACTAATTAAAAAAATACTAAAATACTAAAAAAAAATACTAAAACTCAAATTATTTTGTTAATTAATCAAAATAACAAAAATTCAAATTATATCATTAAAATACTAAAATCATAACATATTTACTTCATTTACATCATAACATAACACATTTACATATTTACATATTTACGTATTTATATCATATTTACATCATAACATATTATATCAATTATACTAAATGATGTAAATATGTAAATATGATAATATGTTATGTTATCATGTAAATGATGTAAATATGTTATAATTTTAGTATTTTAATGATGTAACATATTATCATATTTATTTTGTTGTTTTGATTAGTTAACAAAATAATTTGAATTATAATATTTTAGAGTTTTAGTATTTTTTGAATTTGATTTTTTTTAGTATTTTAGCTTTTTTTAATTAGTATTTTTTTTAATTAGTATTTTTAGTAGTTGATGTAAATATGTAATTAATATTTTAGTGTCGGGTAAGTGACTTTTAGTATTTTGATATGTTATACAACTATGGTAAAATTTTAGTATTTTGATATGTTATACAACTATGGTAAAATTTTAGTATTTTAGTATTTGAATTTTAGTACTTTGATTAAATGATGTAAATATGTTATGATGTAAATATAATGTAAATATAATGTAAATGATGTAAATATGTAAATATGATAATATGTTATGTTATGATGTAAATGATGTAAATATGTTATGATTTTAGTATTTTAATGATGTAATTTGAATTTTTGTTGTTTTGATTAATTAACAAAATAATTTGAATTTTAGTATTTTTTTTAATTTAATTTTTTTAATTAGTATTTTTAGTATTTGATGTAAATATGTAATTAGTATTTTAGTGTCAGGTAAGTGATTTTTAGTATTTTGATATGTTATACAACTATGGTAAAATTTTAGTATTTTGATATGTTATACAACTATGGTAAAATTTTAGTATTTGAGTAAAATTTTAGTATTTTAGTATTTGAATTTTAGTATTTTGATTAAATGATGTAAATATGTTATGATGTAAATATGATGTAAATATTTAAATATAATAATATGTTATGTTATGATGTAAACGATGTAAATATGTTATGATTTTAGTATTTTAATGATATAATTTAAATTTTTGTTGTTTTGATTAATTAACAAAATAATTTGAATTTTAGTATTTTTTTAATTTGATTTTTTTTAGTATTTTAGTATTTTTTTTAATTAGTATTTTTAGTATTTGATGTAAATATGTAATTAGTATTTTAGTGTCAGGTAAGTGACTTAGTATTTTGATATGTTATACAACTATGGTAAAATTTTAGTATTTTGATATGTTATACAACTATGGTAAAATTTTAGTATTTGAGTAAAATTTTAGTATTTGAATTTTAGTATTTTGATTAAATGATGTAAATATGTTATGATGTAAATATTTAAATATGATAATATGTTATGTTATGATGTAAATATGTTATGATTTTAGTATTTTAATGATGTAATTTGAATTTTTGTTGTTTTGATTAATTAATAAAATAATTTGAATTTTAGTATTTTAATATTTTTTTTGAATATTAGTATTTTTTTGAATTTAATTTTTTTTAGTATTTTAGTATTTTTTTTAATTAGTATTTTTAGTATTTGATATAAATATGTAATTAGTATTTTTAGTATTTTAGTGCCGAGTAACTAACTTAATAATATAAAATCCTCATAGCTTGTTGGTTTGAGCATTTATTTAAGGAGAGTGAGAGGTCTAGAGTTCAATTCTCAAGGAGAGCATTATTTATTTTTTTTTTAAAAAGCCCACGGGCCGGGCCAGGCTTTTTTATTATTGGTACTATTATAATTATTATTATAATTCTTGTAATAATTATTATTATAATTATAATAATAATAATTAATAATAATAGTAATTATAATAATGATTAATAATAACAATAATAATAATAATAGTTGTTATAATAATAGTAATAATAATTATAATTAATAATAACAATTATAATTATAATTATTATTATTAATAACAACAATAATAATAGTAACAATAATAATTATTATAATAATAGTAACAATAATAATAAAAATAAAAATAACAACAACAACAACAACAATAATAATAATAATAGAAATTATAATAATAGTAATAATTATAATTATTATAATAATAAAAATAAAAATTATAAGATTAGTAATAATTATTCTAATAATAATAATAATAAAAATTAATAATAATAGTAATAATAATAATAGTAAATATAATAATAATTATAATAATAGTAATAGTAATAGTAATAATAATAAAAAATATAGCACATGAAGCATGAAAAAAATTTAATAATGACTTATAAGCAAAAAAAAGTTAAAATTTAAGTTATTGTCAAACACTAAATAATAACAAATGACTTATAACTTAGTTTAACCAGCTTAAAAGTCATTGTCAAACACCCTCTAATTCAAGATATAAAGAGAAATTAATATTTGATTATAAAAAAATTTACAAGTCAAGAAAAAGGAGAATTTAAAAAATGGGAGTTAAAAAAAACTTACGCACCATTGGTGGAACTTTATTGTTATTGTTATTGTTATTATTATTATTATTATTATTATTATTATTATTATTATTATTATTATTATTGTTGTTGTTGTTGTTGTTGTTGTTGTTGTTGTTGTTGTTGTTGTTGTTGTTGTTGTTGTTGTTGTTGTTGTTGTTGTTGTTGTATATAACTTCTTGAGATTATATTAATGGTATGTAGTGAATGAGAAAAAAAGAATATATGCGGGAAATCTCATGTTTTGATATAAATATTAATCCTCGCATGATATTAACAGATAACTTGTGTTGCTCCAGCGGTCAAATGACCAAAGTTCCAAATGATAGGTCATAGGTTCGAATATGTTTCGCATTTGGACATAATTTTTAAATACTAAATACGAATATTTTTTGACAATTCTTTGAATACCGAATACGGTCTTACAAAAACATGCTTATTGGGATTATCTTAATTTAAGGCAACATTTTAATAGTCGTTGCAAAAAGTTGTATAAGATATGCAACAAAAATAAAAATTGTTGCTAATGAATGTGGTCCATATTAGGCAACGAAATATAGCAACAAAAAAATTTTCGTTGCCCACGATGAGGAGAAATCAAGTGGTTAGAAATTTTACAACGAATTTTGTTTCCAAATTTTGTAACGACTTATGAATTTCGTTGCAAAATGTGAAAGCCTGACACAATCTGCAACGAAGGACAAGTTTCGTTGCTAAACATACACTTTTAGCAACGACTTATAAAGCTGTTGCTTGAAAAATCGTTGCTAAAGCCCCATTTTTAGTAACAAAAAAACTTTCGTTGCCCACGATGACAGGAAATCAAGTGGCCTAAAATTTTCCAACAAATTTCTAACGAAATTTTTTCCCGCTAATGAATTAGCAACGAAATTTTACAACGACTTATGAATTTCGTTGCAAAAAGTGAAAGCCTGACACAATCTACAACGAATGACAAATTTCATTACTAAACATATACTTTTAGCAATGACTTCCCGAAAAATCGTTACTAAAGACCCATTTTTTTGTAGTGTTAACACCTTATTATTTCAAAATAATGATTAGAGGAAATCCAATTTTATTTATAAAAAGTTGGGGTCTTACACTTATCATATAAATCAATAATTAATTATTCACAAAAAATATTATAGAATCACAATAATGACAACACTACAAGAAAACCAGCTATTTTTGACGGACTAGTCCATCAGACTTAAGGTTATTCCGTCATAAATGATATTACTTCCGATGGAATAGTCCGTCAAAAATTCGGACGAATACAATGTCGTCGAGCTTAATTTCATCGATTATTCGGTTGGAAATACTTAATTTCGAGGGATTTATTTTTGACAGAATGGTCGTCCGAATTAAACCGATGGAATAGTCCGTCAAAAATTCGGACGAATACAATGTCGTCGAG
Organism: Panax notoginseng; assembly: GCA_016801055.1. NCBI lineage: Eukaryota > Viridiplantae > Streptophyta > Magnoliopsida > Apiales > Araliaceae > Panax > Panax notoginseng. The sequence goes on from CM029019.1 coordinate 164,286,843, forward strand.
CTTAATTTCATCGATTATTCGGTTGGAAATACTTAATTTCGAGGGATTTATTTTTGACAGAATGGTCGTCCGAATTAACCTATAGTCGACATAATTGTTCTCAACGAAAAGATTACATCGAGTACATCTTGCCACGTGGACAAGCGCGAAAACCTGCTCTTTTTTAATTCTGAGGGATTATCTGTCGGGCATAATTTAATATCCGTCGGAATTAACTGCGATAAAATAAATTATTTATATTAATAGCATTTTCCAAAATTAATTGAATATATTATTTTCGATAGAACTTCCGTTGGTTTTAGGTTATTCCGTCGGAATTATATTTTTATTTTTATTCAGGTTCATTTTGCTTTTACATTTTTCAGGTTTTTAAACCACATTTATTGTACCTGAAACCTGTTTATCACAACAATACATACAATAATATTCAACCCATATTACAACTACATCCAACAACCAGCAAATATCATAATCAATCCATAATACAATGTTCTACAACTAAACTAAACTTATAAACTATATATGACTTATATAAACTTCAAAACTACACTACATAAATATAGAACAATAATCCTGTACAAATAACAATGAAATGGCGCCGAATTATCATCACTACGTGCTTATACAATTAATGTTATGCAAAACATCTATATATACAGATATATGATATACACTATATATATATATATATATATATATATATATATATATATATATATATTAACCTAAACTAGCTAGTACTACCACCAGTATTATCAGAGTCATCTGGCGGAGGTCGACGTTGCTGCTCGGGTGTTCGGAAATCCTGCTCGCCATCATCATCGATAGTAGCGTCACCCTGTTAATACAAACAAAAATAAAATGCATGAGTCCGTATGAGAGAATCAAAATAGACAGTATGAAAATTAAATGACATGCAAATTAATAAACTTAAAATAAATATAATACCTTAGTAGGTGGGGGCTGACTCTCTATCGGGCCAAAAGCCTCAGAGAGTAAGGTAACCACCAACCGGAGCACCTCATCGCGTATCCGATAAACTGCTCCTGCGGGATACCCGTACTCTCAACGGTCGCCCCTGCTGAAATATCATGCGCTAGATGGTGAAGGCGATCTCAGCTAGGCAACTCCTGACGACGAATAACCAGATGCGTACGAAACGTCTCCGACACAGCCGCCATGACCCTCTGGAAAATCTGGTCACCCAAGCCAGCGTCCGTGTGAGATGGTCAAACATGTGCTCTCGGACGCTGGCGCTGGCTAGAGCCTGCGAAAACAAATATATTATTACAAATAATATTTGCAATTAAATTATATTAACTTATATAGCAAAAAGAATATTACCTCCAGGTAATGTATACGCTGGTACCCTCGGTAGGCCCAACACTCGATACCTGCTGGTACTACTACTAGGGGGATCCTGAGACGCGACTCATAGTCTCAATTCGTCATCCTGAGATAATACAATCTCGGTTGGAGGAATGGTATAATCTAACGGCTCATCACCCCCCTAGCAGCCTTCAACTCAGCTATACGCTGGTCCTGAAGCCTGACATTCCTAACTTCAGTTGCAAATTTTGGAAAATATTCATCATATTTCTTCCATTCATCTCCATCTGCAGGGTGAGTCAACTGACTGGGCACAACGTCCCTTCTTTTATGCCAACTCATATGCTCAGCAGTGTGCGACGACATAAATAGACGCTGCAGTCTAGGCGCCAGAGGAAAGTACCGTAAAATCTTAATAGGCACTTATTTCTCCTTATCCCCACGTTTTTTCATCTTGTACCGCGGCAAATTGCATATATCACACTGCACCTTATCTCTGTCATCCCCATAATATAACATGCAATCCTTCTCACAAGCATCGATCTTCTCATACCCCAGATTCAACCCTTTTACCATCTTCTTCACTTCAAAATAATTCGCAGGTAGAGTTTGATCAGCCGGTAAGAACTCGCTGATAATAGCAAGTAAATCATTGAACCCTCTCTCACTACAGTCATGCTCATTCTTGAAGTGTAAAAGTTTTTTCACTGCAGATAGCCTGGTATGCTTATCATTTCTAAGAAACAGTGCGACCCTTGATTCAGATAATATCTTGTAAAAGGCGCTAGCTGTATCACCTGGCACGTGCTAATCACTACTTGACGAATGCTCATTTTCAGACCAATCAATATTAGAAGGGCCATAACCATCGACCAACATCTCCACGACATCGTAGTCATCGGGATATGAATCCCGTTCAATTGGTTGGTCCACAGTATTGTCGGTCACTTCTCTCAACTCAACTGATTCCCCGTGATGAATCCATAATGAATACCCATCCACAAACCCACGTGAAAATAAGTTAAAATTAATTTCATTGGCTTTCTTCCAGATCATGTTTTTACACTTAACACACAGGCATCTCATCTTTCCGTTCGGATCATCAGCATGTTCTATTACTTTGTTTCTAAAATTGCAAACCCAATCACGGTACGCATCAACTAATCCCCTTCCATCTACCCTTATTCTACGGTACATCCAACTTCGGTCGGCTGACATCTATAATTGAAAATAAAACGGTTGTATTAGAAAGGGAATGTTCATGTATGTGGTCCATGCATGAATAATATTTTCCTAGTATATAGCTCCAATGTACAGGGGTTAGGCTTCTATCCCGTTCCTGGATGCGTCTCCTCACTAGTGCTAATCTTGAGGACATTTATTCTGTTTTAAGAAAATTATAGTAGCACCTCCCCATAGTCTCTAAGTACACGCAATAAACCAAGACAACTTAGTCTAAGTATGCATTCGGAGAACATGTAGAGATAACCAGCTGAAAAAACCTCAAAACAAAAAAAACGAACCCTTGTGATTTGGCACCTGCCTAAGTGAGAGATAACATCTAGTAACAGTCCTAAAATGGGGACTATTCGACATTCACTCCTACTGAGTGAATGTCAAACGGGTTTCTAAGATTCTATTAATAGTACATACATGCACATGAAGGATTTATTTTGCCAATTGGTTCCTCGGTAACTGGGAAAAAAAGAGAGTCGTAGTTCCTGGTTGTGTCCTATACTCGAATAATAAAGTTAATTCAATTACTACGGACATTCCTCACTGTTCCATCATAACGGATGACAACATCCCGAAGGAGTTTCATTAAGCTATTGAACAAAGTCCCAGGTTAAGCAACCCTCTAGATGAGTGAACGATCACTTCTCTGCTAGGAATGAATCATCTCCCCATATATATGGGTCCAATCCATGTCATGGACAGCTACTCACCACTCTAAATTCCTCAGATGGATAATTCTCATAGAAAAAGAGCTGAGACGTTCTGTGAGAACTACCCATCTGAGGAATTCGGAGTGGTGAGAAGCTATCTATGTTATGGATTGGACCCATATATATGAGGAGAGGATTCATTCCTAGCAGAGAAGTGATCGTTTGCTCATCTAGAGGGTTGCTTAACCTAGAACTTTGTTCAACAACTTAATAGCAATCCTTCCAGATGTTGTCATCTGTTATGATGGAACAGTGAGAAATGTCCTTCGTAATTTAATTAACTTTATTATTCGAGTATAGGACACAAACAAGAACTACGACCCTTTTTTTTTAATTGTTGCCGAGGAACCGGTTGGAGTACTATTAGCTGCAACTGCTACGTCGAATCCTGCATACAAGGAAGAGTACATATATGTAAGAAGAGTATTATCGAGTTTATTAAAAATTGTGGCAAACTAAGCAAATGCTACTTAGTTTATTTTGCCAATGATAAACTAAATAAGTGGTATTTAGTTTATGAGAATTGTTATTTGGAATCTATAGAAACTACTATTCGATATTCACTCCTATTTGTCAAACGGGTTTCTAATTAAGTTACAAAGTATATTATTTTATTTTCACGACAACATTCTTATATATTCAGTCTCTTTGAATTGCATCCCAACTAAGCAAATGCTACTTAGTTTATTATTTTAATTTGATTTAATTTATTATTTTATTTGATTTTATTTTATTTTTATTTAATTTAATTTTAATTTATTAATTATTTTAATTGATTTTAGTTTATTTTATTTTATTTTGTATTATATAATATAATTTTTAAATTTTTTTATTAAATTAAATTAAATTTTATTAAATTTATTTTATTTTATTCCATTCTATTTTATTATTTTTATTTTATTTTATTTTTTATTGAATTGTATTTTATTTATATTATATTATATATTTTTATATATTTTTTATTAAATTTAATTTATTTATTAAATTAAATCAAATTTGTTTTATTTTATTCAATTTAATTTAATTTATCATTTTATTTTATTTTACTTTATTTTGTATTATATTATATTATCTAATTTTTAAAATTTATTTTATTTAATAAACTAAATTAAATTAAATTTATTGTTTTATTTATTTTATTAATTTATTAATGATTTTTTTTAAATTTAATCTATTTATATATTAAATTATATTTATTTCATTTATTAAACTTTATTTTATTTTATTCTGAATTATATATTAGTATATTAAATAGTGAATTTTAATTTTATTTTTTTTTAATTAAGTTGATTAAATTAATTGATATTTGAAGTATAAATTATTTGTCAGAAACTAATTAAGTAAATGCTACTTAATTAGTGAATTTTAGTATTAGAAAATTAAGTAATAAATAGTTATTAGAGCCAACAGATTTTGCATCTCAAAAATTCTGACAGAATTTTCTTGGGAAATTTCGTTGGAAATATCAAGAATCACATTCCTTTACTGTTATGAACATACAACATACAATATTGAAATTGAAGAAATATACACTGCAATTACATAAAGAAAAACAAAACCAAACAATAAAATGGATGTTATACATGTACAGAAGCTGCAAATGACCAATTTCAGACCCAAATGACCAATTTCAGATAAATTATAAACAAAAAACAGAATCTATACATTATAATACCAAAATTCTAGTAATATCAATCCAAAAACAAAATAAATTTAGACCAATTGCACATTATAATACCAAATTCATACACAAATTTCATACTACTAACATATAATATATACTCAATACCTGGAAAATTAGGAGAGAACAGAGTCGATGACCGGCGACATTGGGTGGTGACCGGCGCTAGTGGGTGGTGGGTGGTACCGGGACAGGGGGTCGGGGGTCTGGGGGAGAGGGGTGGGGGTACCAGGGGAAGGGGGTTGGGAGTGGGGGGTACCTGGGGGTGGGGTGGGTGGGGTAGGGTACCGGGACGTATAGGGGTGGGGGGGAATACCGGGGGAGAGGGGTGGGGATACCAGGGCAGGGTGGGGCCGTGGGGGGAAGACCGGCCGGGGGAGGGAATTGGGGTACCGGGTGCAAGGTGGGGGGACCGGGGGAGAGGGGGTTAGGAGTGGGAGGTATGAGAGAGAGAGTAGACTGCAGGTATTTAGAGAGAGTGATATGAAAATGAGAGGGCGCTGGAGAAGAAGAAGCGTTTTTTTAGGTTTATTTCCGACGAAAGTTCCGTCGGGTTTAGGTCCCTCGAAACTATCTTAAGGCCGACGAATATTCTCTCGAAAATAATCCTCGTTCCGTCGAGGTTATATTTGGGGCTGGCGGGAATCTTGGCGCCACCAGTGGAGCCCTATTTCCGACGGAATTCGGTAGGAAATAAACTATTTTCGAGGGACATATGTTCGACGGATTATTCCCTCGAAAATGTACTAATATCGACGGAATGTAGTGCGTCGGAATTAGCCCCTTTTCTTGTAGTGCAACTAGGTCATTCCCAGGAAAGATGGAGCTTTTCGATAAGGATTTCTCCTTACTGGCGCGCAATTAGATGACCTAACCCCTTTCCTAGACAGAACTTCCTTAGACATTGTCGATAATGCTATCTAATAATATTATTCAAATAATTTGAATTATTGATCTGATAATGGGAAATATTGTGCATTGACAATTATTGAATCAATAATATAAAATATCAATGTAGCAATTATTGAATCAATAAAATAAAATATTGAACAGTAATTACTGTAATAATTATTGAGTAGTGACTTCTTACGTAAGAATCAATAATTGGTGCAATACCATGTGCTACTGTGCAACACCGCGTATTACTGTGTTTTAACCACCGGGTATTCCAACAGTGTTAACGGTAATAACTACGACGTTAATTATAAAAACTCATACTTTTCGTTTTCTTCATCCGACCGTTATCCGTTATGGGGCCCACAAATAGCTATGCCGTCGTACGAATATTTCACAACCAAACGAATATTCCCCGACAACAATGAATATTTTATAACCACTTGCTTATTTAAAATATTTGCGCATTTTTTCCATAACTAACCACATTAATCAAATCAATCCTTTATTATTTCAAAATAATAAATAGAGGAAATTCTATTTTATTCATAAAAGTTGGGGTCTTACAACCTCCCCTCCTTATGAAATTTCGTCCTTGAAATTGACGTACATATCTGGTGTTTCGAAAAGGTGAGGATACCTCGCTTTCATTTTCGTTTCTAACTCCCAGGTCATTTCCTCAATAGCATGGTTCCTCCACAAAACTTTGACTTGTGGTATAACCTTTGTGCGTAGGACATGCTCCTTCCTATCCAAGGTCTTAACAGGTACCTCGTCGTACGTTAAATTTTCGGCTATCTCGTCTGGTTCTAACTCAATAATGTGGTTTGGGTCTTTCACATATTTACGAAGCACAGATATGTAAAAAATATTATGAACACGAGACATGCTTGGAGGTAATGCGAGTATATAGGTCACATTTCTTACTAAGTCAAAAATCTCAAATGGACCAACAAATCGTGGATTGAGCTTTCCTCTCTTCCCGAATCTTGTAACTCCCTTCATGGAGCAAAACGTGACAATACATGATCTCCAATATTAAAATCGTGGATTGGGGTCTTACAACTGAATTCTGGATAAATTAAATTATAAATCTTTAAAAATTTATCCTCTGCTTTCTTTTAATTGAATTCTTATATCATTGTCATCATCATCACGCTTATATTATGATGAAAGTCATCTTTGACTTACGTGCATAGATGAACTGTTGATTGGTATGATTATGACCAGGGATTATTCGGTATAATCATGACCGTAATGTTACAAATGATGTGGTAAAAGTCCTCATTGGCCCGTAGTGCATTGATGGACAGTTGTTGGCATGATCATGACCATTGGTGAAAACACGAATATTCTTGGCCCGTAGTGCATGGATAATTCGTGGTTATGATACTAATTAATGAATATTCTTGGCCCGTAGTGCATGGATAATTTAGTGATGTGGATTATTTATTAAGTTGAATCTCACAGATAAAACTGATGATAAACTTTTTAAATCATAGAAGATAGTAGATATCATGCTCTACTTGACTCTTCTAATGGATTGCTTGTTACGCTACAGTTAAACTTGATGTTATTATATTTTATCAGTTTAACACTGTTGAAGGCTAACAATAATTTATTCTGCATTATCTTAGTCATAATATTTCTTACTGGGCTAGTTGAGCTCACCCTTTGCTTTCATTGTTCTCTTCAGAAAATGAGAATATAATTGGGACTAGTCGGGAAACGGAGTGACGATCCAGATGGTAGCATTAGTAGTTCTCACTATTCTATAAAATAGTGTGATAATACTTATAATGAGGACTCTATTGAGTTTAGATATTATCTAAAAGACAATATTCGTGTTAAAACTCTCAGTTTATGTTTTGTCGTATTTTACACGACAATTGTATAATTAAGTTATATTTGAATTTTGTACCATGCATTTGGCGACTCAGAATAGGTGATGTATACCTATTTTGGAGACTTCACAATTATCCCAAGTATTAAGTATAACTTTGGTTCTCTCATTATCTTTTACCCAATAAATAACACTTTCTTTTCCAAATACAAGAATAATATGGACATTTGATATTATATTTAATGTTATACAATTATTTCTTTAATATTTATGCGCAACTCTAAAGCAACTTATGTTAAGGGACGGAAGAAATAATATATACTACCTCCGTTTCTTAATATAAGTCGTTTTAGAGAAATATTTTTGTTCTTTAATATAAGTCGTTTGAGAATTTCAAATAAGTATTAATTGCTTATTTTTCAATATTACTCCAAGTATTAAATGTAACTTTGGTTCTCTCACTATTTTCTGTCCAATAAATAACAATCTCTTCTTTCAATATAAGGGCAATATAGGCAATTGATATTATAGTTAATGTTATACAATCATTTCTTTAATACTTGTACACAACTCTAAAACAACCTATATTAAGGAACGGAGAGAGTATGTGTTAATCGATATACATAAATTTGAATTGCTTTCTATTATATGCTCATCGATATACTAAACAAAAATGGTAAGAAAATAAGACAAATGAGTGCTAATTTTTCCATTAATTTACATATCCAAATATCCAAATAAATAAAAGCAGGGAAATACTATTTTCACATGTATTTTTGATATTTTTATATAGTTTTTTTTTTACACGAAAGTGAGACCCACTGTATCCTCGTATAAGAGATGATCATCTTGAAATATCATAAATAAATGTGAGATTATTAGTTCCCTTAAAAAACAACAAATTTTGCATCAATCCTATCGATTGCCTAATTCCTCTAACCCAAAAAAACAAATTTAATTAATTGAATAAGCAATTTCATTTCCTAATCACAAACTCTTCACCAGATAACCTGTCAATATGCTTAATACACCTACTCTTTCTTACCCTACCACTAGCCCCTATATGTGCAATATCAAGTCCCTCCCCCACCGGCAAAATCACCGACCGCACCAGCAGCCGCGAACCACCATCAACAACCGCGCGCCACCTAATCTCCGATTCGCTTCTCGAGCTGCTACTAATATTTTTGCACACAATAACTACACCCCTGTGGCCTAGCTTAGCCACCCTCAAAATTCTGGAGAAATGATCCTTTTTACAATTCAATACTAGAAAATCTATACCCATTAATCCTCTAAACGCTTCCTCCGGCTCCCCTACAATAACTTCCGGCGAAATTCCGGCATTTTCCATGGATTTAATGTATTCGGATTGTGACAATTCATCCGGGACTATGCATACCTGCCGGCCACACGTGTGCCGGCTTGCAATGGCAAGGCCAATGCTTGTTGTTGTCGCTCCACCATGTGACCAGGTTTCTACTATCAATTTGGAATTCCACCCTGCAGCCATGGCTGAGATTAGCTCGGCCACACTTGAATCTTTGAAAACTTCACACTGCATATTTATATATATATATATATATATATATATATATATATATATATATATATATATATATATATATATAGAAATTCAGTTAGACAAACATGATCAGATATTCAAACCGAAAGCAAAAATAAGCTATGTCTGTCGACTCAATTCTATACTATGAAATTATGATGGAAGGCATATCTACAATTACACAATATTTAAAATTTTCAAGTTTTGGAATTAAGTAGGATTGAAGGCATATATATATATATATATATATATATATATATATATATATATATATATATATATATATATATGCATGCAGTCTTGCATAATTGAAATTTAGTTAAAATTTGGAGCTCAACTTGAAATTTAATTGCCAGACATATATATATATATATGATTAAGATATAATAAACTCCAAACATAGGAATTGAGATTGAAGGCATGCATGCACATATGCAATTACACATACATACATAGTTGAAATTTAGCTAAAATTATACATATATATGTGCTCGATCGGCCGGCTTGAAACTGAGTTGTCAGACATATATATAGCTTAAAAATATAATGGAATTAATATTGAAGTTGAAGGTTGTGAATTGCTTACGGATTTAACGGTGTCGATATAAGCTTTTAAAGCTGTCTCCGGGGACCAAACTAGCTCCATTTCTTCTTCTTCTTCTTCTTTTATTTTTTGTTGGGTACAATTTGTTGCAAAGCTGGTAGTAGTTGTAATATGTATGAGAAATTCCAACGTGTTGCACAAGGAGGTGATTATCAAATGGATTAGCACTAATTAATTAATGCTTTATTCTTAATTTTTAATTTTTTTACTTGATAAAAGTCGCCAAACAGCTCATATCTGACTTCATTATATTTGGCTAAACACTTGAGGAAAAAGATTTAGTTGCGTAATTGATACTCAAGTCCAAAAGTCAAACCAGAAAAGTAAACTGTAGGCGGTTATTAGTTATTAGTTATTAGTTATTAGTTTTCATTTGGCTTGTTTCTAATTACTGCTCCTTATTAATGTACTCACAATGATGTTTTTTCAACTTATAATTCACGTAAATTAAGTAATTGACCTACCGGATTAGGTAATCGTTCTTTTTAGATTTTAAGAAAGTAATTAATGACTTAATTTATCATATTATTCCTACATTAGATAGTAATTTATTTATTTTTCATCTTTTTCAGTGAATTTTAAAGGATAATATTGAGAATTTGTATTAATTTTAATTAATTACATTTTTTTAATACTTTTTAATATTTCTTTATATTCAAAATATAAGATTATAATGATTTTTAGTTTTATTCCAAGAGATACCTTTAAATGATTTTTATGAAAATAAACAGAGAGTGAATTTATTTTCTTGTATATCAAATATGAGGATCCGGATCCTCTATGAGGATTTTTCTGTGAGGATCTTGTGAGGGTTTTGACAATACATTAAAAAAGAGATCCAATGACTCACAACTCTTTTTTTTGTTTGTGTGTCAAAACGACGTCGTTTTGATATAAATTTTTTTTTATAAGTTGACAAAAAATTAGAAGTCACCAAACGCAGTTTATTTTTACATATAATTATTTTAAATTTCTTGATTATTAATTTGTTTTATATTTATTAACTTAGCTTGCTATTAATATTAGGATAACTACAAACTTGACTCAAAAAAATGAATAAATATATCGGTTATAATTATCGTTAATATTTTCAATCTGGCTTTAGTTATTTTTTGTTTATTATTGTAACGACCCCAAAATAGGTCCATTCCATCCAACCTATTCTGAGTCGCCAAATACATGGTACAGAAAATAACTGTAACTTTATTACAACAATTGTCGTGCAAAATATAACAACACATATGCTGTGAGTTTGGATACAAATATATACCAAATGTGACTCATGTTCCAACCGTGGACATCACCTCACAATAACACCTTACATAAAGGTATAGTCAAAAACTGTTTTAGAAATTAGAATATTTGGGAAGTGCTCAAGAAAACCTTCGTACATGGGAGGTCATGCGTGTAACGACCCCAAAATAGGTCCATTCCATCCAACCCATTCTGAGTCGTCAAATACATGGTACAGAAAACAACTACAACTTTATTACAACAATTGTCGTGCAAAATACAACAACACATATGCTGTGAGTTTGGATACAAATATATACCAAATGTGACATTGGACACCATCATGTATCAGCACTTCACAAAGGTACCTTACATAAAGGTATAGTCAAAAACTGTTCTAGAAATTAGAATCTTTGGGAAGTGCTCAAGGAAACCTTCGTACATGGGAGGCCACGCGTCTAGGTTATGATAGATATCATATGGCCACAGAATTATCCTTGGTTGACCCAATAGACCCCAAAGAAAAACGAGAATATTACTATCATATTCTTCCCAATGGTGAGTCTTCTCTTGACTTATCATTATCTCCACTGTCTCTAATTGAGAATTATACTTCAAACAAACACCAAGATTATATAGGTAGTGCCCATAGATATACTCAGCAAGTGGATGAGCACAACCCTGTCCTATGATGACACGAGGTTGTATGTCATTAGACATCTTGTATGATAGTGACAAAACACCCTTCCAACGTTGGGTTCGCCTCACCCTATTTTCTTCACCAAATATAACTACTAAATGATGACCACCGTTCTATTCCCTTGTTACCCCCGCTCGACCCAGCTACACTCTTATTACCTGAAAGGAATTGTGAAGCAAAAGGGTGAGCACAACTAGCTCAGTAAAGAATATCATGACTAAAGATAATTAAATTATCAATAGCCTTCATCAATAATAAATCAGAGATTTAGAACATATGGTAAATGATAAAAATTTCAACCATAGTTGCAGCGGAACGAGCAATCCATTAGAAGAGTCAAATAGACTATAAAGTCTATTATCTTCTCCATGTTAAAAATCCACCAACAATATTTTATCCATGTAACATCACTCAACAGTTCCTTTTCACAATCATATGAATAACTCATAATCATAATTGTGACTATAAATTTTTCTTCGCACCCAGGACGAAGAATATTTTCATCACCTGTCTTTACCTGAAACATCAAAGATCATGGTTACACCAAATCACATTTCCTGTTTATAATCATACTAATAACTTCATCTTTGCACTACGGCCAAAGATATTCATTTGTATCACCAGTTGGTCATGTTTATCTCAACATCTGTTCATCTTTGCACTACTGGCCAAAGATATTCAACAACATATCATCTTTGCACTACGGGCCAAAGATATTCATTAACAATTTATCTTTGCACTACAGGCCAAAGATATTCATCAATATTTCATCTTTGCACTACAGGCCAAAGATATTAATATCTCAAAGAAATATATAATCATTTCAGAATTTATATAAACAATAATTATAACCATGTTGATCATTTCACCTTTGCACTTAAGCTAAAGATATTCAATTATAAATTCAATGGTCATGATCATACCAGTCAACAATTCAACTTTGCACTACTGGCCAAAGAGAACCCATAGTCATGATCATACCAAAAATCTACCCATCTTTACACTCAAGTCAAAGAGAAATATCATCATTAGGGTTATAAAAATGTTATATATGATAATAAAATCAATATAATCAACATATAGATTTAATCTCAAGAGTAATATTCATAAATCAACTATAATTTGGTTAGAAAAAGAAACTAATTTTGTCGTGAATAGTAACTCGTGAATAGTAACTCATGAATAGTAACTCGTAAATAGTAACTCGTGAATAGTAACCTCGACTCAAAAAGGTAGAAATTCCACAATAAAATACATACCAATATTTCGGTATAATGATATTGAAAGAATAATATTTCTTAAGCTTATAAACAATTTATTTTAATTGTTTACACTTTACTAATTAATGCATTTAATCATCATAAAATGCCAACTCTTAAGATTTCATCACCAATAACCAAAACCCTCATCAAAAATCTGCATATACCTCATATAGGATTCTCAAGTCATAAAATCCTATTTTCCAATTTTCTTACTTCACAAAACATATTTAATTCATTTACTCATAACTAGACCATTTTCATAAAAAATACCAAATCAATTCCAAAAATATTTCTTTTCTGGGATTTAGCATAATATAGTCTCATAGTGAACATATATTTTTCTCAGAATTTTTAAAAGTCATTTACTATTTTTCATATGGCCAAAATAGCCGAATATTTAGACATTTATCAAAAATTATACTTTTGTCCAAAAATTCTGAAATTAACAGAGTATACTTCCATCATATACATGTACTCCCAATAAAAATTTCATCAATTTTGGAGTTAACCACAAGGAATTATAAGCAGTTACTTTTAAAATAGTCTTTTCTCATAAAATTCATAACTCTCAATCTATACATCCAAAAATCACCATTTTTGGACACAATCAATAAAACTCATCAAAATATCATTTCAAATTTTTCCAGAATTTTTGAAGTTCAGAAAAATTACGAAACTAAAAATATAACAACCCTTAAAATCCCTTACTATCCCTTACTATCCCTTACCTCAAAAGAGCAGTACTTCTGATCGGTATAAGGCTGAAGAAAACTTGCACTGAATAGCAACTCTCAAAGTATCTAAATACTCACAAAATACACTCAATAATCTAGAGAGAGAAAGAGAGAAAACTTGTTTCTGGTGTGATTTTCAATTCTAACTTAGCCCTCTATTTATAGGAAAATTTTAGTAGGTTTGACCTGCAACCTGATGGCTTTACCTGCTACTATTCCCACCTACCACATTTGAAATATAATTCAGCACATTTCTTCACCAACCACAAGTGGGGCCCACCAATTCTAGAATTTTCCACCAAAATGATAAACTCCGAAAATTCAACAATTTCTGAACCAGTCATCTCGTAAAATTCATAATAAATCATACGTTCATTTTTAACGGTTCAAAATTTGTGGGCATATACTCAACTTATATATGTATAACATATCCAAAAATTACCACGATCCAACGGTCGGATTAAAAATTATAACCCCCGCAAAATATCTCAAAAATCCTAATTTTTAATACCTCCATTCCAACAAAAATACTGATAAAAACCTCAACATTAACTCCTTCATTTTTAACCACAAAAATATATCCCTCATTTATATCCACATAAAATAAATATTTCCTTATCATATGAATCAATAATTAATTATTCACAAATAATATTACAGAATCACATTTATGACAACCAGGCCCGTTCCCAGGAAAGAGGGGGCTTTCCAATAAGGATTTTTCCTTACTGGCGCGCAATTAGATGACCAAACCTCTCCTTAGACAGAACTTTCTAGACATTGCCAATAATGCTATCTAATAATACTATTCAAATAATATGAATTATTGATCTGATAATGGGAAATACTGTGCAGCAACAATTATTGAACAACAACAATATAAAATTTCAACGTAGCAATTATTGAATCAATAAAATAAAATATTGAACAGTAATTACTGTAACAATTATTGAGTAGTGCCTTCTTACGTAAGAATCAATAATTTTAAAAATACTGTGCAATACCGTGTGCTACTGTGCAATAACGCGTATTACTGTATTTTAACCACCGGGTATTCCAACAGTGTTAACGGTAACAACTACGCCGTTATTTGTAAAAACTCAAATTTGTCGTTTTCTTCACCCGACAGTTATTCGTTATGGGGCCCACAAATAGCTGCGCCGTCGTACGAATATTCCCCGACAGAAAAAATATTCCACGACCAAACGAATATTCCCCAACAACAATGATTATTTTATAACCACTTGCTTATTTTGAAAAATATTCATATATCACCCATAACTTTAAACTTTTATCAATTTAACCATTTACTGAATAGTAATTATAAGAAAAATTGAATACTTTTATTTCATAAAATTCGGGGTCTTACAATCTCCCCTCCTTATGAAATTTCGTCCCCGAAATTTACGTACCTGGTATTTCAAAGAGTTGAGAATACCTTCCTTTCATTTCAAATTCCATCTTCTCTGTCATCATAATTTCTCCATTGCTCATCTCCTGTATTTCAAATAACATTCTAGAATACAGCTTCAAAACAAGTGTTAATTTAACAAATTAACATATCACATAATATCCCGATATTATGACTGACCAACAAATAAGCTTAGGTAGGACACACTAGCGAAGGATTTACTCATCTCTCCCCTCCTAGTTGTATTCCCCGATCTCCGCCAGAGATCATATCCCCAAGCTCTGATACCACCTGTGACAACCCCAAAATAGGTCCATTCCATCCAACCCATTCTGAGTCGTCAAATACATGGTACAGAAAACAACTACAACTTTATTACAACAATTGTCGTGCAAAATACAACAACACATATGCTGTGAGTTTGGATACAAATATATACCAAATGTGACATTGGACACCATCATGTATCAGCACTTCACAAAGGTACCTTACATAAAGGTATAGTCAAAAACTGTTTTAGAAATTAGAATCTTTGGGAAGTGCTCAAGGAAACCTTCGTACATGGGAGGCCACGCGTCTAGGTTATGATAGATATCATATGGCCACAGAATTATCCTTGGTTGACCCAATAGACCCCAAAGAAAAACGAGAAGATTACTATCATATTCTTCCCAATGGTGAGTCTTCTCTTGACTTATCATTATCTCCACTGTCTCTAATTGAGAATTATACTTCAAACAAACACCAAGATTATATAGGTAGTGCCCATAGATATACTCAGCAAGTGGATGAGCACAACCCTGTCCTATGATGACACGAGGTTGTATGTCATTAGACATCTTGTATGATAGTGACAAAACACCCTTCCAACGTTGGGTTCGCCTCACCCTATTTTCTTCACCAAATATAACTACTAAATGATGACCACCGTTCTATTCCCTTGTTACCCCCGCTCGACCCAGCTACACTCTTATTACCTGAAAGGAATTGTGAAGCAAAAGGGTGAGCACAACTAGCTCAGTAAAGAATATCATGACTAAAGATAATTAAATTATCAATAGCCTTCATCAATAATAAATCAGAGATTTAGAACATATGGTAAATGATAAAAATTTCAACCATAGTTGCAGCGGAACGAGCAATCCATTAGAAGAGTCAAATAGACTATAAAGTCTATTATCTTCTCCATGTTAAAAATCCACCAACAATATTTTATCCATGTAACATCACTCAACAGTTCCTTTTCACAATCATATGAATAACTCATAATCATAATTGTGACTATAAATTTTTCTTCGCACCCAGGACGAAGAATATTTTCATCACCTGTCTTTACCTGAAACATCAAAGATCATGGTTACACCAAATCACATTTCCTGTTTATAATCATACTAATAACTTCATCTTTGCACTACGGCCAAAGATATTCATTTGTATCACCAGTTGGTCATGTTTATCTCAACATCTGTTCATCTTTGCACTACTGGCCAAAGATATTCAACAACATATCATCTTTGCACTACGGGCCAAAGATATTCATCAACAATTTATCTTTGCACTACAGGCCAAAGATATTCATCAATATTTCATCTTTGCACTACAGGCCAAAGATATTAATATCTCAAAGAAATATATAATCATTTCAGAATTTATATAAACAATAATTATAACCATGTTGATCATTTCACCTTTGCACTTAAGCTAAAGATATTCAATTATAAATTCAATGGTCATGATCATACCAGTCAACAATTCAACTTTGCACTACTGGCCAAAGAGAACCCATAGTCATGATCATACCAAAAATCTACCCATCTTTACACTCAAGTCAAAGAGAAATATCATCATTAGGGTTATAAAAATGTTATATATGATAATAAAATCAATATAATCAACATATAGATTTAATCTCAAGAGTAATATTCATAAATCAACTATAATTTGGTTAGAAAAAGAAACTAATTTTGTCGTGAATAGTAACTCGTGAATAGTAACTCATGAATAGTAACTCGTAAATAGTAACTCGTGAATAGTAATCTCGACTCAAAAAGGTAGAAATTCCACAATAAAATACATACCAATATTTCGGTATAATGATATTGAAAGAATAATATTTTTTAAGCTTATAAACAATTTATTTTAATTGTTTACACTTTACTAATTAATGCATTTAATCATCATAAAATGTCAACTCTTAAGATTTCATCACCAATAACCAAAACTCTCATCAAAAATCTGCATATACCTCATATAGGATTCTCAAGCCATAAAATCCTATTTTCCAATTTTCTTACTTCACAAAACATATTTAATTCATTTACTCATAACTAGACCATTTTCATGAAAAATACCAAATCAGTTCCAAAAAATATTTCTTTTCTGGGATTTAGCATAATATAGTCCCATAGTGAACATATATTTTTCTCAGAATTTTAAAAGTCATTTACTATTTTTCATATGGCCAAAATAGCCGAATATTTAGACATTTATCAAAAATTATACTTTTGTCCAAAAATTCTGAAATTAACAGAGTATACTTCCATCATATACATGTACTCCCAATAAAAATTTCATCAATTTTGGAGTTAACCACAAGAAATTATAAGCAGTTACTTTTAAAATAGTCTTTTCTCATAAAATTCATAACTCTCAATCTATAAATCCAAAAATCACCATTTTTGGACACAATCAATAAAACTCATCAAAATATCATTTCAAATTTTTCCAGAATTTTTGAAGTTCAGAAAAATTACGAAACTAAAAAATATAACAACCCTTAAAATCCCTTACTATCCCTTACTATCCCTTACCTCAAAAGAGCAGTACTTCTGATCGGTATAAGGCTGAAGAAAACTTGCACTGAATAGCAACTCTCAAAGTATCTAAATACTCACAAAATACACTCAATAATCTAGAGAGAGAAAGAGAGAAAACTTGTTTCTGGTGTGATTTTCAATTCTAACTTAGCCCTCTATTTATAGGAAAATTTTGGTAGGTTTGACCTGCAACCTGATGGCTTTACCTGCTACTATTCCCACCCACCACATTTGAAATATAATTCAGCACATTTCTTCACCAACCACAAGTGGGGCCCACCAATTCTAGAATTTTCCACCAAAATGATAAACTCCGAAAATTCAACAATTTCTGAACCAGTCATCTCGTAAAATTCATAATAAATCATACGTTCATTTTTAACGGTTCAAAATTTGTGGGCATATACTCAACTTATATATGTATAACATATCCAAAAATTACCACGATCCAACGGTCGGATTAAAAATTATAACCCCCGCAAAATATCTCAAAAACCCTAATTTTTAATACCTCCATTCTAACAAAAATACTGATAAAAACCTCAACATTAACTCCTTCATTTTTAACCACAAAAATATATCCCTCGTTTATATCCACATAAAATAAATATTTCCTTATCATATGAATCAATAATTAATTATTCACAAATAATATTACAGAATCACATTTATGACAACCAGGCCGTTCCCAGGAAAGAGGGGGCTTTCCAATAAGGATTTTTCCTTACTGGCGCGCAATTAGATGACCAAACCTCTCCTTAGACAGAACTTTCTAGACATTGCCAATAATGCTATCTAATAATACTATTCAAATAATATGAATTATTGATCTGATAATGGGAAATACTGTGCAGCAACAATTATTGAACAACAATAATATAAAATTTCAACGTAGCAATTATTGAATCAATAAAATAAAATATTGAACAGTAATTAATGTAACAATTATTGAGTAGTGCCTTCTTACGTAAGAATCAATAATTTTAAAAATACTGTGCAATACCGTGTGCTACTGTGCAATAACGCGTATTACTGTATTTTAATCACCGGGTATTCCAACAGTGTTAACAGTAACAACTACGTCGTTATTTGTAAAAACTCAAATTTGTCGTTTTCTTCACCCGACAGTTATTCGTTATGGGGCCCACAAATAGCTGCGCCGTCGTACGAATATTCCCCGACAGAAAAAATATTCCACGACCAAACGAATATTCCCCAACAACAATGATTATTTTATAACCACTTGCTTATTTTGAAAAATATTCATATATCACCCATAACTTTAAACTTTTATCAATTTAACCATTTACTGAATAGTAATTATAAGAAAAATTGAATACTTTTATTTCATAAAATTCGGGGTCTTACAATGCGTCTAGGTTATGATAGATATCATATGGCCACAGAATTATTCTTGGTTGACCCAATAGACCCCAAAGAAAAACGAGAAGATTACTATCATATTCTTCCCAATGGTGAGTCTTCTCTTGACATATCATTATCTCTACTGTCTCTAATTGAGAATTATACTTCAAACAAACACCAAGATTATATAGGTAGTGCTCGTATATATACTCAGCAAGTGGATGAGCACATCCCTGTCTTATGATGACACGAGGTTGTATGTCGTTAGACATCTTGTATGATAGTGGCAAACCACCCTTCCAACGTTGGGTACACCTTACCCTATTGGATTCACCAAATAAAACTACTAAATGAACTTTTCTATACTGCTTCGGGAGAACATCCACAGCTAGAGACCACCGTTCTATTTCCCCGTTACCCTCGCTCGACCCAGCTACACTCTTATTACCTGAAAGGAATTGTGAAGCAAAAGGGTGAGCACAACTAGCTCAGTAAAGTATATCATGACTAAAGATAATTAAATTATCAATAGCCTTCATCAATAATAAATCAGAGATTTAGAACATATGGTAAATGATAAAAATTTCAACCATAGTTGCAGCGGAACGAGCAATTCATTAGAAGAGTCAAATAGACTATAAAGTCTATTATCTTCTCCATGTTAAAAATCCATCAACAATGTTTTATCCCTGTAACATCAATCAACAATTCTGGTCCACAATCATATGAATAACTCATAATCATAACTGTAGTTCTAAATTCCTCTTCTCATCCAGGACGAAGATAATTTTCATCACCTATCTTTACCTGAAACATCAAAGATCATGGTTACACCAAATCACATTTCCTGTTCATAATCATACTAATAACTTCATCTTTGCACTACGGCCAAAGATATTCATTTGTATCACGAGTTGGT
The DNA here is from genome assembly GCA_016801055.1 of Panax notoginseng. NCBI lineage: Eukaryota > Viridiplantae > Streptophyta > Magnoliopsida > Apiales > Araliaceae > Panax > Panax notoginseng. The sequence continues at coordinate 164,307,144 of CM029019.1, forward strand.
CATGTTTATCTCAACATCTGTTCATCTTTGCACTACTGGCCAAAGATATTCAACAACATGTCATCTTTGCACTACGGGCCAAAGATATTCATCAACAATTCATCTTTGTACTACAGGCCAAAGATATTCATCAATATTTCATCTTTGCACTACAGGCCAAAGATATTCATCAATAATTCATCTTTGCACTACAGGCCAAAGATATTCCTCAACAGTTCATATTTGTACTAACGGCCAAATATATTCATCAACAGTTCATATTTGCACTACTGACCAAAGATAACCTAAAGTCATGATCATACCAAAAATCTACCCATCTTTACACTCAAGTCAAAGAGAAATATCATCATTAGGGTTATAAAAATGTTATATATAATAATAAAAATAATATGATCAACATCTAGTTTTAATCTCAAGAGTAATATTCGTAAATCAACTATAATTTGGTTAGAAAAAGAAACTAATTTTTATCGTGAATAGTAACTCGTGAATAGTAACTCGTGAATAGTAACTCATAAATAGTAAACCCGACACAAAAAGGTAGAAATTCCACAATAAAATCTATACCAGTATTTCGGTATAATGATATTGAAAGAATAATATTTCTTATGCTTATAAATAATTTATTTAAATTGTTTACACTTTACTAAATAATATATTTAATCATTCTAAAATACCAAACTCATAAGATTTTATCACCAATAATCAAAACCCTCATCAAAAATCTGCATATACCTCATATAGGATTCTCAAAGTCATAGAATCCTATTTTCCAATTTTCTTACTTCACAAAACATATTTAATTCATTTACTCATAACTAGACTATTTTCATAAAAAATACCAAATCAGTTCCAAAAATATTTCTTTTCTGAGATTTAGCATAATATAGTCCCATAGTGAACATATATTTTTCTCAGAATTTTTAAAAGTCATTTACTATTTTTCATATGGCCAAAACAGTCGAATATTTAGACATTTATCAAAAATTATACTTTTGTCCAAAAATTCTGAAATTTACAGAGTATACTTCTATCATATACATGTACTCCCAATAAAAATTTCATCAATTATGGAGTTAACCACAAGGAATTATAAGCGGTTACTTTTAAAATAGTCTTTTCTTATAAAATTCATAACTCTCAATCTATACATCCAAAAATCACCATTTTTGGACACAATCAAGAAAACTCATCAAAATATCATTTCAAATTTTTTCAGAATTTTTGAAGGTCAGAAAAATTACGAAACTGAAAAACATAACAACCCTTAAAATTCCTTACTATCCCTTACCTCAAAAGAGCAGTACTTCTGATCGGTATGCAAAGCCGAAGGAAACTTGCACTGAATAGCAACTCTCAAAGTATCTAAATACTCACAAAATATGCTTCATAATATAGAGAGAAAAAGAGAGAAAGCTTATGTTTCTGGTGTGATTTTCAATTCTAACTTAGCCCTCTATTTATAGGAAAATTTTAGCAAACTTGACCTGCAACCTGATGGCTTTACCTGCTACTATTCCCACCCACCACATTTGAAATAAAATTCAGCACATTTCTTCACCAACCACAAGTGGGGCCCACCAATTCTAGAATTTTCCACCAAAATGATAAACTCCGAAAATTCAACAATTTTTGAACCAGTCATCTCGTAAAATTCATAATAAATCATACATTCATTTTTAACGGTTCAAAATTTGTGGGCATATACTCAACTTATATATGTATAACATATCCAAAAATTATCACGATCCAACGGTCGGATTAAAAATTATAACCCTCGCAAAATATCTCAAAAATCCTGATTTTTAATACCTTCATTCCGACAAAAATACGGATAAAAACCTCAACATTAACTCCTTCATTTTTAACCACAAAAATATATCCCTCGTTTATATCCATATAAAATAAATATTTCCTTATCATATGAATCAATAATTAATTATTCACAAATAATATTACAGAATCACATTTATGACAACCAGGCCGTTCCCAGGAAAGAGGGGGCTTTCCAATAAGGATTTCTCCTTACTAGCGCGCAATTAGATGACCAAACCTCTCCTTAGACAGAACTTTCTAGACATTGCCAATAATGCTATCTAATAATATTATTCAAATAATATGAATTATTAATCTGATAATAGAAAATACTGTGCAGCAACAATTATTGAAACAACAATAATATAAAATATCAACGCAGCAATTATTGAATCAATAAAATAAAATATTGAACAGTAATTACTGTAACAATTATTGAGTAGTGCCTTCTTACGTAAGAATCAATAATTTCAAAAATACTATGCAATACCGTGTGCTACTGTGCAATAACGCGTATTACTGTATTTTAACCACCGGGTATTCCAACAGTGTTAACGGTAACAACTACGCCGTTATTTGTAAAAACTCAAATTTGTCGTTTTCTTCACCCGACAGTTATTCGTTATAGGGCCCACAAATAGCTGCGCCGTCGTACGAATATTCCCCGACAGAAAGAATATTCCACGACCAAACGAATATTCCCCGACAACAATGATTATTTTATAACCACTTGCTTATTTTGAAAAAAAAATTCATATTTCACCCATAACTTTAAACTTTTATCAATTTAACCATTTACTGAATAGTAATTATAAGAAAAATTGAATACTTTTATTTCATAAAATTCGGGGTCTTACAATTATTGTTTTTGTTTGTTTATTTATATTATTTATTATTATTATTATTATTATTATTATTATTTGTATTTATTTGTTTCATAAAAAAGAGTTTACTCTCACCATTGAAAATATTATTATTATTTACTCTAACCATTGAGCTGTCTGGGTCAACCAAAAAAATATTCTAGACCTATCAATTATTATTATTTACATATTCTTTTATATCTTTTTTTATTATTAAAAATCGTTTTACTTTACCTCTCTTAATCCACTGCTCAACGGAGACAATTACCATCACAAAAATACTATTTTAAATGTACTCTTTTTACTTTACTTCATTTGTTTAGTAAAAGTAAACGACGTTTGGTGGCTTCCAATTTTCTGTCAACTTGTAAAAAAAATCCTATTAAAACGATGTCGTTTTGATACACAGATAAAAAAAAGAGTTGTGAGCCATTGGATCTCCTTTTTAATGTGTTGTCAACCTCACAGCAAAACCCTCACAAGATCCTCATAGAGAAATCCTGATAGAGGATCCGGATCCCAAATATGAATAGATGGCTACAACTTTATACTAATAATAATACATCAAGATCCTAATCTATTGCCTATAATCAAGCAATCTATTGCCTATAATCAAGCCTAATTATTTACAAAGATATGGAAGAAAATAACTAGTGATTATTGTACAATATTTGACAGCCTATTATGATTATTGTTACCTTTAACACTCCCCCTCAAGTTGGAGTGTATGTTAATGACACCCAACTTGTCAAGTAAGATTTCGAAGTGTGTGGAGCTTAGTGGTTTGGTGAATAAATCTGTTGGTTGTTCTGTGGTCCGGATATAGGCTATCCGAATTATTCCTTCTTAGATCTTCTCACGCACAAGATGACAATCTATCTCTATGTGCTTGGTCCGTTTATGAAAAACTGGATTTGATGCTATGTGCATGGCTGCCTGATTATCACAGAATAAAATTACCGGTTGCGTGTGGCTGACTTTCAAATCCCTTAAAATGTTTTTTAACCATGTAATCTCACAGCATGTGGTGGCCATCGATCGATATTCTGCTTCTGCATTTGAACGTGATATTATAGTTTTTTCTTGGTTTTCCAAGAAACTGGCGCTTGACCAAACATTATGCAATAACCTGTAATCGGCCTCCTTGTGTTCTTGCAACGAGCCCAATCAGCATCACAAAAGGCTTGTAACTGAAGTGAACCTGTGGATGGTAAAAGAATGCCTTGCCCAGGTGTTTGTTTAATGTATTTGAGCACTTTATGAGCTGCTTCTAGACGTGGTTGTCGGGGTTTGTCCATAAATCACTACAAGAAAAAGAGTTATTTTCGACGGAATTAAGTCCGACTGAATACATTCTGTCTACTTTAATCTAAGATCGACTGAATATTACGTCGATATTAAGTCCGTCGACTTTACTGTATCCTCGACGGACATCCAATGGTAATAAGCCCTCTCCTTGGCGCCAAGCTTTCCCGCCAGCGTGAGTATAAAGTCGACGAAATATGTGTTAAACTCGACGAAATAGTTCGTCGAAATTAGAGTAAAGTCGATGGAAATAACCTCGACGGAATTTCGTCGAGAATAATTATTAAAAACCTAATCTGATTGTTTTCTCCAACCTCCTCATCTCTCACTCTCTCATCTCTCTCTCACTTTCATCTATCTCTCACTTTCATCTCTCACTTTCTCTCTCAATCACTAACTCCCTCATCTTACTCCGCCCACACCACCACCTTCGCCGAGCAGCAACCACCACCTCTGCCCACCCCTCTACGGAAGCCCACATCCTTGGCATTCCCCTGCACCAGATTTTTGGTTTAGGTTTTTGAGCAGCGCTCTGGTCGACCATCACTTCTGCCGCCTTCATTCTGTCGCCTCCTGCCTCTGCCTCCTTCCGCCGCCTCTGCCTTCTTCTGTCGCCTCCTGCCTCCGGCCTCCAGCTCCTATCCCCCTCCAATACTGTAAAATAAAGCTTAAAGGTTAGCCTTAATTATTCTTTCTCTAATTTTATTATCAGTTTAGGTATTTTGGGTTGCCCTAATTTTTTCCCCAATTTTGTGTCAAAAATTTGATTGGCAGCAAGGATTTCCCCCAATTTTATTCCTTAATTCGCATATATAGCATATAATTAGCAGATTTTATATTTCGGTTTGATTAACAGCTTATGTTATTGCCTAAATTAATCTTATTTGTGCTTATGGTAGCTTATTCGTGTACATAATTTGAAAGTGAGGCTGATATTATTTGTCATGTATTGAATCAAATATTTTTGTTAGTTATGAAAGTGAGGTTAATATTGTTAGGCAGATATTTTTGTGCAATGGCAGCTTATGAATGTATTGTTAGTCATGTATTGTTTTGTGCAATGGCAGCTTATGCATTTTTATTATTTAGTCATGTATTGTTAGTTTGTTACCTTATATAATATAATGTGCAGTTGTTGGTTGAATGATTGGTATTAAAATTGTCATATTTGTTATTTCTGACGGAATTCTCGACAGAATTTCTGTCAGAATTATTCACTTGCCAAATTTGTGGACCCAAGATGTATTTATATATTATTTAATTAGTTTTTCAATAGTAAAATAAACTAAGTCATTTACTTAGTTTATTATTATTAAAATAAATAAATTGATATAAAATAATTTAATATAAAACAAAAAATTACATTTAATAAAAAATTTTAATTTAATTTAAATAAAATAAAATAACAAATCATAATAAAATAAATTTAATTTACATTAATAAATTAAATTAATTTTAATAAAAAATTAAAATTAGATAATTAAAAAATAATAAAATAAATTTAATTTTATAAATAAAATAAATTTAATAAAATAGATTAAAATAAATATAATTTAATAAATAAAATAAATTTAATGAATTATAAAATATAAAACATAATAAAATTAAATCAAATTAAAAATAACAATAAATTAGAATGAAATAAATTAAGTTGAATAAAATAAAATAAATTTAATTTAATAAATAAACTAAATTATATAATATAATATAATACAAAATAAAATAAAATAAAATTATTTTATTTATAAATTTAATAAAATAAAATAAAATAAATTTACAAAATTATTTAATATAATATACTAAAAAATAAAATAAAATAAGATCCAAAAATAAAATAAAATAATTATAAAATCCAAAAATAAAATAAAATAATTATCATAAATTGAGTAACATTTACTTAGTTTATCATTAGAAAAATAAACTAAGTAGCATTTGTTTAGTTTTCCACAATTACATTAAAAATATTCCAAAAAAATAAAATCAAAGCCATAAAATAAATTAACATAATTGAAATAAATTAACATAAAATAAAATAATAAACTAAGTAGCATTATAAACTAAGTAAAATAAACTTGTAACTAAGTAGCATTATAAACTAAAATAAATTAGTTTTTCATTAGCAAAATAAACTAAGTACCACTTACTTAGTTTTTCATTAGCAAAATAAACTAAGCAAATATGGGAACCAGATCATATCGTTCAAACTAAGCAAATGCTATACTTAGTTTATCTTGATGAAGACATACATGCTTTGGAGGTGTCAACTTAGAAACTCGTTCGACATTCACTCATTAGGAGTGAATGTCGAATAGTCCCCAGTTTGGGACTGTTACTGGATGTTATGTCTCTCACTTAGATCGGTGCCAATGCACAAGGTGCGTTTTTATAAATTTTGAGAAACTTTCAGCTGGTGTCTCTACATGTTCTCTGAGTGCATACTTAAATTAAGTTTTCTTGGTCTATTTCGTGTACTTGGAGACCATGGGGAGGACTAATGAGTTACATTATATTGTATCAACAGGGTGACGAGCGGACTGACGAGCGGGATGATGATGATGATGGCGATTTTCATACTCCAGAGCAGCGTCGACGCCCGCCCGATGATCCTCCTCACACCGGGGGCTCTACTAGCTTGACTTAGTTTACATTCTTTTGTAGTTTACATTATTTTTAACTTAGTTTACGTTGCAATTTGACATTTAGTTTAATTTAGCTTAATGGGATGTTTGATATAGTTTAGTTTAGATTAATGGGATGTTTTTGACATTTTTACTTCTCATTTAGTTGGTTTTTGACATATTGTTGGCCTTGGTAATTATAATTCATGTTATTGGGCCTTATTAAGTTAATTATAATTCATCTCATTTAGTTACTTCTCATTTTTACTTTAGTTTTGTTTATGTTTAGTTTAAATTAATGAGATTCATGTTGGCCATATTGTTAGCTTGTGTATGTGCTGTTGGGAAAACATGAATAGGTACAGGTACAACAGATGTGGGTTAAATCCCTAGATATTGCAAAAATAAATAAAACATTTAAAAAAAGCACACTATTCTCGACGGAATAGTACTATTCTCGACGGATTTTCGTCGGAAATAAGTCCTTACCATTTTGGTCATTTGACACGTGTCACATCTATTATCGACGGAATAGTGGTAATCTCAACGGACTTCCGTCGAGTTTAAGGTCTTTACCATTTTTGACAGGCTTCCATGTGGCATGCTTATCATCGACCGAATATCATCGACAGACTATTTTCAGTAGAAAATATATTAACACCGACTGAATATTCGGTCGACGATAATTTCGTCGAGTTTAAGTATCCCCGACCGAAAGACCGACGGACTTAATTTCGACCTGCTTATATACGACCGAATTTTTAACCGAATATTCCATTGGAATAAGGTTAACCTCGACGGAATATCCTTAATACCGACGGAATATTCCGTCGGAAATAAGCCTTTTTGTTGTAGTGAATTGGCTTAGAATGTGAACAACATAAGTTAAGTCCGATCTTGTTATGGTCAGGTAGATTAGTCTCCCTACTAGTCTTCTGTACAGTGATGCATTATCCAAGAGCTTACCGATTGACTGTGTGAGTAACATGTTTTGTTCCACAGGGAATCGAGAAAGTTTGACACCCAAGAATCCAACATCATCCAAAATTTCTAAGGCATATTTGCGCTGAGATAAAGTGATTCCATGTTGTGATCTTGCAACTTCTATGCCTAGGAAATATTTGAGTTTCCCTAAGTCTTTGAGCTTGAATTGTCTGGACAATAATAATTTGGAGTCCTCTATGTCCTACAAGTTATTTCCAGCCAATATAACATCATCAACATAGACCAGCACAACTAAAAAACTATCTTGATGACTTCAGACGAACAAGGAATAGTCGGACAAGGATTGATGAAATCCAGTAGCCTTGAGTGCAGTAGAAAGTTTGATGAACCATTGTCTAGAAGCTTGTTTCAATCCATACAATGATTTGTGGAGTTTGCATACACGATTCTCCCCTTTTCATCTGAAACCAGGAGGCAAGGACATGTATACTTCTTTATCAAGGTCATCATTCAAAAATGCATTGTTGACATCCAATTGATGTAAATGCAAACCACGCAAAGCTGCCACACTAAGTAAAACACGAACTGTAACCATTTTCGCCACAGGAGCAAAAGTTTCCTTATAATCAACTCCTTCAACTTGACTATAGCCCTTAGCCACCAGTCTAGCTTTATAGCGCTCTATTATCCCATCGGATTTCAATTTGATCTTATACACCCATCTGCACCCGATAGGACGCTTATGGGATGGCAAGGGTACCGAACTCCAAGTTCCATTAGCTTGCAAAGCTGTGATGTCATGTTGCATAGCCTCACGCCATTTAGGATTATGAATAGCCTGTGAAAAACTCATGGGTTCTTTGAGAATGGTGAGTTGTGCAGTGAAGGCTTTATGAGCAGAAGAAAGATTATCATATGACAGGAATTTAGAAAGGGGATGAGCAGTACCTGAAGTTTCGACCAAGTTCGTGGATGATGTCGGTGCAGGCCTTGAAGGGAGAGTCGTCTCGACATGAAAGTCTTGCAAGTAAGTAGGCGGTTTGGTTGGCCGGCTGTTACGACGGGATGGCTGAGTTGGGACGGATGAAGATGATGTAGTTTCTGTCATGGTTGGTATGGAAGCATGTGGCGAAGGAGGAGCAGGTGTTTCGTGTTCTTGTGCTGGAGTGGGTTGCTCATATGGGATGGTAAGAATGGAAGGGTTATTTTGGGTGGCAGTAGGTCCATGAGAAGGAGATGGAGAAATGGGCTCTAACAAGGAGTCCATGTCAAAGTTTAAACATGGTGCATTATTTAGCACTGGAACTTGTGGTGTGTTAGAGTTAATTGATGGTGCAGCGGATTGTGAGTGATGATGAAAAGGAAACAAGTCTTCAAAGAAGACAACATCCCGTGACACCATGCCCTTTTTTTGAGCAATGTCATAAACACGATACCCTTTTTGTCCATAAGGATATCCAAGGAAAATGCACTGAGATGCTCGAGGATCAAACTTAGAAGGGTGTTGTGCATGAGTGGAAACAAAGCATAAACAACCAAATATTCGTAGGTGTGAATAATTGGGAACTTTGTTGAACAACTTTTCATATGGAGTTTTTCCTTGGAGAAGAGGAGTGGGGGTTCGATTTATGAGGTACGCAGAAGTGAGAATAGCATCCCCCCAAAAATCAATTAGGAAGACCAGCTTGAATGAGTAACGCACGTGCCATATTTAACAAATGTCTATGTTTCCATTCGGTGACTCCATTTTGTTGTGATGTGTCCACACAACTAGTTTGATGAACAATGCCCTTGAGAGTATAGAAATTTTCAAGTTTAAATTCTGGCCCATTATCACTACGAATAATTTTGACCTTGGAATTAAATTGAGTTTCAGCCATGTTAACAAACTTGACTAGAAGTTCCCTGGTATCAGATTTATGTTTCATGAGATAAATATGTAACGACCCCAAAATTCATACAATTTAATTCTCGATTTCAGTCGTTAATAATACATTCAACCACTACTTTTACATCATTAAATGATAATACAACAATTGAAATTTGCGGAATAATTAAAATTTTCTATTACAAACTATCCTTGTTCCCAAAACCTTCAACCTTTACATATAACTGTTTAAGAATCATTTTAATACTACAAAAGTTTATATCGTAAAACGATATTACAATTCAACATTAATACATTATTCGAAACCTTAAACATGGTTCAAATAATACTAACACAACCAAAGTGTATAAATCTTCAAGTACCTCGAAATCTTGACCTGCAAAAATAGTTATTTGCAAGGTTGAGCTCCACAGCCCAACAAAATCTAACAATTTTCATGCATCACGTAGCATATAATAACATGCTCAACATACATCTCTTAAACATTGGACTATCATAACATACAGACTACAGTTCACATAACAAGTATAAAGATTGAGTTCCTTACTCAATCAGCATGCTTTATTCAATCAACGTAGTCATAAGTTGACTTTAACGTTTCATGCTTTCAACATAAATATAACACATCATATTATTTGCAATAAAGACTTAAAACAGTTAAAAATCAAGTTTACGTAGCAAATAGGAACTGAAAGACTTGCCTGATTCGTAGTTTATGAACTACGACTTAACTGCATATCGCTTATCTGCACTTCGTGTATTCCTACACAGTTATATTATTATTCACATTAACTATTAGTCACATAATAACGTATAGTAGCTATAATGTAAACTTTACTCTACATCTCATAACCCTTCTTACTAATCAATACACAATGTACTAATATCATTTTTCCAACATAACACTCATTTCTAGTTAAACTTGTTATTTCGGTACAAGTCTTACATTGCTATTTACACTTCAGAAATTCCAAGTGTGGACTTCACAACACTTGTCTAACATTCATTGTGTATACTAAGTTATCACATAACACGTTTGTAACTTACTAATCATTCTCATAACTTTGAATTTATCAATCACATATCATGGTTCTGTTTTAACCTTCTTACTACATGTGTGACACTTTAATATAGCCTTAAACCAAGTGGTAATGCTACTCTAAACCTACAGCATCTGCAGAAGTCACTGCCTCAGATCAGTGTATGGCGCAGCTGCGCCACACACAGCGCAGCTGCGCAGTTTTTAGCCTTGGCACCAGCGCAGCTACGCTGGTGCACAGACAGAGGCAGAGTCGGCTATAAATAGTAGCCGACTTTAGCCCAATAAACACGAATTTCACCCACAAAACAGTGAAATTAACATATACAATTGATATAGAACTATCACAAACATGTTTCCTCACATATATATCAATATAGAACAATTTAACAACAATTATACTAGTTTAATTTCTCATTTTCATATAAAAACTCAATTTTTGACATCCTCTACAAAAATCAACACTGTGATTACAATTTTACACCGAATCACTTCGTTCAAATTACGTTATCTTCGTTTCTTAATGAACTAGCATAAACAAGCTTCAATTTGCAGTTTAACATACGAATTGATCATCAAATTGGTACTTTTCATGAACCATATTAAAAAAATATTCACTGACATTATTTTCTTCCTTTTAACTGTAATACGCATACAATTTCCTATCTAAACATAAACTCTAGCATCATAAACGCGTATCATCACAATTACCAACTATAGATCTCCACAATTCCATAATTTGATTTCACAGAACATAACAAAATTTTGCCTTAACTCATATATGCATATATATATATATGCATATATATATATATATATATATATATGCATATATATATATATGTAAGACCCCGAATTTTATGAAATAAAAGTATTCAATTTTTCTTATAATTACTATTTAGTAAATGGTTAAATTGATTAATGTTAAAGTTGAGGGTGATATATGATTTTTTTTCGAAATACACAAGTGGTTATAAAATATTCATTGTTGTCGGGAAATATTCGCTTGGTCGTGGAATATTCTTACTGTCGGAGAATATTCGTACGACGGCGCAGTCTTTTGTGGGCCCCATAACGGAAAGCGATTGGATGAAAAAAACGACAAGAGTAAGTTGTTTATAATTAACGGCGTAGTTGTTACCGTTAACACTGTTGGAATACCCGGTGGTTAAAACACAGTAATACGCGTTGTTGCACAGTAGCACACGGTATTGCACTAATTATTGATTTTTACGTAAGAAGGCATTACTCAATAATTGTTACAGTAATTACTGTTCAGTATTTTATTTTATTGATTCAATAATTGCTACGTTGATATTTTATATTACTGTTATTTTAATAATTGTCACTACATAGTATTTTCTATTATCGGAGCAATAATTCATATTATCTGAATAATATTATTAGATAACATTATTGGCAATGTCTAGAAAGTTCTGTCTAAGGAGAGGTTTGGTCATCTAATTGCGCTCCAGTAAGGAAGAGATCCTTATTGGAAAGCCCCCTCTTTCCTAGGAACGGCCTGGTTGTCATAAATGTGATTCTGTAATATTATTTATGAATAATTAATTATTGATTCATATGATAAGGAAATATTTATTTTATGTGGATATAAACGAGGGATATATTTTTGTGGTTAAAAATGAAGGAGTTAATGTTGAGGTCTTTATCCGTATTTTTGTCGGAATGGAGGTATTAAAAATCAGGGTTTTTGAGATATTTTACGGGGGTTATAATTTTTAATCTGGCCGTTGGATCGTGGTAATTTTTGGATATGTTATACATATATAAGTTGAGTATATGCCCACAAATTTTGAACCGTTAAAAATGAACGTATGATTTATTATGAATTTTACGAGATGACTGGTTGAATTTTCGGAGTTTATCATTTTGGTGGAAAATTCTAGAATTGGTGGGCCCCACTTGTGATTGGTGAAGAAATGTGCTGAATTATATTTTAAATGTGGTGGGTGGGAATAGTAGCAGGTAAAGCCATCAGGTTGCAGGTCAAACCTACCAAAATTTTCCTATAAATAGAGGGCTAAGTTAGAATTGAAAATCACACCAGAAACATAAGCTTTCTCTCTTTCTCTCTCTATATTATGAAGCATATTTTGTGAGTTTTTAGATACTTGGTGAGTTACTATTCATCAGTGCAAGTTTCCTTCAGCATCATATCCGATATCCAGTCAGAAGTACTGCTCTTTTGAGGTAATGGATAGTAAGGGATAGTAATGGATTTTAAGGGTTGTTATGATTTTCAGTTTCGTAATTTTTCTGATCTTCAAAAATTATGGAAAAATTTGAAATGATATTTTGATGAGTTTTATTGATTGTGTCCAAAAATGGTGATTTTTGGATGTATAGATTGAGAGTTATGAATTTTATGAGAAAAGACTATTTTAAAAGTAACAGCTTATAATTCCTTGTGGTTAACTCCAAAATTGATGAAATTTTTATTGGGAGTACATGTATATGATAGAAGTATACTCTGTAAATTTCATAATTTTTAGACAAAAGTATAATTTTTGATAAATGTCTAAATATTCGGCTATTTTGGCCATATGAAAAATAGTAAATGACTTTTAAAAATTCTGAGAAAAATATATGTTCAATATGGGACTATATTCTGCTAAATCCCAGAAAAGAAATATTTTTAGAAGTGATTTGGTATTTTTCATGAAAATGGTCTAGTTATGAGTAAATGAATTAAATATGTTTTGTGAAGTAAGAAAATTAGAAAATAGGATTTTATGACTTGAGAATCCTATATGAGGTATATGCAGATTTTTTATTAGGGTTTTGATTATTGGTGATAAAATCTTATGAGTTTGGTATTTTAGAATGATTAAATGCATTATTTAGTAAAGTGTAAACAATTTAAATAAATTGTTTATAAACTTAAGAAATGTTATTCTTTCAATATCATTATACCGAAATATTGGTATAAATTTTATTGTAAAATTTTTACATTTTTGTGTCAGGGTTACTATTCATGAGTTACTATTCACGAGTTACTATTCATGAGTTACTATTCACGATAAAATTGATTTCTTTTTCTAACCAAATTATAGTTGAGTTATGAATATTACTCTTGAGATTAAAACTATGTATTGATTATATTATTTTTATCATCATATATAACATTTTTATAAACCTGATGTTGAAATTCTCTTTCACTGGAGTGTAAAGATGGGTAGATTATTGGTATGATCATGACTATGGGTTCTCTTTGGCCAGCAGTGCAAAGTTGAATTGTTGACTGGTATGATCATGACCATTGAATTTATAATTGAATATCTTTAGCTTAAGTGCAAAGGTGAAATGATCAACATGGTTATAATTATTGTTTATATAAATTCTGAAATGATTATATATTTCTTTGAGATATTAATATATTTGGCCTGTAGTGCAAATATGAACTGTTGATGAATATATTTGGCATGTAGTGCAAATATGAACTGTTGAGAATATCTTTGGCCTGTAGTGCAAAGATGAACTGTTGTTGAATATCTTTGGCTCGTAGTGCAAAGATGGTTTGTTGATGAATATCTTTGGCCCGTAGTGCAAAGATGGATTTGTTAGTATGATTATAAACAGGAACTGTGATTTGGTATAACCATGATCTTTGATGTTTCAGGTAAAGACAAGTGATGAAAATATTCTTCGTCCTGGGTGCGAAGAAAAATTTATAGTCACAATTATGATTATGAGTTATTCATATGATTGTGGAAAGGAACTGTTGAGTGATGTTACATGGATAAAATATTGTTGGTGGATTTTTAACATGGAGAAGATAATAGACTTTATAGTCTATTTGACTCTTCTAATGGATTGCTCGTTCCGCTGCAACTATGGTTGAAATTTTTATCATTTACCATATGTTCTAAATCTCTGATTTATTGTTGATGAAGGCTATTGATAATTGAATTATCTTTAGTCATGATATTCTTTACTGAGCTAGTTGTGCTCACCCTTTTGCTTCACAATTCCTTTCAGGTAATAAGAGTGTAGCTGGGTCGAGCGGGGGTAACAAGGGAATAAACGGTGGTCATCATTTAGTAGTTATATTTGGTGAAGAAAATAGGGTGAGGCGAACCCAACGTTGGAAGGGTGTTTTGTCACTATCATACAAGATGTCTAATGACATACAACCTCGTGTCATCATAAGACAGGGTTGTGCTCATCCACTTGCTGAGTATATCTATGGGCACTACCTATATAATCTTGGTGTTTGTTTGAAGTATAATTCTCAATTAGAGACAGTGGAGATAATGATAAGTCAAGAGAAGACTCACCATTGGGAAGAATATGATAGTAATCTTCTCGTTTTTCTTTGGGGTCTATTGGGTCAACCAAGGATAATTCTGTGGCCATATGATATCTATCATAACCTAGATGCGTGGCCTCCCATGTACGAAGGTTTCCTTGAGCACTTCCCAAAGATTCTAATTTCTAAAACAGTTTTTGACTATACCTTTATGTAAGGTGTTATTGTGAGGTGATGTCCACGGTTGGAACATGAGTCACATTTGGTATATATTTGTATCCAAACTCGCAGCATATGTGTTGTTGTATTTTGCACGATAATTGTTGTAATAAAGTTGTAGTTGTTTTCTGTACCATGTATTTGACGACTCAGAATGGGTTGGGTGGAATGGACCTATTTTGGGGTTGTCACAGGTGGTATCAGAGCTTAGGGATATGATCTCTGGCAGAGATCGGGGAATAGGACTAGGAGGAGAGAGACGAGTAAATCCTTCGCTAGTGTGTCCTACCTAAGCTTATTTGTTGGTCGGTCATAATATCGGGATATTATGTGATATGTTAATTTGTTCAATTAACCTTTGTTTTGAAGCTGTATTCTAGAATGATATCTGAAATACAGGAGATGAGCAATGAGAAATTATGATGACAGGAAAGATGGAATCTGAAATGAAAGCAAGGTATTCTCAACTCTTTGAAATACCAGGTACGTAAATTTCGAGGACGAAATTTCATAAGGAGGGGAGATTGTAAGACCCCGAATTTTATGAAATAAAAGTATTCAATTTTTCTTATAATTACTATTCAGTAAATGGTTAAATTGATAAATGTTAAAGTTAGGGTGATATATGATTTTTTTTCAAAATACACAAGTGGTTATAAAATATTCATTGTTGTCGGGAAATATTCGTTTGGTCGTGGAATATTCTTTCTGTCGGAGAATATTCGTACGACGGCGCAGCTTTTGTGGGCCCCATAACGGAAAACGTTGGATGAAAAAAACGACAAATTTGAGTTTTTATAAATAACGGCGTAGTTGTTACCGTTAACACTGTTGGAATACCCGGTGGTTAAAATACAGTAATACGCGTTATTGCACAGTAGCACACGGTATTGCACTAATTATTGATTTTTATGTAAGAAGGCACTACTCAATAATTGTTACAGTAATTACTGTTCAATATTTTATTTTATTGATTCAATAATTGCTACGTTGATATTTTATATTATTGTTGTTTTAATAATTGTCACTGCACAGTATTTTCTATTATCAGATCAATAATTCATATTATTTGAATAATATTATTAGATAACATTATTGGCAATGTCTAGAAAGTTCTGTCTAAGGAGAGGTTTGGTCATCTAATTGCGCGCCAGTAAGGAGAAATCCTTATTGGAAAGCCCCCTCTTTCCTGGGAACGGCCTGGTTGTCATAAATGTGATTCTGTAATATTATTTGTGAATAATTAATTATTGATTCATATGATAAGGAAATATTTATTTTATGTGGATATAAATGAGGGATATATTTTTGTGGTTAAAAATGAAGGAGTTAATGTTGAGGTTTTTATCCGTATTTTTGTCGGAATGGAGGTATTAAAAATCAGGGTTTTTGAGATATTTTGCGGGGGTTATAATTTTTAATCCGACCGTTGGATCGTGGTAATTTTTGGATATGTTATACATATATAAGTTGAGTATATGCCCACAAATTTTGAACCGTTAAAAATGAACGTATGATTTATTATGAATTTTACGAGATGACTGGTTGAATTTTCGGAGTTTATCATTTTGGTGAAAAATTCTAGAATTGGTGGGCCCCACTTGTGGTTGGTGAAGAAATGTGCTGAATTATATTTCAAATGTGGTGGGTGGGAATAGTAGCAGGTAAAGCCATCAGGTTGCAGGTCAAACCTACCAAAATTTTCCTATAAATAGAGGGCTAAGTTAGAATTGAAAATCACACCAGAAACATAAGCTTTCTCTCTTTCTCTCTCTATATTATGAAGCATATTTTGTGAGTTTTTAGATACTTGGTGAGTTGCTATTCATCAGTGCAAGTTTCCTTCAGCATCATATCCGATATCCAGTCAGAAGTACTGCTCTTTTGAGGTAAGGGATAGTAAGGGATAGTAAGGGATTTTAAGGGTTGTTATGATTTTCAGTTTCGTAATTTTTCTGATCTTCAAAAATTCTGGAAAAATTTGAAATGATATTTTGATGAGTTTTATTGATTGTGTCCAAAAATGGTGATTTTTGGATGTATAGATTGAGAGTTATGAATTTTATGAGAAAAGACTATTTTAAAAGTAACAGCTTATAATTCCTTGTGGTTAACTCCAAAATTGATGAAATTTTTATTGGGAGTACATGTATATGATAGAAGTATACTCTGTAAATTTCAGAATTTTTAGACAAAAGTACAATTTTTGATAAATGTCTAAATATTCGGCTATTTTGGCCATATGAAAAATAGTAAATGACTTTTAAAAATTCTGAGAAAAATATATGTTCACTATGGGACTATATTATGCTAAATCCCAGAAAAGAAATATTTTTGGAACTGATTTGGTATTTTTCATGAAAATGGTCTAGTTATGAGTAAATGAATTAAATATGTTTTGTGAAGTAAGAAAATTAGAAAATAGGATTTTATGGCTTGAGAATCCTATATGAGGTATATGCAGATTTTTGATGAGGGTTTTGGTTATTGATGATGAAATCTTATGAGTTTGGCATTTTATGATGATTAAATGCATTAATTAGTAAAGTGTAAACAATTTAAATAAATTGTTTATAAATTTAAGAAATGTTATTCTTTCAATATCATTATACCGAAATATTGGTATGAATTTTATTGTAAAATTTCTACCTTTTTGTGTCGGGGTTACTATTCATGAGTTACTATTCACGAGTTACTATTCATGAGTTACTATTCACGATAAAATTGATTTCTTTTTCTAACCAAATTATAGTTGAGTTATGAATATTACTCTTGAGATTAAAACTATGTATTGATTATATTATTTTTATCATCATATATAACATTTTTATAAACCTGATGTTGAAATTCTCTTTCACTGGAGTGTAAAGATGGGTAGATTATTGGTATGATCATGACTAGGGTTCTCTTTGGCCTGTAGTGCAAAGTTGAATTGTGACTGGTATGATCATGACCATTGAATTTATAATTGAATATCTTTAGCTTAAGTGCAAAGGTGAATTGATCAACATGGTTATAATTATTGTTTATATAAATTCTGAAATGATTATATATTTCTTTGAGATATTAATATATTTGGCCTGTAGTGCAAATATGAATTGTTGATGAATATCTTTGGCCTGTAGTGCAAAGATGAACTGTTGATGAATATCTTTGGCCTGTAGTGCAAAGATGAACTGTTGTTGAATATCTTTGGCCCGTAGTGCAAAGATGGTTTGTTGATGAATATCTTTGGCCCGTAGTGCAAAGATGGATTTGTTAGTATGATTATAAACAGGAACTGTGATTTGGTATAACCATGATCTTTGATGTTTCAGGTAAAGACAGGTGATGAAAATATTCTTCGTCCTGGGTGCGAAGAAAAATTTATAGTCACAATTATGATTATGAGTTATTCATATGATTGTGGAAAGGAACTGTTGAGTGATGTTACATGGATAAAATATTGTTGGTGGATTTTTAACATGGAGAAGATAATAGACTTTATAGTCTATTTGACTCTT
The DNA here is from genome assembly GCA_016801055.1 of Panax notoginseng. Taxonomy (NCBI): domain Eukaryota; kingdom Viridiplantae; phylum Streptophyta; class Magnoliopsida; order Apiales; family Araliaceae; genus Panax; species Panax notoginseng. Next base: position 164,325,609 of record CM029019.1, read on the forward strand.
CTAATGGATTGCTCGTTCCGCTGCAACTATGGTTGAAATTTTTATCATTTACCATATGTTCTAAATCTCTGATTTATTGTTGATGAAGGCTATTGATAATTGAATTATCTTTAGTCATGATATTCTTTACTGAGCTAGTTGTGCTCACCCTTTTGCTTCACAATTCCTTTCAGGTAATAAGAGTGTAGCTGGGTCGAGCGGGGGTAACAAGGAATAGAACGGTGGTCATCATTTAGTAGTTATATTTGGTGAAGAAAATAGGGTGAGGCGAACCCAACGTTGGAAGGGTGTTTTGTCACTATCATACAAGATGTCTAATGACATACAACCTCGTGTCATCATAAGACAGGGTTGTGCTCATCCACTTGCTGAGTATATCTATGGGCACTACCTATATAATCTTGGTGTTTGTTTGAAGTATAATTCTCAATTAGAGACAGTGGAGATAATGATAAGTCAAGAGAAGACTCACCATTGGGAAGAATATGATAGTAATCTTCTCGTTTTTCTTTGGGGTCTATTGGGTCAACCAAGGATAATTCTGTGGCCATATGATATCTATCATAACCTAGACGCGTGGCCTCCCATGTACGAAGGTTTCCTTGAGCACTTCCCAAAGATTCTAATTTCTAAAACAGTTTTTGACTATACCTTTATGTAAGGTGTTATTGTGAGGTGATGTCCACGGTTGGAACATGAGTCACATTTGGTATATATTTGTATCCAAACTCACAGCATATGTGTTGTTGTATTTTGCACGACAATTGTTGTAATAAAGTTGTAGTTATTTTCTGTACCATGTATTTGACGACTCAGAATGGGTTGGGTGGAATGGACCTATTTTGGGGTTGTCACAGGTGGTATCAGAGCTTAGGGATATGATCTCTGGCGGAGATCGGGGAATAGGACTAGGAGGAGAGAGACGAGTAAATCCTTCGCTAGTGTGTCCTACCTAAGCTTATTTGTTGGTCAGTCATAATATCGGGATATTATGTGATATGTTAATTTGTTCAATTAACCTTTGTTTTGAAGCTGTATTCTAGAATGATATCTGAAATACAGGAGATGAGCAATGGAGAAATTATGATGACAGGAAAGATGGAATCTGAAATGAAAGCAAGGTATTCTCAACTCTTTGAAATACCAGGTACGTAAATTTCGAGGACGAAATTTCATAAGGAGGGGAGATTGTAAGACCCCGAATTTTATGAAATAAAAGTATTCAATTTTTCTTATAATTACTATTCAGTAAATGGTTAAATTGATAAATGTTAAAGTTGAGGGTGATATATGATTTTTTTTCAAAATACACAAGTGGTTATAAAATATTCATTGTTGTCGGGAAATATTCGTTTGGTCGTGGAATATTCTTTCTGTCGGGGAATATTCGTACGACGGCGCAGTCTTTTGTGGGCCCCATAACGAAAACGATTGGATGAAAAAAACGACAAATTAAGTTTTTATAAATAACGGCGTAGTTGTTACCGTTAACACTGTTGGAATACCCGGTGGTTAAAATACAGTAATACGCGTTATTGCACAGTAGCACACGGTATTGCACTAATTATTGATTTTTACGTAAGAAGGCACTACTCAATAATTGTTACAGTAATTACTGTTCAATATTTTATTTTATTGATTCAATAATTGTTGCGTTGATATTTTATATTATTGTTGTTTTAATAATTGTCACTGCACAGTATTTTCTATTATCAGATCAATAATTCATATTATTTGAATAATATTATTAGATAACATTATTGGCAATGTCTAGAAAGTTCTGTCTAAGGAGAGGTTTGGTCATCTAATTGCGCGCCAGTAAGGAAGAAATCCTTATTGGAAAGCCCCCTCTTTCCTGGGAACGGCCTGGTTGTCATAAATGTGATTCTGTAATATTATTTGTGAATAATTAATTATTGATTCATATGATAAGGAAATATTTATTTTATGTGGATATAAATGAGGGATATATTTTTGTGGTTAAAAATGAAGGAGTTAATGTTGAGGTTTTTATCCGTATTTTTGTCGGAATGGAGGTATTAAAAATCAGGGTTTTTGAGATATTTTGCGGGGGTTATAATTTTTAATCCGACCGTTGGATCGTGGTAATTTTTGGATATGTTATACATATATAAGTTGAGTATATGCCCACAAATTTTGAACCGTTAAAAATGAACGTATGATTTATTATGAATTTTACGAGATGACTGGTTGAATTTTCGGAGTTTATCATTTTGGTGAAAAATTCTAGAATTGGTGGGCCCCACTTGTGGTTGGTGAAGAAATGTGCTGAATTATATTTCAAATGTGGTGGGTGGGAATAGTAGCAGGTAAAGCCATCAGGTTGCAGGTCAAACCTACCAAAATTTTCCTATAAATAGAGGGCTAAGTTAGAATTGAAAATCACACCAGAAACATAAGCTTTCTCTCTTTCTCTCTCTATATTATGAAGCATATTTTGTGAGTTTTTAGATACTTGGTGAGTTGCTATTCATCAGTGCAAGTTTCCTTCAGCATCATATCCGATATCCAGTCAGAAGTACTGCTCTTTTGAGGTAAGGGATAGTAAGGGATAGTAAGGGATTTTAAGGGTTGTTATGATTTTCAGTTTCGTAATTTTTCTGATCTTCAAAAATTATGGAAAAATTTGAAATGATATTTTGATGAGTTTTATTGATTGTGTCCAAAAATGGTGATTTTTGGATGTATAGATTGAGAGTTATGAATTTTATGAGAAAAGACTATTTTAAAAGTAACAGCTTATAATTCCTTGTGGTTAACTCCAAAATTGATGAAATTTTTTTTGGCAGTACATGTATATGATAGAAGTATACTCTGTAAATTTCAGAATTTTTAGACAAAAGTATAATTTTTGATAAATGTCTAAATATTCGGCTATTTTGGCCATATGAAAAATAGTAAATGACTTTTAAAAATTTTGAGAAAAATATATGTTCAATATGGGACTATATTATGCTAAATCCCAGAAAAGAAATATTTTTAGAAGTGATTTGGTATTTTTCATGAAAATGGTCTAGTTATGAGTAAATGAATTAAATATGTTTTGTGAAGTAAGAAAATTAGAAAATAGGATTTTATGACTTGAGAATCCTATATGAGGTATATGCAGATTTTTGATGAGGGTTTTGGTTATTGGTGATAAAATCTTATGAGTTTGGCATTTTAGATGATTAAATGCATTATTTAGTAAAGTGTAAACAATTTAAATAAATTGTTTATAAACTTAAGAAATGTTATTCTTTCAATATCATTATACCGAAATATTGGTATGAATTTTATTGTAGAATTTTTACCTTTTTGTGTCGGGGTTACTATTCATGAGTTACTATTCACGAGTTACTATTCATGAGTTACTATTCACGATAAAATTGATTTCTTTTTCTAACCAAATTATAGTTGAGTTATGAATATTACTCTTGAGATTAAAACTATGTATTGATTATATTATTTTTATCATCATATATAACATTTTTATAAACCTGATGTTGAAATTCTCTTTCACTGGAGTGTAAAGATGGGTAGATTATTGGTATGATCATGACTATGGGTTCTCTTTGGCCAGCAGTGCAAAGTTGAATTGTTGGCTGGTATGATCATGACCATTGAATTTATAATTGAATATCTTTAGCTTAAGTGCAAAGGTGAAATGATCAACATGGTTATAATTATTGTTTATATAAATTCTGAAATGATTATATATTTCTTTGAGATATTAATATATTTGGCCTGTAGTGCAAATATGAACTGTTGATGAATATATTTGACCTGTAGTGCAAATATGAACTGTTGAGGAATATCTTTGGCCTGTAGTGCAAAAATGAACTGTTGTTGAATATCTTTGGCTCGTAGTGCAAAGATGGTTTGTTGATGAATATCTTTGGCCCGTAGTGCAAAGATGGATTTGTTAGTATGATTATAAACAGGAACTGTGATTTGGTATAACCATGATCTTTGATGTTTCAGGTAAAGACAAGTGATGAAAATATTCTTCGTCCTGGGTGCGAAGAAAAATTTATAGTCACAATTATGATTATGAGTTATTCATATGATTGTGGAAAGGAACTGTTGAGTGATGTTACATGGATAAAATATTGTTGGTGGATTTTTAACATGGAGAAGATAATAGACTTTATAGTCTATTTGACTCTTCTAATGGATTGCTCGTTCCGCTGCAACTATGGTTGAAATTTTTATCATTTACCATATGTTCTAAATCTCTGATTTATTGTTGATGAAGGCTATTGATAATTGAATTATCTTTAGTCATGATATTCTTTACTGAGCTAGTTGTGCTCACCCTTTTGCTTCACAATTCCTTTCAGGTAATAAGAGTGTAGCTGGGTCGAGCGGGGGTAACAAAGGAATAAAACGGTGGTCATCATTTAGTAGTTATATTTGGTGAAGAAAATAGGGTGAGGCGAACCCAACGTTGGAAGGGTGTTTTGTCACTATCATACAAGATGTCTAATGACATACAACCTCGTGTCATCATAAGACAGGGTTGTGCTCATCCACTTGCTGAGTATATCTATGGGCACTACCTATATAATCTTGGTGTTTGTTTGAAGTATAATTCTCAATTAGAGACAGTGGAGATAATGATAAGTCAAGAGAAGACTCACCATTGGGAAGAATATGATAGTAATCTTCTCGTTTCTCTTTGGGGTCTATTGGGTCAACCAAGGATAATTCTGTGGCCATATGATATCTATCATAACCTAGATGCGTGGCCTCCCATGTACGAAGGTTTCCTTGAGCACTTCCCAAATATTCTAATTTCTAAAACAGTTTTTGACTATACCTTTATGTAAGGTGTTATTGTGAGGTGATGTCCACGGTTGGAACATGAGTCACATTTGGTATATATTTGTATCCAAACTCGCAGCATATGTGTTGTTGTATTTTGCACGACAATTGTTGTAATAAAGTTGTAGTTATTTTCTGTACCATGTATTTGACGACTCAGAATGGGTTGGGTGGAATGGACCTATTTTGGGGTTGTCACAATATATATATATATATATATATATATATATATATATATATATATATATATATACTATGGAGATTATGGAAAATACCTTTTGTTGCTTAAGAAATCCTTGATAATCAACTGCTAATTACTTGATGAACTCAGAACTTACTCTCTTGATTCTCTCTCAGGCTCTCTCAACTCTCTCAAAACTCAGTCTGCTAAACCAAATATAACTCAAGACAACGCAAAGTTTCAAACGTCCAAAAACCGACGTTATACTAATGATCCTAATAAATCATCAGTTATAAATATTTATTTATTTATTTTATTTATATTTATATTATTATAATTCACATATAAAAAAAATCCAAAAGTCATAAGGCTTTGTTTGGCAAAAAGTCTTTAAAATATAAAGACTTAATATTTTAAGCCTTGTTTGGGTTAAATCAATTTAATGCTACCTTAGTTATTTTAATAAACAATTTAGTTTATAATTTATAATTATAATTGCATCTTATTTATTTGGATTCCTATATCCACATTAACCAAATAAATTAATTATACAAACTATATTTTAAATAAATATTCCACTTAAACAATTATCACAAAATTATAATTTTATTTAATAATTTAATATATCACTTTAAATTGTTAAATTGAAACAACAATATAACATCTCATGTTATTTTGTAACTCTCTAAATTATAAATTAATTTAATTTAGAATAATATCTAGTCATAAATATTTACTAATAATAACCACGTCAATAAAAATACTTATTTCATTTAATAAATATTTTAAATTACCATTACTAAAATCTTGGATTGTCACAAAATCCATGTGCATCTAGTATGATCATCAACAATAGTAAGGAAGTATTTTGCACCCGAAATAGAAGCAACCTTATAACCACCCCAAATGTCAACATGAATTAAATCAAAACAAGATGCAGTAAAAGTAGAACTTGAATAAAATGGAAGTCTTGTTTGTTTGTCCAATGGACAAATTAAGCACTTGTCGATATCACAAGATTTATTTTTGAATTCTGGAAAAGAAAATAACAAAGAAACTTTAGACGAAGGATGCCCAAGACGTTGATGCCAAAGAGTCGGATTAGAGATTCGAGTATGATTGCATGTTCCTTTCTTGGATTGGTCGAAATAGTAGAGACCCTCCCGTTCAATTCCCGTCCCAATCATCTTCCCCAAGTGTAGGTCCTGAATAACACAAAATTGGCTTAGAAAAATAGTAATGCAAGATGAATCAAGGGACAATTTGCTAATTGAGATTAAATTCAAACGGAAGTATGGGACACACTAAACATTGTCAAGAGTCGGATCGGGAGAGAGAATAATTTTGCCTATATGGGTCACTTGTGCTACTGAACCATTTGGCAATTCCACAGTGTGATTAGTAACATGTTTTGAATGTGTGAGTAAATTAGGACTACAAACCATATGATCAGTGCATCCACTGTGACGCCCCTAAAATAGATATACATCACCCATTTTAAGCTGCCAAATACATGGTACAGAAACAATTATAACTTCATTATTACAATTGTAGTGTAAAATACAACAACATATATGTTATGAGTTTAAATACAAACATTGTCATCTAGACAGTATTCAAACTCAAATAAGTTCTCATTACAATTATTAATACACTATTTTACAAAATAGTGAGGACTGCTAAAACAACTGTCTGGACCCATCACTCCACACCCGACTAGTTCCCGTTATATTCTCGCCTCCTGAGAAAAAAAATGGAACAAAAAGAAAAGGGTGAGCTCAACTAGCCCAGTAAAGAATATTATGACTAAGATAATATAGAATAAATTATCATTAGCTTTCAATAAATCAGATAAAACATAATGGACAACAAGTTTTAGATCAATATTCGCAGCGGAAATAACAATTCATTAGAAGAGTTAAGTAGAGAATGAAATCTACTATCATCTATTAATTTAAAAGTTCATCATCAATATTTTATCCCTGTAACACCAATCAATATACATCTTGAATCAAATATTCATCTTTGCACTACAGGCCAAAGATATTCATTTGTATCACCAGTTGGTCATGTTCATCTTAACACTTGTAAGTTATACGAAATGAGTCTTTGTGTTAACAACATCGCACTCGTAAACGCATACGATCTTCTACTCAACACGTCAGCTACCACGTTCATTTTTTTTTCCCACGATGATATTGAATGGTACGATCGTAATCTTCAACAGCTCGAGCCAACGTCTTTGGCACATTACACGTTCGTTTTAGGTGAAGAAAATATTTGAGGGGTTTAAGAAATGGGTTTTGTACTGGAGTCAATACAAAATTCAATTTCACGCTCTAGGGTAGGCTAAGAAGTCTTCAATATTATGTCAGGAAATTTATTAACAATAGAAATATCATTCAAAGCTGTGACCCTCATCAAAGACTTGGATAGTACGTCACATTGATACCTATCAACTTGCCATCATCATTCACAACGTCGCCTACAGAAAGTCTGGCTTCGGTGCATTCCACACAAGAAAGTCAACAACGAAAGGATCGGGGCTCTTTACTTATGGCTTGATATGACAATGATTGACTTTAGTGGTTTGGTTACTTTGAATTCGCATAACAGGTTGGTTAGGAGTATGAAAGCTAACAACCTTACAAAAAGCATGATAAGTAGTTAACCAATCGATTCCTAAAATCACATCAAAGGCAAGTATTTTCAAAGAGGTAAGATCGACAGGTAACGTGAAAGTGTTGATTTGAACAAGATTTATAAATAGTGGAGGTAACGAAGGTTTCTCCCAACTGAGTTTAAACAGATATATCAAAGTCTAACTTCTCCGGAGTTAACTTCAAACATTGGACACAACTAGGTGAAATAAAAGAGTGAGTAGAATCGGTATCTAACACGGTATAAACTTCACAAGAGTTTATGACTAACATACCCGTGATAATTTTATTCAGGTTCCTTGTCACGAAAAAAAAATGCTTTCTCTTAAACTGCCGGTTTTGACTTGTTCGGGACAGTCTTTGGTGTCGTCATTACCACTGGAATTGACTTTCGCTATAGGACATATTCCACCCTCAACTGCTTCGTCGTACTCCTGCTCCATGATCTGAATCATTAGACTTCGATCCATATCGAATTGGGGTTGACCGCAATGTATAGGGTAATTCAAAACTCGATGTTGGGTTCTCCCAATTGTTGTCGAAAAAGAGAAATACATATTATCTATTTTAGCTTTCTTGGATCGGACTTCTCTTTCCACAATATCAACGCGTCGTGTGGCTTTTACCCATGCATCTTTCATTCTCACTCGTTCAGTTGTTTCTTCTTTCAGCTGCTCCTTGACATTTGAATTCTCAGATTTCAGCTTTAATATCGTATACTCTGCCAAAGAGCGCTCCTGTTCAGCTATCGCACATCGGGTAATACAATTTTGAATTGTTACATTCCTTTGCTCCACGACCGCTTGCCGTTCTTCAACCTGTTCTTCTAACTCATGAATACAATTTTGCAATTCTACATTTTGATCAATAAGTTATTCTAATAAATCCTCCTCAGGTTCCTCTTCTTCCTCACTCTCAGTTGCTACCTTTGCGACTAGCTTGAGTGCAACTTTTAATTCCTCAATCACCACATGGATATCTCTAATCACATTATCTTGGTTGGAGATTAGAGGTGTCTCCACGGTCTCATGTGCTCCATTGCTATTCTCAACATTCTTGGATGTCATTTTCAAATACTGCCACAAAACAAGGGTTAATTAACCTATCACATATTATCCCTATACTCTGACCGACCAATTAAATACCAAATAAACTTAGGTAGGTCATACTAGCGAAGGAATTACCCGTCTCTCCCCTCCTAGTTCTATTCTCACATCCTAGCCAGGGATCATATCCCTAAGCTTTGATACCAACTGTGACGCCCCCAAAATTAGGTATACATCACCCATCTTGAGTCGCCAGATACATGTACATAATTCAAATACAACTTAATAATACAACTGTCGTGTACAATACGACAAAACATAAACTGTGAGTTTGAATATAAATATTGTCTACTAGAGAGTATACAAACTCAAAAGGAGTCCTCATTAGGATTACTAATGCTATCATCTGGTCCATCACTCCATTTTCCGACTCGTCCCAACTATATTCTCATTTCCTGAAGAGAACAGTGAAAGAAAAGGTGAGCTCAACTAGCCCAGTAAGAAATATTATGACTAAGATAATACATAATAAATTATCATTCGTCTTCAACAATGTCAAACTGATAAAATACAATAGACATCAAGTTTAACTGCAGCGAAACTAGGAATCCATTAAAAGAGTCAAGTAGAGAATAAAATCTACTATCTTTTATGATTTAAAAGGTTTTTCATGACTTTTATCGCTGAGACTCAGCTTAATAAATAATCCACATCATCGAATCACCCCTGCATTACGGCCAAGGATATTCTTTAGTATCACGACCACGAATACGGCTAAAGATAATCATGTTTTCATCAACGGTCCTGATCATGCCATAAAATAATTCATCTTTGCACTACGGCCAAAGAGAATCCATAGCCATAATCATACCAAAAGCCGTCCATCAATGCGCTACGGGTCAATGAGGACTTTTTTCACATTATTTGTAACATTACGGTTATGATTATACCGAATAATTTCTGGTCATAATCATACCAAGTCCATCTATGCACTACAGGCCACAGATGACTTTCAACATAATATAAGCATGAGGATGATGACAATGATATAAGAATTCAATAAAACAAGTTCAAGAATTAATTTATCTAGGAACTGATAACGTCCAAATTGTCAACATGATACTGCTTTGTAGAGTAAAATTCAAGAATGCTCAGAAGAATATTTCCATGAAAAGATACTGGATGAAGCGCAAATATCAAGGATATTCCACTAATTTCATGGAGTATACAAGTCAAAGTTTTAACCAACTGAGTGTAATAAAGAATGGAATAACAAAAGAAATCACCATGCATGCGATAGACCGCACAGGCAGGTTATTCTAACAGAATAATAAATAACGGAACCAGGTCCGGCATAAACGCACAGACAGGATATTTCGACAGAATAATAAATAATGGAACCAGGTCCGGTGTAAACGCACAGACAGGATATTCCGACAGAATAATAAATAATGGAACCAAGTCCGGCGTAAAGCACAGACAGGATATTCCGACAGAATAATAAAGAACGGAATAATAGAAGAATTTTACCATGTATGCGGTACTTCGCATAAACAGGTTATTCTAGCATAATAATAAAGAATGGAATAACAGAAGAATTTCACCAAGTATAGGGTAGCCCCGCGTATACAGGTTATTCCAACAGAATAATAAAGAATAGAATAACAGAAGTTCTCTTCATGAATAAGAAAGAAAGAATACCGAGTACAACAAATAATATCCCTTACGGGTACAACAAATAATGTTCCTTACGTAAAAGAAACTTGATATCGGAGTAGTGAAGTAGCAGAATACTTTTCTTCTTTCTTTCTATAGTTTCTCTCTCTAGAGTTTCAGTGAATTAGTAAGAAATAATGAAGGAATGAGCTTCTGTTTATAGAAAAATGGACTGCATAGTAACTAACTCATGAACGGTCTAGATTGATTTACTTTAATCTGACGATACATATTTAAAGCAAAATCTTTTAAATAAAATATAATATATTCTATTTATAATCTAATAAAACGAATAACTTTATAAAAAATTTTACTATGCAAATACTATGCAGGCACTATGCATAATAAAATATAATATATTCTAATTATTGTCTAATAAAACAGATAACATTATAAAAGTATTTTGTTTTATATAAAAAGATTTTACTATTAGCCTAATAAAACGAATAACTTTATAAAAGTATTCTGTTTTATATAAAAAAATTTTCTGTTTTATTACATTAATAATACCAATAAAACAAAACTGAGTGACTTATCACGTAAGCCTCAATAATTAATACCGTATGCTACTATACAACCACACGTATTACTGTACTTTTACTACCGAGTTGTTCAACAGTATTAACGGTAAAACTTCTGCTGTTATTTTCATAAAATATTTTTGTCGTTTTCTCAATCCGACAATAATTCCGTTGTGGGATCCACCAATAATTGTGTCGTCGTACGAATATTCCCCGACAAAAATAATATTCCCCGACCAATCGAATATAATACAACAACTTGCATACTTTACAAAATTTATAAATACTACCCACAACTATAACATTATCTCAAATTCACACCATAATATTTAAAAAATATTTCAAAAAAATTAAATATTTATTCATAAAATCTGGGGTTTCACACGTGATACCTTCGTTCGGGTTCCTCGACAAACGCTCTTACTTAAACTACCGACTTTGACTTGTCTGGGACATCCTTTGGCATCACTATCCTCGCTGGACTTGACTTCACTACAGGACAAAATCGAGCTGGGTGACCTTCTCTTCTGCAATTGAAACACACTTTGGATTGCTACGTACAGTTTGGACGGATGTGTCCCTCTTGTCCGCATTTGAAATATACGACCGGTGGTCGTTCTTCTTCTTTTGAAATGGGTGCTGGTGTTGATGTCTTTCCATTATTATTGAACCTCCTCTTCTTGAAATTTCCACTTCTATTATCTTGGCCATGATTACCACCGAAGTGGTTACCATTCTTGGCATGATAATTTCCTCCACGATTATTGCCACCGCTTCGATTACTGCTACCATTGGTATTGTCATTTTGCCGGCTGATTTCTCTTGGTTGGGTTGACTCGTTATCGCGCTCCAATAACTGAGCCCTATTTACAACATCTGAATACAAACACAGTTTGTGAGAAATTAGGTATTGACGTATCTCGGGTTTCAAACCTCTTAGAAACATCCGCGTCATTCTCTCCTCGTTATCAACTAAGTGGGACGCAAATAGAGATAACTCAGCAAACTTAGCTTCGTACTGTGACACGGTCATATTGTTTTACTCCAGCTTGATGAATTCCACTTCTTTCATGTAACGAATACTTTCGGGAAAGTACTCGTCGTTGAATAATTCTTGGAACTTCTCCCAAGACATCTTGAGTGCGTAAGGCTGGGTACGTTTTACTGATTCCCACCAATGATCTGATTCTTCACGCAACATAAAGGTGGCGAATGGAACCTTTTGCTCCTCTGAGCATTCCAATACATCAAATATCTTGGTGATCTTCTTTATCCATATCTCTGCCTTAAGTGGTTTTGGCTTTCCCAAAAACTCCGGTGGTCCTAACTCCTTGAACTGCTTAGCGGTGACCAACCGTGGGTTGCCAGTGTTTCCACCTGGATTTGTGACTCCCCCAAAAATAGATATACATCACCTATTTTGAGTCGCCAAATACATGATACAAAATACAAATACAATCGTTAATATACGACAAAAGAGCTGTGAGTTTTAATACAAATACTATCTTCTAGACAATATCCACTCTCAGAATAAGTCCTCGTTACATTTATTGTCACACTATTTAACAGAATAGTGAGGACTACTAATACTATCATCTGGTCCATCACTCCGTTTCTCGACTCGTCCCAGCTATATTCTCATTTCCTGAAGAGAACAATGAAAGAAAGGGTGAGCTCAACTAGCCCAGTAAGAAATATTATGACTAAGATAATGCAGAATAAATTATCATTAGCCTTAAACAGTGTTAAACTGATACAATATAACAAACATCAAGTTTAACTGCAGCGGAACAAGCAATCAATTAGAAGAGTCAAGTAGGGAATAAAATCTACTATCTTCTATGATTTAAAAGGTTTTTCATCACTTTTTATCGCTGGGACTCAACTTAATAAATAATCCACATCATCGAATCACCCCTGCACTACGGCCAAGGATATTCTTTAGTATCATGACCATGAATTATCCATGCACTACGGCTAAAGATAATCATGTTTTCATCAACGGTCCTGATCATGCCATAAAATAATTCATCTTTGCACTACGGCCAAAGAGAATCCATAGCCATAATCATACCAAAAGCCGTCCATCAATGCGCTACGGGTCAATGAGGACTTTTTTCACATTATTTGTAACATTACGGTTATGATTATACCGAATAATTCCTGGTCATAATCATACCAAGTCCATCTATGCACTACAGGCCACAGATGACTTTCAACATAATATAAGCATGAGGATGATGACAATGATATAAGAATTCAATAAAACAAGTTCAAGAATTAATTTATCTAGGAACTGATAACGTCCAAATTGTCAACATGATACTGCTTTGTAGAGTAAAATTCAAGAATGCTCAGAAGAATATTTCCATGAAAAGATACTGGATGAAGCGCAAATATCAAGGATATTCCACTAATTTCATGGAGTATACAAGTCAAAGTTTTAACCAACTGAGTGTAATAAAGAATGGAATAACAAAAAAAATCACCATGCATGCGATAGACCGCACAGGCAGGTTATTCCAACATAATAATAAATAACGGAACCAGGTCCGGCGTCAAACGCACAGACAGGATATTCTAACAGAATAATAAAGAATGGAACCAGGTCCGACGTAAAACGCACAGATAGGATATTCCGACAGAATAATAAAGAATGGAACCAGGTCCGGCGTAAACGCACAGACAGGATATTCCGACAGAATAATAAATAATGGAACCAGGTCCGGCGTAAACGCGCAGACAGGATATTCCAACAGAATAATAAAGAATGAAACAACAGAAGAATTTTACCAAGTATAGGGTAGCCCGCTAATAAATAATAGAATAACAGAAGTTCTCTTCATGAATACAAAAGAAATAATACCCCTTACGAGTACAATAAATAATATCCCTTACCTTAGAAAGAAGAGTACTGGATATAGAAGTAGTGAAGTAGAAGAACATTTTTCTTCTTTCTATCTATAGTTTCTCTCTCTAAAGTTTCAGTGAATTCATAAGAAATAATGAAGAAATGAGCTTCTATTTATAAGAAAATAGACTGCATAGTAACTAACTCATTAACGATTCAGATTGATTTATTTTAATCTGACGGTCCAGTCGGTCATGTTCATCTCAACACCTGTTCATCTTTTCACTACAGGCCAAAGGTATTCATCAGGTAATCATACATCTTTGCACTACATGCCAAAGATATTCAGTAATATCATCATTCAGGACTGAGGATGATGAAAAATATCTTAAAGAAAATGAATCCAGTGAGACAGAAGGACAAATAGTAGGAATTCGTATAACAGTTTATCCAAGATCAATAATACTTCATAATAATCAGTTGTGAAGCAGAAATCAAAAATAAAGATCAAAACATGGATACAATCAAAGATAGTAACCATAATAGACATCTTGGACAAAAAAGAAAAATTTTTATTTTTCGGTGAATAGTGCAGTATTTGTGAATAGTGCCGTATACGTGAATAGTAACTCCGACACAAAAAATTTCAAATTTGATAAAAAGTTTATATCAATATTTCAGCATAATGATATTGAAGAAAATAATATCATTTAAGAAGAAAATAATATTCCTTACCTCAAAATATCAGTACTTCTGTTCGGAATATCGGTATAAGGCTGAAGAAAACTTGCACTGATGAATAGAAACTCACAAAGTATCTAAATACTTCTAAAATACACTCAATAATCTAGAGAGAGAAAGAGAGAAAACTTATTTCTGGTGTGATTTTCAATTCTAACTTAGCCCTCTATTTATAGGAAAATGTTAGCACGTCGAAGCAGACTTAACCTGCAACCTAATGGCTTTACCTGCTACTATTCCCACCCACCACATTTGAATAAAAATCTCAGCACATTTTCACCAACCAAAAGTGGGGCCCACCAATTCTAGAATTTTTTGCCAAAATGACAAATTCCGTAACTTCTATAATTTCTGAACCAGTCATCTCGTAAAATTCATAACAAATCATACATTCATTTTTAACGGTTCAAAATTTATGGACATATACTCAACTTATATATGAATAACATATCCAAAAATTACCATAATCCAACGGTCGGATTAAAAATTATAACCCCCGCAATATTTCTCAAAAAACACTGATTTGATTTTTAATACCTCCATTCCGATAAAAATACTGATAAAACACCTCAACATTAACTCCTTCATTTTTAACCACAATAAATATATCCAACATTTATATCCACATAAATTAAATATTTCCTTATCATATGAATCAATAATTAATTATTCACAAATTATATTACAGAATCACATTTATGACAACCAGGCCGTTCTCAGGAAAGAGGAGGCTTTCTAATAAGGATTTCTCCTTACTAGCGCGCAATTAGATGACCAAACCTCTCCTTAAACAGAATTTTCTAGACATTGCCAATAATGCTATCTAATAATATTATTTAAATAATATGAATTATTGATCTGATAATGAAAAATACTGTGCAACAACAATTATTGAAACAACAATAATATAAAATATCAACGCAGCAATTATTGAATCAATAAAATAAAATATTGAACAGTAACTACTGTAACAATTATTGAGTAGTGTCTTCTTACGTAAGAATCAATAATTGGTGCAATACCGTGTGCTACTGTATTTTAACCACCAGGTATTCCAACAGTATTAACGGTAACAACTACGCCGTTAATTATAAACAACTTATACTTGTCGTTTTCTTCATCCAATCGCTTTCCGTTATGGGGCCCACACAAGGCTGCGCTGTCGTACGAATATTCCCCGACAGCAAGAATATTCCACGACCAAATGAATATTCACCGACCAAAAATGAATATTTTATAACCACTTGCTTATTTGAAATATTTGCGCATTTTACCCATAACTAACCACATTAATCAAATCAACCTTTTCTATTTCAAAATAATAAATAGAGAAAATTTAATTTAATTTATTAATAAGTTGGGGTCTTACATCTAAAACGACCTGTATTAAAGAACGGATGGAGTATTCTTTAATAGACTATAAACATATACAATAATAAGTATTATGCCAAGTCCGACATGGATATATGTGATCCCTTACGAACTTAAACAATTGATTACATTAATATAACAGAAAATAGATATTCATACTTTAACCGACTTCACTTCCTCTTTCTTTTTAATTCAATTTTTCTATTAATGGTAGCTTAGGCCCACACTTATTAATTAAGTTTATCCATTAATTATTAGTAATCCAAGTAAATTAATTACTAATTAGATCTAAATAAAAGAGAGAGTCCAAATAAAATATTTTCAATTTACTTCATATTTTTATTTATTTTAAAAATCAGCGGGTATTACATTCCCAACAAATTAAAAGATTTTTGAAAGACTTCTATCCTAGCCGAGAATAACAGCTCTATTAATTGAAATATCTCAACTCAAGATAATATTTTATTGTAATATGATTTTATAAATTAACCTTTGATTTGAAAAAGTAACATAAAAATTCCAATTATAACATTTTTTGTAGAATGAAGTTAATAAGGTGAAAATCAAATAGCTGAAGTAATCATATGGATGAATAAGAGATAGATAGGTATATATTGATAAAATAAGAGAAATTAAGTGAGAAGAATAATGAAAATGACTCTTTAATTATTAATACTTGGTTATAAATATAAATATTAATACGAAACTCAAGCTTAAACTAATTAAATCCTACGTTCGCAACTAGTCATTCTCTTAATCTTAGTTTTATTATCTTAATCTTAATTAATTAATGCAAGCTAGCTCGAGGTCGTAGTATAAACCTAAGTAATTGTTAAATTTATAATATATTTTTTTGTTATTCCAACAATAAAAGTGTCGTTATAGATGTATAACGACGGTGAAATTAAACCGTCCCTATAGGATTTATAGCGACACTTCTGTTATGAAAATAATAATTTTTATTGTGGATTTAATAATTTCCAAAATTCAAGATCAATGCAGAATAGGTCTTTATTATATATAAGAAAATATATATTATATTGAAGTTAGAGAAAAAGGGAGTTTAGGGACTAAATATTCAGTTTCAAAAATAATATAATAGAATTATAAAAATAAAAAAATATAAGTAATAAATTTTCTTGATTGCATACCGAAACATAGAAAAGAATTGTGGACTTTGTACACTTCATTTTTTAAGAAAATAGCGGATTTACAAGTAATATATTTGTTGGTCAAAAGACTTAACACCTACAAACTAGAAGTCATATTATTATTTTAAAAGGGTTGCAAGTATTTTCTTGTGTTTTTTTTTTCGTCACTTCACAATGCTTGTTTTGTTTATAATATATTCGTTCGTTTTTATTTGTCGTTTTAGAAGGTGAAACTTATTTTTTTTTTATTTGTCATTTATAGATTTTAAAGAAGTATTAATGATTTAATTTCTTATATTATCTCTATAATAAATATTAACTTATTTTTATGTCATCTTTTTCAATGAATATTAGAAGGATAATATTGAAATTTTATAACCATTTTGATCAATTAGACAAAGTATTAATCACATTTCATAATTTTTTTTAAAACGTCAAGTAAAAAAGAACATAATGAATATTACATACTGTCAATTTGTATTATACTGTTGTTTAGTAAAATCCTGCTCAATATCTGATAAGTATGAATGTATGATAATTGGCAGTCGGCTCAACTTAACAAAATTAGTAGTAACACTAGATTCTGGTTGGGCAAAAACTTGGATAATTATAAATCTGTTAGAAAAGGTGATTCCCTCATGATGAGGGAACCTACTCGTCCGCCCCCTTTTTCCTCCTCTTATTCCCTCGACTCCCTTTTCCCCTTTATTCCCTCTTCGTGTTCCCTCCCTTCTTGTCCTCCTCCTCCTCTCATTTCCTATATAAAGGGAATGCAGAATGAAGAAAAAAAATAAGAATTCTCTCTGAAAATTCTCTAAAGGTTTCTCCATCTTTCTCTCTTGCTTCTCTCTAAATATTATTAGAGTATATTATTATACTTTGCTAAAGTTTTATAACACGTTATCAGCACGAAACTCCAACCAACTGAGACGGTAAAATTAAATTCTTGCAATTTATTATTATATTACCATTTTGGCTATACCACCAATAATATAATTTTATTCTTATAATTTCCATTAAATTCTGTTATTTACAATGGTACCATCTATCCTTGTTAATCTTACAAGACTTGGTGGGAACCTTTTTATTTATTATTCCGCATTTAATATTCTGTCGGAATATCATGTCGATGTGAATTTCACCTGACCTGGTTCCATTATTTATTATTCCGCATTTAATATTCTGTCGGAATATCATGTCGATGTGAATTTCACCTGACCTGATTCCATTATTTATTATTCTGCATTTATTATTTTGTTGGGAATAACCTGTCTGTGCGGTCGGTCTATCGCATGCATGGTGAAATTTTTATGTTATTCCATTATTTATTATTCTGTTAGAATAATCTATCTATGCGAACTACCGCATGTCGGGTGAAGATCCATTTGCATTATGCTAATAACATAAATATTAGGGGTGATAAACGGTCCGGGTAACTCGGTACCCGATTCGGATTCGACCCGAAAATATGATCCGGGTCTCGAGTTCGGTAACCTTTCGAGTCGAATATGGGCCAAGGGTTCGTTTTGGGGATATAAGACAGATCCCGAATATGAGCAGAGTACTGTTCGCTCATTTTATGGTTCGAACTCGCCTCTTTCATCTGAACCGTACTCGATCCTTACTCGATCAACCTTACCTGTTTAAGGGTTCGGTACTTACTCGATCTCTGATAAGGAAGTGGAAAGGTTAGTCGTTTAATTAATTAATGTCTTGATTCTTCAGAGTTCATTCATACGTGAGATTTCTCAGTTCTCACTTCACAGTTCACACTTCAATCGCGGATGAGCCTCTTCGTTTACATAAAAATTAAGTTTATAGGCTCGAGGGGGGTGAGATTTGAGAACTGATGACTGAATATTTAGTGATTCAATCTCAGAATCACTAAAGCCCTATTCCCAAAAAACGATTGATGAAGCTGAAGCGGTGAAGCCATGAAGATCGTGTAAATGCAAGTTTTGTAAGTCAGTTCTTACGTGTATATATATATATATATATATATATATATATATATATATATATATATGATTACTTCTATAGTTTTGTTATACCAAAAATCCCCAATCAAAAAATTAAAACCCTAATTTTTAGCTTTCAAGTTTCAATTCGATCTTATTCAATGGAACACTTTGATGCTTTAGGTATATACATTTCTTGTTTGTTCAGTATAGATCTATACTTTTTTGTTGATTGGTATGTTGGAATACACATGTTTATCAGATTATGGACTTATGTTTTTAGTACTTGTCTAAGATCTTGCTATGATATTCTAGTGTTTTCATCATCTTTTACTCGTGCCTAATCCTTCTATTAATAGTCTGTAACTTAAAATTGTCATGCTCCTGTTACTAATTTTGAAGTGGTATTAGTGTTCATGTCATGGTAGTTCTGCTAGTGTTACTGTGTTAGTACCAATAAAAGTTACAGAGCTCCAATTTTTGTTTTTATTATTACTCACTCTGCTTTTACAATTTTATACTCAATTTTTTCAAACTAATTTTAGGCTAAATTGGTATCCATCCACAAATCAGCTGTTACCTTACTTTGGATACTAGTTCAATTACTAGTCGTGTCCTTCTAGTGAGCTTACTACTATATGGGTTAGTCTTCACTGCTGTGAAAATAAGTGAACAGATCACCCCTTTTTTCAGTCATTTAGAGCATTTAACCATTCTTGAATCAACTTTTAACCATTCACCAAATCACCCCTTTTTCAGTCATTTAGAGCTTAACTTCGATTTGTATAGGGATATGAATTGACTATAAAAATCATAGACTCAATTAGACTGATAGTTGCATAATACATGAAGAATGCTTTTTCTTCACAAATATTAATTTGATACCAATTGTCATGCTCCTGTTACTTAGTTTAATGAACTTACAATTGCCATGCTCATGTTACTGATTTTGTACTGTTATTTGATATTCATAGAGGATAACTGTTCTAACTGTTAAATTGTGAGCTGCCATTTCAATAAATATATTTAATAAAAAAAGAGATGAGACAAGAAAGCAGACTGGTTGCTGGTTCAACCGACAGCTGTATTCCTGTTGTCGAAACACTTTTTATCCTGTGCAACTTACATTTTGTCACTACAGTTCTGGCATACCTTTGGTGAATGCTGAACTTAAATAAGTATATATATAGTTCTAGTTTTTACTGGATATTACAATACTATTTTTATGTGAGCAATTTTATTGTGCATGCATATGTTAAATCCTTTGTCTCTAATTCTGAATATCTGATAATTTTTTGTTTGCTTATTTGAGGTAACAATGAGATCATAAGTTTGATTGAAGACCCATCTGGACCATCTCAAGTGCCAAATACTCAAAATGAAAATCAGCCTCAACTTAATGGTGATTCTCAGCCTGAAAATGCTACTGAGGTTGAGGCTGAAACTGATCATGGAAGAAAAAGAAAAAAAAGACCTCAAAAGCATGGGATGAGTTTACTATTGTGACATTAAGAGATGAAACCAAAAAGGTTGAGTGCAAGCATTGCCACTCAAGGCTTGCTCTTCAGAATACGGGGTCTACGAGTCATTTGAATAGGCACATGAACTCCTGTTCTATTCGGTTGGCTTCAATTTCTGGTTCCGAAAAACCCAAGCAGCAGGTATTATCTTATCCTACTTTAGAAGTTGAAGGTAAAACTGGTAATTTGAATTTCTTCAAGTATGATAAAGAAAAAGTAAGGGAGCTTTTTGCTAAGATGATATGTGTGCATGAATACCCTTTTCGTATGATTGAGCATGAATTTTTCATACTATTTTTGAAAACTATGAATCCAAGATTTGATCCCATTTCTAGGATGACAGTAAGGAATGACTGCATGAAGCTTTATGCTTTAGAGAAGAAAAAAATTAAGGCTCTGTTTGATGGTATTAGTAGAATAAGTTTGACATCTGATTTGTGGACTTCTAATCAAACTATTGGTTATATGTGCCTCACTGCTCATTTTTTGGATTCGGATTGGAACTTGCATAAAAGGGTTATTAATTTTTGTAGCATGGCACCTCCACACACTGGTCTTATGATTTCTGATTCTGTTTTGCATTGTATAACTGAGTGGGGAATTGAAAATAAAATATCAACTGTGACTCTTGATAGTGCATCTGCAAATGATTCAGCTGTAAGACATCTTAGGGATAATTTTACACTGAAAGGTGGCCTTTATTTTAGTGGTAAAATATTTCATGTTAGATGTTGTGCCCACATTCTTAACTTGATGGTGCAAGATGGTTTGGGGATTATCCAAAATGTTATTCAAAACATTCGTGAGACTGTCAAGTACTTGAAAATGTCTCCATCTCGTCTTCATAAATTTGGTGAGATTGTGAAAATTTTACAATTACCATCTTCAAAAAGATTGATCTTAGATGTCCCCACTAGGTAGAACTCCACATATGCCATGTTAGAGTCTGCTTTGCAATTCAAGGATGTGTTCCCATTGTACAAAGAGAGAGACCTTCATTATAACTCTTTGCCTAGTAGGGAAGATTGGGACAGGGCTGAGAGGGTTATTAAATTTTTAGAAGTGTTTAATGAAGCAACAAATGTGTTTTCTGGCTGTGAATATCCTACTTCCAATCTGTTTTTACCTGAGATTTGGAAAATCAAGGAGTTGTTGAATGAAACTATTGTTGATGATTGTGAATATATGAAAGAATGGCTTACAAGATGAAAGAGAAGTTTGATAAATATTGGGGACAATGTAACTTACTGATGGCTATTGCATCTATTTTAGATCCAAGATATAAGATGCAATTAGTTATATTTTGTTTTCCAAAGATGTATGTCAGTGAGTTTGAAGCAAAAAGGAACTTAACACTTATTCAAAATGCTTTGCAAGAACTGTTTGATGAATATGTGGCAGTTTACAATGCAGAACAAGTTGTTAATAGTCAATGTGAAACTTCAAGTGCTAGAAATAGTGTTAAACCAATGGTTTCTGTTGGTGGATCTAAGAGTAAGACCAAGAGTAGAGCAGAGTTTGACAGTTGGGCTCAAAACATGGACATTGCATCCTCATGTTTGAAGTCTGATTTGGAAATTTACTTGGAAGAAGGGAGATTGGTTTGTAATGTTGATGATAATTTTGATGTTTTAAAATGGTGGAAGGCAAACACTTTAAAATTCAAGGTTTTGTCTAGGATGGCAAGAGATATATTGTCCATACCTGTGACTACTGTGGCCTCCGAATCAACATTTAGTGCTAGGGGAGGGGTTCTTGACCAGTTCAGGAGCTCTTTAAAGCCTGACACGGTTCAGGCTTTGATTTGCACAGGTGATTGGTTGCGGGCTGAGTATAGGATTAAGAAAAACATGATTGTAACTATTAATTTGTTTATTTTTTTTACATAAATAAATACATATGCAAATAATATCATGGATTAATATTAATTGTTTGATAATGTAGGCTGATGAAGATTCAATGCAGGAGGTGAGCTTGGAGATTGAAATGCTGATGCAATGAAGAAAATATTGATATGATGCATTGTTGTTTACATTTTAGTTTTTAAATTGAACTGTTGAACTGTTTACTTTGTTTACTATTGAACTGTTGAACTTGGACTGTTAGACTTTGGTTATTTTGTTTGGACTTTGGATTTTCAATTGAGCATTTTGGAATTGGGTTTATGAAATAGTGCCAAACTACTAGCTTTAGTGCAAGAGTTTGGAATTTGGAGTTTATATATTTGGCTTGCAGATGATAGTGCACAACCATCAAGGAAACTAGTTTGGTGTAAAGTCTAAAAAAAAGATAAGTTTCTGATCTTTTTTATTTTGACATTTTCTATTATTTATTACAAGTTAGTTTTTTACTTATTTCTAACCCATCTTTTATATTTGCAGGATTTAAGAGTTTGCAGTTGCTAACCCAGAACAGTTTTGGTGCATACCATGGACAAAAATGGAGCAATACAGGTGCTATGTTCATTTCCAACAGATTTTGCTTGCCTACTCTACTCGTTACTTGTTCTTGACTGTTTTCTATAGTGTACGCAGGTTGATGAATAACAATTCTATGTCTATGTTGATTACTCTGCTATAACTCTTTTGGTTTGTGTTTACTGATCCCCCACCCACCCATCCACACAATAAATTTTTTTTAAAAAAAAAGAAGAAGAAAGAGAGAAAAGATGAATATGGCTCCACTTAGTAGGTTGAAAGTATTATATATATATATATATATATATATATATATATATATATACACTTTATTTTTATTTTTTTATAACATTTGCAACTGCCCTTTTCATTTTTTAAGATGGGGAAAATTGATAGAAGTACAAGAGGGGGAAAAGGGCTCAAGGAAGCCTTTCACTGAAAAGATTATCACTATAGCAACTCTGTGACAATTTCACTGAAAAGATTTCCCTGTACAGTGGGCACAATATGATTAATAGCTCCCAATAAAACTTTTTGACAAGGAGCTGCACCTGGGCACAATACTCGTTACTTGTTCTTGACTGTTTTCTATAGTTTGTATTAACCAATTTTATTGGGATTTTTGTTGTTTCTTTTCTGTGTAGTCATCGTATGGATTTATTCACTACTTCGATCGTAGATCTGCTGCACTTGCTATATTGGCACTCAATGGAAGGCATTTGTAAGTAGAATTAGGGTACATCCTCTACAATTTCCTGGCTTGATTGTTGCCTTGTATCTTATTCTGCAAATGGCAGGTTTGGGCAGCCTCTTAAAGTTAATTGGGCAAATGCCAGTGGTCAGAGGGAGGATACATCAGGTAGGTCCTTGTTCTGTTTTGAGCATATGTTCTGTTTTGATGGGTGATTTAAGGATCATATAATATTTATGAAAGATGATTTGTCTATTTCAAACATTATATTCCTTGAGCATTCTACTCATGTAATCATGTTTGGAATTGGGTTGTGTATCACTAAGATGCATTCTACTCATATTTCATTTCTTTAGCAGCAGGACATAACGCAACTAATTTGATTCCAAATGGCCATGTTCATCCAGAAATGCAAGAGAGAACTGTGGAGCATTTGGAAAGGTCACATGTGAAAAATGACTTTTTAACTAGCATTAATTTTATTTTGTCTGGAAACTATTTTTCCTAGTGCTACTGCTCTTTTCAAGTATAATTTCCTGAACTAGTCAAACTGTCTCGTCAAACACTTGCATATGCTATGACTTGATCTTTCCTATCTGTATTTTTATGATCAGTATGAGCCAAGCTCAACAAAGGCTTAGACTTGGACAAAGACGTGCCCAATCTGAACAGTAACAAGATTTAGTGTAGCAAAGTTGAGCTTGTACAGTCCAAGAATCGGCTCATTATCAGTTATAGTTGCATCCATACTTTTATACAAACACACAATTGCTTTTATGTTCTAACATTCAAGTAGTTGTCTAATGGCTTGAGCAGGTTGACTACAACAGGCGTAAGCTCATTGCTCCCAACCATACTTGTACACACATGCTAAACTTTGCTCTCAGGGTAATGTCAATTGATATTATTCTGCACTTGTACACTTTCATTTCATTCTTCTATTTCTTTTATTTTTGTTTTTCATTTTTTGGCTTGAATATTTAAATATTTGTGCAGGAAGTACTTGGTAATAATGTTGACCAGAAAGGATCTATTGTTCTTCCTAAAAAATTGAGATTCAATTTTTCTCATGGTATGCTTAATCATAATTTTAGTTTTGTTTCTCATAGTAAAGCTTAATCATACTATTTTAGTGATATGTTTTTTTCTGACTTGAATATGCATTTTTCCTTATTTTCTTGCGTAGGAAAATGGCTTAGCAGTAAACAAATACGTTCAAGTATGGTGATGTGTATGTAAGAGATTGGATAAATGTAATGATGTTACTAAAAAAGTAGAAATTGTATCATAGAATAATTAATATTGTAAATTTATTATTGAAATATTTGTAACACATGTATTTTTATATATAAATGAAATTGAAGTTTTTTTAAGTTTTCACTTTATGTCTCATTTTGGTGTGATCCATCTCAGACTCGAGCTCGAAAAGAATGGCTCGCGAATTACTCGTTGTGAAAACGAGTCGAGTAACTCCGAGTCAAGTAGTATTCGAGTAATTTACGAGTCGAACTTGAGCAGCCTTAGAAATTATAAGTTCGAATCCGAGTCGAACCTGAACACAAAATTTTTGATCCGAGTCGAACTTGAACATTATGGGGTTCGGATCGACTCGGGCTCATTTTCACCCCTAATAAATATAAGAATATTTATATTTGCATTTTATCACCACTTGAGATCGTGACGTAGTTTATTTTTCATATTTCATACATGCAATTATTTATTGTTTTAATAAATAATAAAATTGTGTTTTAACCCAGAATAGATGGCAAACTTTGCAAAAATAGATTTTTCTATTTTGAAAATCTCTGGAGACAATTATTTGGCTTGGGCACTTGATGCAGAATTGCACCTTAGTACAAATGAGTTAGAAAAGACTATTGAATCAGGAAATACAGCTACTTCGGCACAAAATGCAAAAGCCATAATTTTTCTTCGTCACCATATTGATGAAGGATTAAAGACTAACTATTTAACAGTCAAAAATCCTTTATCTTTATGGACACAACTTAAGGAAAGATTTGACCACCAAAAATTGGTTGTTCTCCCTAATGCCAAATTTGAGTGGCTTAATTTAAGGCTACATGATTACAAATCAATTACGGAATATAGTTCCAATATTTATAGAATAACCTCTACTTTGGCTTTGTGCAGAGATCCAGTTTCTGAATCCCAAATGTTAGAGAAAACGCTCTCAACTTTTTATCCCACCAACATGATTTTGTCACAACAATATAGACAAAGTAAGTTCACAAAATTTAGTGACTTATTGTCTATCCTCCTGGTTGCAGAAAAGAATATGAATTATTGTTGAAAAACCATCAAGTACGGCCAACGGGTGCTACCCCATTGCCGGATATTAACAGCACGTCATTCCAGCAGAATAAACGTGACAATAGATGGTCATATAATAAGAAGCCTTGGGGACGAAAGAATAAACGAGGCCATCGTAACAACAAATTCCAGAACCGTGACAATTCAGGCCACCAGAAGTGGCAAGTGTCTGGATCGGGTAAAAATAAAAAAAATGCAGCACCGATAAAGAACAAACCAGATGTTTGTTTTAGGTGTGGGATGAAAGGGCATTGGTCGCGTACCTGTCGTACGCCGAGGCATCTGGCTAATTTATTCCAGGAGTCTCAAAAGAACAAAGTAATGGAGGCAGAAACAAACTTTGTTAATCATCAATTGAATATTGTTAATGATTCACCAATGACCAACAATGAGGAAAAGGTTGATGATATTACTGAACCTTCTGAAAGTATCTTTTGGGATATCGTTTAATTTCTTATTTTAATTAAATACCCTGCATGTATAATATTATTAGTTTTCATTCTATATGTGGTATGTGTTTCTCATGAATAAAATTATATTTGAAATGTAACTTTTCTTATTTATGTTTTTATATGTGTCAGACCATCTTTAATGGATATGGAGGATATATGTTTAGCAGACAGTGCAACAACTGATACAATCCTTTAAAGTGAGAAATTTTTTTCACAACTAATCAAAGCTAAGGGAAATGTAGGAACTATCTCTGGCACATCAAATTTAATCGAGGGATTTGGAAAAGCTAGTTTCTTGCTACCAAATGAGACACAAGTTTTTATCAAATATGCTCTATATTCTAGTAAATCAAGAAGAAATTTGCTTAGTTTTAAAGATATTCAACTAAATGGTTTTCACATTGAAACAACCAATGAGAATGATAATGAATATCTTCTCATTACTTCTACTATTTCTGGAAAAAAGAATATCTTAGAAAAACTTCATTCAATTTCTTCTGGATTATATACTATGAAAATTAGAGCAATTGAGTCTCATACTGTTATGATTCCAAAAATCATAGATCCCAAATCCTTTATGCTTTGGCATGAAAGACTCGGTCATCCAGGTACTTCTATGATGCGTCGTATTATTAAAAATTCTACTGGCCATCTTCTCAAAGATAGAAGGATTTTCCCTAGTAGTGAATTTCCTTGTGTTGCGTGTTCTCGAGGAAAATTAATTATTCGACCATCACCAGTAAAAGTTTATAAAGAAGCCCCAAAATTCCTAGAAAGAATTCAAGGAGACATTTATGGACCTATTCACCCATTGTCTGGCCCATTTCGATATTTCATGGTTTTAATATATGCTTCAACTAGATGGTCTCATGTTTGTCTTCTCTCTTCTCGAAACTTTGCCTTCTCAAAACTTCTTACTCAAATAATCAAGTTACGGGCTCAGTTCTCTGATCATCCAATCAAGTCAATTCGACTTGATAACGCAGCTGAATTTTCATCAATGACTTTTAATGATTTTTGTATGACTATTAGAATTTTCATTGAGCATTCCGTTCCTCATATTCATACACAAAATGGTTTAGCTGAATCTTTAATAAAAAGACTTCAACTTATTGCACGACCATTAATGCTAAGGGCTAACTTACCTACCTCAGTTTGGGGTCATGCAATTCTTCATGCTGTAGCCATCATTCGAGTAAGACCAACGACTCTTCATAAATTTTCTCCTTAAAGTTAGTTCTTGGACAGATACCTAACATATCACACTTTCGAGTTTTTGGAAGTGCGGTATATGTTTCAATTGCACCTCCACAAAGAACTAAGATGGGAGCCCAACGAAGAATAGGTATTTATGTTGGTTTTGATTCTCCTTCTATTATCAGATATCTTGAACCTTTAACTGGAGATGTTTTTACTGCACGTTATGTAGATTGTCATTTTGATGAATCTGTATTTCCACCATTAGGAGGAGGGAAAGTTTTAAATAAAAAACCCTCTGAAATATCATGGAATGCATCAGATTTAAATTCACTTGATCCTCATACAGGACAATGTGAAATTGAAGTTCAAAGAATTATTCATTTACAAAATATTGCAAATCAAATGCCAGATGCATTTAATGATGCTAGAAAAGTGATAAAGTCACATACACCTGCAGTGAATACTCTAGCAATGATTGAAATGCCTATTGAAAAATCAATTCCTGGAGAATTGACGAATAAGGTAATAGAAGAATCTAAACCACGCCAGAAGCGTGGAAGAATGGTTGGTGCAAAAGACACTGTACCACGAAAATCAAAAGCAAATAAGGGAATCCCAGAAAGAATACCCGCTCCAGAAGTAGCACTTATTCCAAGAGTGGAAATAGCGCCAGAAGAGGTACAAACCGCTCCAGAAGCAGCACATATTTCAAGAGTGGGAATAGCCCCAGAAGAGGTTCAAAATCTCAGTGAAGGGATAAGAGATGAACACCAAGAGATCTCAATAAATTATGTACATAATGAGAAAATATGGGATCGAAGCAAAGTCATGATTAATGACATATTTACTTTCTCTATAGCATCAGATATTACTTTGATTCCTGACACGGATCCTGAACCACAAAACGTGGAAGAATGTCGAAAAAGAAAAGATTGGCCAAAATGAAAAGATGCTATTCAAACTGAGCTACAATCTCTATTGAAAATAGAAGTATTTGGACCAGTAGTCCAAACACCGCTGGGTGTAATCCCAGTTAGAAATAAATGGGTATTTGTACGAAAGCGAAATGAGAAAAATAAAATTGTGAGATACAAAGCCCGACTTGTAGCTCAAGAATTTTCACAAAAACCTGGTATTGATTATCATGATACATACTCTCTAGTAATGGATGGAGTTACTTTTCGCTTTCTGATAGGTATGGCAACCATGGAAGGTTTGAAAACACGTCTGATGGATGTTGTAACTGCATACCTATATGGCTCACTTGACAGTGAGATTTATATGAGAATCCCTGAAGGATTGAAAATGGCTGAATCACAAAGGCCACGTCACATATATTCAATCAAGTTACAACGCTCGTTGTATGGGTTGAAACAGTCTGGTCGTATGTGGTATAATCGACTTAGTGATTATTTAATAAAAGATGGATATATAAATGATCAAGTATGTCCATGTGTTTTTATTAAGAAATCGCAAAGTGGATTTTCCAACATTGCTGTATATGTGGATGATTTGAATCTTGTAGGTACTCCTGAAGAACTCACAAGAACTGCTACTTATTTAAAGGATGAATTTGAAATGAAAGATCTTGGAAAGACAAAATTCTGTTTGGGAATACAAGTGGAGCATTTAGCATCTGGAATTTTTGTTCATCAATCCACATATGCTGAAAAGATTCTCAGTCGTTTTCATATGGATAAAGCTCATCTTTTGACTACCCCGATGGTTGTTCGATCTTTAGAAGTTGATAAAGATCCATTTCGGCCTCTAGAAAGTGGGGAAGAAGTTCTTGGACCTGAAGTTCCATACCTAAGTGCAATAGGTGCTCTTATGTATCTTGCAAACTGTACACGACCTGATATTACTTTTGCTGTTAACTTGTTAGCAAGATACAGTTCTTCTCCTACTAAGAGACATTGGGATGGGATCAAACACATTTTGAGATAGCTTCGTGGAAGTATTGATCTTGGGTTATTTTATCCAAGAAATTCAACGTCGCAATTGGTTGGATATACCGATGCAGGATATTTATCAGATCCACACAATGGAAGATCACAAACAGGTTATGTATTTACATATTGTGACACGGCTATCTCCTGGAAATCCACAAAACAAACAATGACAGCTACATCTTCAAATCACTCAGAGATTCTCGCTATACATGAAGCAAGTAGAGAGTGTGTTTGGTTGAGATCAATTATTCAGCATATTCAAAAGTCATGTGGATTACCATCAATCAAAGACATTCCTACAATTTTGTATGAGGATAACGCTGCATGCATTGCTCAGCTTAGAGGAGGATACATCAAGGGAAATAGAACAAAACACATTTCACCTAAATTCTTCTTCACACATGAGCTACAAAAGAAGGGTGATATAGATGTGCATCAAATTCGATCATGTGATAATCTAGCTGACTTATTCACAAAGTCACTACCAAATGCAACGTTTGCAAAACTTCAGAAAAGGATCAGAATGTGTCGACTGAAAGACTTATGATAACATTTCATCAAGGAGTAATGAAATCCTTTTGAGGGGAAGACTGTACTCTTTTTTCTTAGTCACGGTTTTTATCCCAATGGATTTTTCCTGACAAGGTTTTAACGAGGCAGTCAATTAAAGGATATTTATGTAAAAGATATATACTCTTTTTCCCTTCGTTAAGTTTTTCCCACTGAATTTTCTTAACAAGATTTTTAATGAGACATAATCTTCTATCATAGGGAATCAGGAGAAGTGTTAGAAAAGGTGATTCCCTCATGATGAGGGAACCTACTCGCCCGCCCCCTTTTTCCTCCTCTTTTTCCCGTGACTCCCTTTTCCCCTTTATTCCCTCTTCGTGTTCCCTCCCTTCTTGTCCTCCTCCTCCTCTCATTTTCTATACAAAGGGAATGTAGAATGAAGAAAAAAAATTAGAATTCTCTCTAAAAATAGGTTTCTCCATCTTTCTCTCTTGCTTCTCTGTAAATATTATTAGAGCAATTATTAGAGTATATTATTATACTTTGCTAAAGTTTTATGACAAAAGCTGATTATTATTTTTTGTTAGGGACTACTGGAACCCTATTTATTTTAATCAAATGAAAGTAATTTATTTAAACTTTTAGTACTATTTTTAAATTTTTTAACAATGTTCAATTTTAACCAACATTTATTTTGGGAAATGAAAAAATGAACCTGAGTGATTCGAAATTTGGTTCGGAATCCACTCAGAAAATTCGAGCTAGACTATGATTCGATACTTGAATAAGTTAAATTCGAATTCATTTTGATCGGATATTTATATCAATTCGACTATCGTTAAAAAGTTAGCCGGTAGTGTTTTAATTACGATTCTGTCAAGAATTTCATCAAACACCTAACGATCATCACTCTTTCTTTTCACTTCTCAGACAGGGTTACCAAGACACACCAGGTGTCTCAAAAAGATAAAGCTTCAAGTACACGTGCCAACATTTTCACATGCCACCATAAATACCTTCTTCAGTTCTTCCCCTTCAAGCTCCAGCTCTCAGTTCCTTTCGATCGGGAAAATCAATGAGTCAATTCAAGCGATCCATCCAATTTTCCAAACCCACTAGCCACAATTTCCTCAAATCCATCAAACACTTCTCTTCTCAGAAACCCCACCTCGATGACGTGGGTCCCGTTGCCTCTCACCTGAAGACCCGAGCTGTGGTCCGGTTCTGAGGACCTGACACCGTGAAATTCCTTCAGGGTCTGTTAACCCACGATGTACGGAGGTTCGCTGAACCCGTGGGTGAGAAGACTTCGACTGTGCCTACGCCTAACTTGTCCTCTGTTTCGATTCCGCCAATGTACGCCGCAATGTTGACACCTCGGGGAAGACTTTTGTATGATTTCTTTATTTACAGACCCTCCTTGCCAGTAGAGAAGCTTGATAAATCCGGGTCTGGTCCAGGCCCGAACCCGGAAGAATTGGAGTTGCTTGCTGATGTAGATGGGTCTATATTGGACGAGCTATTGGACATATTGAAGAATTAAGTTATGCCTTATAATGGTTCATGATGATTTTATGTATAAAGTGATTTGAATCCTTAGGACTCCTAGTCTGGAAAACTCACAAACATAGTGTTAAGGACATTCAATTTTGACTCTTTCTTTGATCCTATAATATTTTATGATATTGAAGTTACAACTATTTGAATTCTGCTTGTATATATGAAATGGTAAATCTCTAGTATCTTAAAGTTAGTTAATTTTCTTAATTAGACATAATTTAAACACAAGCACTCAACCTTTGCCACTGTCAAGGCTTGAAACCCACCCTCTTGGTACACAATGGATGGGGGTAACCATTGGGCCAAGACCCTTTGGTTAATTTTCTTAATTAAGTTGCATAGAGTGGAAAAGTGATGAGAGAGACCACATTGGGAGAGTCTTTATCTTAATGGGTGCTTAATAGTTTATTTCATTGCCAAGAAGGCATACTTTAGAAACCAACTTACTTATCCAATATACAACTGTCTAATCTACCTCAATGCCCAATATAAGGTTTTTTTATAAATAAGCTTATGTTCATCTGTTCTGCTGTTTGTCAAAATCCAGCTGAAAAAGTTAACTTTTATAAGTAATATTGTAACCATTTGTAAAAGTATTCTCTTTTCTGTGACTTGGTGTAGCTGAAGTCTTCCAGCAAGCTTGTAGATGAGCTGAGTTTATTTGGAGTTCTTGATGTCATGAGGTTGTGCTGAGTGTTTTGGTAATAAAGGTAACTGCATAGAGCATATGGCATGCTAATATAAATGGTATTGGCTCAAAATTTATCATAGGTGCTATTTATAGTGCACCTCTAATTGAAGGATGTGGAATATAATAAGTTCTGAACTCTTCAAGTTAGCTATTTCTAGAGAACAGTGAGTTTTTGTAGCCAATAAACATGAATAGTATGGCTTATGACATAGGTGCCTTAGTCACAGTTCAATTTGTTAGAAGTTATTGTTCAGAAATGAGAAAACTGTGGGTCAAACTCGAGTTGGAGCATAATTTGCCAACTCATAAAAGTGAATCAGCAAATTGGATTCAAAATTTCATTTCAGCGTACAGGTTCACCCAACATAATGCCCAAGTTTGCTTTCTTTGTAAATTGTTGAATTTAAAGTGAACCTTAGTTTTGGCTTACACTGAATGGAGGGCTATATGTATTGTCAATGGTGCAGTCGTACCATACATGACTCACTCAGCATAGACATTCTTTGCTTTTAAGACATCATAAAGGAGAGAAAGGAGTGTTAAACCAGCAATATCACAGCACTAGACTTGCTTTTCTTGTTTTGTTGTTTGTTGTTTGTTGTGATTTCATGGTAAATCATATTATATTCAACACATTTCTG
Source organism: Panax notoginseng (assembly GCA_016801055.1). Taxonomy (NCBI): domain Eukaryota; kingdom Viridiplantae; phylum Streptophyta; class Magnoliopsida; order Apiales; family Araliaceae; genus Panax; species Panax notoginseng. The sequence continues at coordinate 164,358,597 of CM029019.1, forward strand.
GACGGTAAATGAATAAACCTTTATTACCTCTTTATCTCTTGATGTGCTCTCATTCCACCATAATATCAAACCTAGGCCCCTGCTCCCTGGCTGCACTCTGGCTTTTGCATCTGTACCTTACAAGTTGAAAGTTAGGACTACTAAATTTTAAATGTAAATTCATGTATATTGAATTTGAGTAAGTGGACACTGCTTAGAATTGTAATAAAAACTCGTGCTGACAACCGTGATTGGCAATTCAAATATGAGGACTGAATGATTAGTTTCAACATTGTACGACATCAACGACCATATTGGAAATGACTTTCTAATGCCGCATCCAATGTTTGAAATATTTATTTACCTCTTATTTTGCACTTGTTTGTCATGGAGTTATTTATTACAAGTTATCTTTTACATTTTAGACATAAATATCTCACTATTTAGTGCACAACATAAAATTACTTAGAATTATGCTGGAAATCAATGTGGCAATAATAGTGCAACAAAATATTGTGGACACGTAATATATAGTAAAAGGAAGCCAGATGTCCTTAACTGATGCTTGCTTAAAGTGTTGTGTTGAATATGATTCATTCTGCCTTTTGTGATTTTGTTTCTTCTCGTAGTAGCTTTCACCGCAATACTCAGTTTACAATGATTGTTTTGAATGACATTGCTTTTCTTCCAGTTATCAAAAGCCGCTTTTACTTTCTAGTAACTTATTGTTTGTGTTAATGTTGTAGATACCAATTGAGGTCTAAGGTTGAGATTGAGAATGTAGCAGAGGAATTCTCTTGTGGTGGGAATTTAACTGAAAAGTTGTCTTCTGTAGAAGAACCAGAGGCTGTTGGAGTTGGATATGGTGGCACTGTTGATCGCTCAAGCATTTCAGCTTCACGAGGAAATAATCTTGGATGGCAATAGTACATGGATTCCAGATTGGAATGCCTTGGATTTAGGGGTATCTTTCCATCCAATACAACACGTGAGTTCTCGTGAACTTGGTTACTCTGAGATCTTTTTCGTTTAAAGCTTGGGACATTGTTTAGATGCTCGAGAGTAGGGTTGAAAATTAACCAGGCTACTTGCAAGCTACCCTGCTCGTTCATGAGAATTCTAGGCTCATTTAATCAAGTGGGTCTAGTATGGCAAGAATTTATAGTCAATTCTTAGATTTCAGCCTTGTTTTATTAACAAGCTGACTGCATCACGCTTAGTGATGTAGGACAAATTTAAGATGAAGAATTAACGGAAAATAAACTAGGATTTAAATTCTATGTTTAAACTATTAGGATCTCTCAAGTGTATCTACTCCACGTATCAACACCAAGATGGATAAAATACCTCTACAATATGAATAAAATAATCAACTTTAATATCAATAGTATGTAGTCTAAATGACTTGTGTGAATTACATCAATATTTAAATAGACAAAACTCTAATATTACTTGAGGAATAATAAAAGTACTAAACGATTAAAATTCCTTATTAATGTCTTAAATCTTCACTAATAAATAAAATACATAAATCACATCAACTACTTCTATATTAAACATAATAAAAACTCCAAATAATAAATATAAATAATCTCTTTTTTGTTCTTAACTTGGAGTCCCCATCATTCTCCTCTTTTTGGAGAAAACTCAACCTCAAGCTTTATAATACAATAGAATAAGCTACATACTCCTCTGCAAGGGAAGAACATTTTGGAAACCCTTGACAACATTATCACACGGTAAGACTCAAATTTTTTTGGAAAGAGAATTGATGAGAGTATCATTTTTGTACTCAATGATGGGAGCTCCAAGTCAAGAACAAAGGAGATTTTTTATATTTATTATTTGGAGTTTTTATTATGTTTAATATAAAAGTAGTTGACGTGATTTATGTATTTTATTTATTAGTGAGGATTTAAGACATTAATTAGTGATTAAGAATTATTAATAAGGGTATTTTAGTCGTTTAGTACTTTTATTATTTCTTAAGTAATTATTAATAAGTGTATTTTAAACGACTAAAATACATTTATTAATAATTCCTAATCACTAATTAATGTCTTAAATCCCTACTAATAAATAAAATACATAAATCACATCAACTATTTTTATATTAAACATAATAAAAACTCCAAATTATAAATATAAAAAATATCTTCTTTGTTATTGACTTGGGGTCCCCATCACTTGGGTAATAACCGGGACCGACTTATCCAACAAACTATTTTGGGAAACTGAACACAGCTTGTTTAGCTAAAAAATTTCAATGTCGAGTCAAGTGCATTCTATTACTCTCTTTCGAATTCTTGTTCATGTATTTACTTGTGCATTCCATGAATATACATAGATATAATAATATAATATTGTATAATCTCATAATGATGGTTAGTAAGTCATATCTCAGTCTATCTTCTTCCATGGTTACATGCTCCATAAATTCACTCCATAAGCTAGAAGTCTATAGATATATTATATTTTGTATATGTTCTCTGGTATATCATAAGCAAATTTTGTTACAACTTAAAAGGATATTGTAAATCACTAAGTTGTAACAATTTAATTTGTATGTAAAATTTGATTTTTGAGCTAAATGAGATATTAAACTAATTTGATGAGCTAAATGACCTACTAAACGAGCTTCACGAGCTAATTGAGCTGAAGCAAGCTCATGAAACTCGTTAATAACTCAACTCTTTTAAATATTATTCGAGCCTTAGTTTGGCAAGCCAAAGCTCGACTTGTCTTGTATCTTTTACACCTTCTTGTGAGCAAACGAGTCAAGTTATGAACTTTTTACTGGTCATATATGAAATTGTTTTCTTCCTGTTGCAGCACCTTTGGTTGAGGCTGACAAGGAAACTGATGAACAAAATTACCTACTCTGGAGATTGGAAAAGGGAGTTGCTGAAGGCTCAACTGAGATACCAAAAGGTGTATATTTATCTCTTCATGGGTTTGATATCTGTTATTTTATCCTAACTGATGGTTATCACGGTGCACATATTATGGGTCCAAGACCTGTTCACTGCATGGTGACATAATATTTGGAATGTTCCTGTCTATTTAGACCTGTTCACTGCATGGTGACATAGTAGTTACTTTTCTTTACTTTACTGTTTAATTTGCTACACCTGCTATTTCTTAGAACTAAACATTAAATTAAATTAAAAAGGCACTACTATTCTATTGATTTGGAATTGTAAGCCGAACTTCCAGCACTATCATAACCGAGCTCCAGCTTATTAAAGGCCTCATGTTTGTAATTTCAATCTGAATTTGTGATTAACCTTTGTAGGTGAGGCAATTCCACTAGAATACAACCTTGCTGGTCTGAATGCCATAAGCTTTGACAAAGGGTGTTAAGTTGGTCAAGAACTCGTTGCTCGCGCACATCACCGTGGGGTAGTTCGAAAAGCGCTTAATTCCATTAAAGTTTCTTGATGATAGTGGAAAAGGTAGAACAACCCCCGTTTCATTGTTAATGACATTTTGTTAATTATCTTATTTTAAGCTTCTTCTGTCCTTCCAGAGTTGGAGCAGAAATTTGCTCCTGGATCAGAAGTTATGGTAGCTGCATCTGGCAAGAAGGCCGGGACTGTCAATACTGCATTTGGATCTCGTGGGCTTGGCCTTTTGCGCCTGGAAGAAGCCTTCAAAGAGCCAGGAAACTTGATCATACAAGGGCAGGAAGATGTGAAGGTTGAAGCCATTAATCCAGAGTGGTTTCCCGCGGAATGGTATCAAGATTATCAACAACATAGTTCAGTTGCTTAGAATGGTTATTTACGAGAATAAAGCCACCCCTTGTTCACTCAACTTTCCTCGCCAATTCTAGATTTTCTCTTATAAAAACTCGAGATTTGTTTAGTTTTATTTTGTAGAAACTGAGAGAATTCTCTTAATATGAGAAGAAAATAGTGGGAGGGATGGTTCTGAAATAGTTGTGATGTGCATTATAAGAAGTACAATAGATGAAAAGGAAATTTTGAATGTTGTCCAGTTTGTTGGTAGGTGTTGTGAGATGTTGATAGATAATCTAATAGGAATGTCACATCCATGGTGAATTTCATATTTGCAGTACTATAAGCTTTGTGGATTTTTCTTTTAGATAAGCTTCCAAAGATGAAATATCTGCCGAGTGCAAAGGGGGGGTATTTTATTTCCCACATATTTCTCACTAGCTCTGCTATACATTCAATAAATCTCTCTAGTCTTCAATAATGAGAGAAAAAGCAGCAGCTTCAGCAAAAACAAAGCACTTCATGAAGTTAACAAGCTAAGGTTGCCTAGATCTTGAATCACTGCCTTCATGGTAGGCCTGCAATCTGGAAGCTCATCGATGCAATCCAGCGCTATTTTTGCTAATTTATCTGCCTCCGATTTAGAGAAATTTCCCTTCAAATTTTCATCAATGAAATCTTCGTATTTGCATGATTCAGCTGCCAGTCGCACTGCAGTAGTGAGATTTGTTTTACCAGAGAGAATCTGAAGGATAATCACTCCAAAGGCGTAAACGTCGCTCTTTTCTGTAAAACGGCCAGTGGTAATGTACTCGGGTGCCATGTAGCCTAAGGCTGCACTGACCTTGAGGGCTGAGAAGATAATATCATGAGCAAGGAGTTTTAGAAGACCTGAATCCATAATTATTGGATTAAACTGCTGATCAATGACAACTTTCTCAACAGATATGTTTTGGTGTACTATGGCAGGTCTGTTTGTTTCACTTCTGTGTAGATATCCAATACCTTCAAATGCATATTCACATCATTTTAGTTAACAAATTCATATCCAAGTAAAGTGTGAACTAACAGCACAGGGAAAAAAATGAAAAAGAGTTGAACAAGAATGAAGAAAATAAGATAAGAAGGATTTGGATTTCAAGCAGTTCATTTGAGCATTCAATAGAAATAAGTTTAAGAGTTGCAGCAGCTGTGTAATACTTGTATAACAGAGCGATTTTGTGCTATGTACATGCAACTCGTGGCGGCTTGGAATCAGTATCCCAAGAGAAGGGTCATAAATGACTATTTTTAGCAGATAGTAAGATTCAAATGTGTATGCAAAAAATCGAGAGAACTGGAAATAAATAAGACAGTCAACTGCATAGAGGCTCCATCTACTATGTACTACTCGGTCCAAGATTTGCTGGCATGAACAGGGAAGGGAAAGCTAGCAAGATTATTGTTGTATTATATCATTTGACATGCTATTTCAGTTAGCTATCTCACTCAAAATTAAATGCGCATATGTTCTAATTGTTTAGTTCACACTATACATTGCCTCATCTTGTGTCTATTATCACATTGAATTTATATGCTCAATGTTCATTAATTTTTCAGCCAAAAGGTTGAAGATATTAGGTAAAGCGGTCCAAAAGGTATATGAATTATGAAGTACTCTCGAGAGTTATTAGTGTACCAATACTCCATGCGGGAAGATTTGAACTCAGACCTTGCACACACATCTAATAGCTTAAGCTATCAGAGAGGCGTCAACAATGCATATCATGCTAACAGCGACGTTTTTTCCATTTTACCTAAGCATAAATCTACCATAATAGATCATACCAAGAGGATCTATTAGACAAGATCATATACTATTCTTTTGACCCTCCGGCAAAGTGCAGTCTAATGAGCTGAAAATGTAAGTTTATATGTAACTGGTGAATAAGTTATGGTACTAACCTTTTGCAATCCCATTGATGATAGAAATCCGAGTTTGCCAGTCAAGAATGTGGCTGCTTCCATCTTCCAAGTCCAGATATAGTGACAAAGTTCCTTTAGAAGCAAAATCATAAATGAGAAAACATTCACCCCTGCTCATTGAACAACAAAAGCCTCTAAGCCTAGCAAGGTTCTCATGTCTCAAAGAGGTCAATAACCTTAACCCATTCATAAACTCGGCTTCCTCCGACTTACAGCTGATCACATTAATGCTCTTAATAGCTACAACTGATCCATCCTTCAAAATCCCTTTATAAACAGCTGAGAATTTGCTCTTCCCCAACAAATTCACCTCCGAAAAATACTGCGTTGCAGACTCAACTTCTTCAAGATTGAACTTGAACCTTTGTAGAAACTTATCCGAATCGTCGCTGCCTATCTGATAACTAACCATTGGATCCCATTTATTACTATACTCGAGAGTTACAAGTGGAGAGGCACTTCTTGAGTAGAAATCCTTGTTCTCATTAACGCTAAGCCGGTCATCAGAAGTATGATCAGATGTGATGGCTATTTTCTGTTTATGCCTACGATATCGAAAAACACATAAAAATCCCACAACCATTAATGTGATTGAGGCTGTGATTACCCCAGAAACAATGACCATTTGTGGGAGTTTTGATGATTTTGAGCAATGGGTTTGGTTGCAATTTGTATGAAACTTGGCATTCATGGGAACATGTTCTGGAGAAGTACTATTTCTGGTAGGTGAAAAGGGTTCAATTTGGTTAATGCTTAGATCATCCCAAGAATTGCAAACTCTCAATGAAGAAAATCCATCACCACATAAACCAGAATTGTTACCGCAGAGAAATCCTTCACTTAATTTCTTTAAAGCTTCATAACCAAAAAGGAAAAGGTAAAAAAAAATAATCAATTTTGGGTTGAATACTAACTAATAAATGATGATTTAAGGAGGACTAAAATGCAAAGTTATTCATCGAGTATATCTTACACGACTTTACATATAGCAAACGCTACCTCGTGGTACAATTACTAGTGCAAACTATACCTTGGATCAGTTTTGCATGCTAATTATACCTTAAAAGACACGATTTTGCACGTGGTAGCGATTTGCTACATTGTAAAGTCAAGTACCATATCTCTACAAAGTGATAAATTCAAGGTATAGTTTTGCATTTAATCTTTAAGGATAATATTTTTTTTACCAAACTTACCAGGAGGGACAACTCCAGAGAGTGAATTGTTTTGAACATCTAGAACCTCCAACAAAGGAGCATTAGCTAATTTATCAGGAATTCTACCAGAGAGGTGATTAAAGCTCAAATCAAGCCTTTTAAGCGTACTCATGTTCCCTATGCTGGAAGGAATTTGACCGGCTAATCTGTTATACTGCAATGTAAGAACACTTAGCTTCTTTAAGTACCCAATCTCTGTTGGTATGCTTCCACTCAACTGATTACAACATAGCTCCAAAACTGAAGAAACAACAAAAAATCATATGCTTTATAAGCTTAGAAAAAAAATGGTAAACAACAAAAATCATTGAAATTTTCATTTTTTCAGATTCACTAGGCAGATGTGAGCCAGTTCGGCAAATATATAAGACAAACACCCCCCTCCCCCCCCCCCCCCCCCCCCCAACCCACAAATGTGCATTTCATTTACTTATATTAAATTTTAAAACAAGACCAAAGGTTTCTTCAGCTTAATTTAGCCATACAGAAGAAAACCAAGCCATGAATCTTTAAGCATAGTTCTAATTTTATATTGCTCCGGTTTAAAAATCAAAGATTTACCTTTCGGCTACTTAATCCTTGACCAATTCCCAAACCAAGAATTCAAAATAATACTCCTTATATATCAATAAGAAAATTAAAAATTGAATTTAAGAACTAGTGTTTTTCAGGAGATCATAAACAAACGATATTCATTTCATCCAAAAACAACTAACAATGCTCAGAAATGGGTACATAAATTTCAAATTTTTATACAAACCCCCCCCCCCCCCCCCACACCCAAAATTTCATAAAATTGACTTAATTCACACAATTAATACTCATATACTAACCGACCTTGAAGACTAGCCACGTTCTTAATCTGAGAAGGTATGACCCCAGAAAGATTATTGACGTTGAGATAAAGATCAGTCAACTCAGTGAGATTAGAAATCTCTTTTGGTATCTCTCCAGACAAGGAGTTGTAATGCAAGTAGAGACCCGACAAGCACTTTAGTCCGGCCACCGCCGGCGAAACTTTTCCGGTGAGACCTTTTCCCTGCAATGAAATATTTGCTACCTTAAGATGCTCATTGCAAGCTACACCCTCAAATGAGCCACTACATGGGTCACCCTCATTTGTCCAAGATTTCAAGAACTTGTTTTCTGGGTCTAGAGCGGATTTGATCTCCATTAAAGCCCTGAGCTCAGAATTTCCATTGATGTGATTTGGAAGGGAAAATGTGAGAAAAAGAAGGAAAGTGAAGAGGAAATTATTATGGGAAATATTGTTCATCTCTGTTTTTTCTTTCTTTTTAATGAAAACAGAGTACTTGAGAGAAATTATTGTGTTAACATTAGATAGAGGTGGGTTTGAATTCTAGATTTGGATATTCCTGCTGTATTGAATTCTTGTGATGAGAAGAAAATAGTGGGGAAAAGAAAGTATATATCAATCTGTATGAAGTGTGAAAAGTGGGACTTTTAATATGTACTTCCTCCATAACTGGGAGTGCCACTGACACAAGATCATATGCATGGACATTCTATTAAGTCAATGATTACCGTTAGATTAGATTAATGGACTATTTGGCTCATAAGGTACAAAACATATATATATATATATATATATATATATATATATATATATATATATATATATATATATATATATGGCTTAATTTGCCACCAAATCTTGTCCATCCCTGCAAGATCTAAGGGTTAGTATTTAAGAAAATGAGTCTCCGCGACACTATTGCATAACAACTTAACTTAACTATAGCAACTTGATTTTATGTTAGTTCAAAATAATATCTTTTTACCTTCGGCAGCGTTGTGTTGTGGTAGTTAAGTTGGTTTGTAAACACATACTGCAAATGACTTTTTTTTTTAAATCTGGGTTGCTTCCTATATATATATATATATATATATATATATATATATATATATATATCTTTTTTTTCTTTTTTTTTTTGGAGGGGTTAACATAAAGTTAACTTTGATCAATACAGTGTCACACAGGTCGGAATGTGACATCTCTCCCTCTGCGCGTTAATATTATATTAGTCAATTGATCAACTTACCATAAAGTTAACTTCGTGTTACTAACATAATTCTCTTTTTTGGTTACTTTTGATTATTCCGGTACAAAAAGTATGCTTTTTACTACTCCAACCTTTTTAAATCAAAGTAGCAAAATAATACTTATTAGTAGAAATAATTTCAGCTCAATTAATTCTATTGCTTCTAAAATTATAGTTACATTTTAAAAACGACAATTTTAAAAGAAAAAAATCATTTTCTTGAAAAATATCTCTAATAATTGTTATAATTTTAATAGTGATGACATGATAATATTCAATTTACATAAAATATAACAACAAAATTGCGAGAAAATTCATGCCACTATATAATCCAAAATTAAAGGTGTATTTCTAATTTTGTAACGGAAATAAGATATTTAAGTAGTCTAAATACAATTATTATTTTTAGAGTATTGAAGTCAGTCATGACATGTGCTTTTTCAAATTGGCTCCCTAATCACTATTATTGAGCTAACCATGTTGAATTTTCAACTTAGAAATCCATACAATTTTTATATAGTTGAAAAATTCTTGACTTTCACCCTTTTATTAGTATGAATTTTATGTAGGTCAGAGGATTGAAGACTTAACTTTGGCTTGCATGACTTATTGACATGGCCAACTACATTAGTTGACTATATTATATTTTAAAAGGGCCTTGAAATTTTAGAATGAAGAATTTAAGGTTGTAGATTAGCCAATGTGCTTAGATAAGAAAATACTGTGTAAAATTTTAAATATACAACATAAAATTATTAACTCAGATTTTTGTCACAAAATCATGGAGGATATTAAGGCTAAGTACCTTTTTTCCCCCTTTTAGAGCTTATACTATTACAAATTCAGGGAGTATGGAGAATTTGGAAAAAGTGCCAAAAAGGGAATCAGGAAAAACATTAAGAAAATTTTTGGGAACTGATATCTTCGTATGTATTTTTGATATTTTCACACGGTCCTCTCTTACAGTAGCATACAATAGATCTCACTTTTATGTAAGAAGGAATCATATGGAAATATCGAAAGTACACGTGGAAATAGTACTTCCCAAAATTTTTACCTTCAATGTCTGTGTTGATTTTTGTTGAAGGATAAACTTAAACCTTTAACCTTACACAGTAAATAAAGAGGTCGTACCACTAAATATACTTTTTCTCGATTCTCAATTTTGGAGAGAATAATTAATGAATGTTTTCTCTGCTTAATATACTTTGGTTTGAGCTTAATTAATCCATAATCAGATGGATTTTCAAGAATAAAGGAGATAAACTCATAATCAATTAGGAAACTGATAAATTCACAACAGCAAATGATATTTTCACATAAAAACCGTAGTTAACTAGTTATAGATTCTATAACGACGATTTTTACCGTCGCTATAAATACATACACTTTTCGTATAGAAATATCAAAAAATGTTATAAAAATATCAATTTCTAATCAATTATTCTATGTTTATGTCAATGTAATGAAGTGTTGGTCCCCATTCCACAACAACAACTTTAAAAATTTGTACTTATTATATGGAGAACACACTTTCTTAAATTAAAATTGGCTCAAATTCCTGTCCTCCATCAGCGCAAGGAATATGTTCCTCACAACATCACAAGCAGTTGTACACTAAAACTTTATGCTATTAAAAATATAAGTAATGGGTAAGAAAAGCAAATTTGATTTGAATTTATTATTATGTTATGGCACAAGAATTTAAAACTATAACCAATAAAATATTATTGGTGGGATTACCATTAGCAACCTCTTAGATAATTTAGAAAAAAACAAAATTAATTATATTAGTGCACCTAATCATTGCAAGTTGTTTTTAGGTGGAGTATTGGTAATAAATAAGCCAATAGTAAGCAACTAAAAAAGAATTATGATAATATATGACTGCATTATCTATCTTTATTGTATAATAATGTGGAAAAGCAGAAAGTTAACATCATGCTTTTAATGCTGGTGATCAGGTAAAAAGTGGGGGAAATGTTTTAAATGAAAAAAATATTCTTTCTAGAAGTGGTGGCCAAATAATTAAGGAGATTTTTTTTTAAAAAAACCTCAAATTTGAAATTTGTGGCACACAATATTTGTTAATAAAATAAGGATTACCTGGTAATGGATTAATGGGCACCTTTTTGCATATCATATCAACATCCTTTTCACTTTTCCCCATTATGGAATGAAGTCAATAAAGAGCAGCTAAAGGGAAAAGAAAAGTAGCTGCAATCTCACTTGCTTCTCTTTACCTGGCCAATATGTTTGTTTTACTTTACAGAGAGTTTAGACCAATTTTAAGATTAAGTCTTTTTCAAACATCACTACAATTTCTAAATTCCACCCTTCTAAAAATCAGTATGCTACAAAATTGATTAACATTCACATAACAAGTAATCCATAACAAATGCTTGCTATGATATTATTCAAGCAAATACACTCCTTGTCCATAAGAGAAACTAGCAATTCATATTTAAAAAGTGTTATCAGATATTGATAGTAGCAAAAGGATTAAAAAAAATTAAATTTAAAACAGCCCACTTCTCTTACGGACGGTCAAAGATGCGTTTGCCTGAAATTTTGCCAATAAATATAGTGATGTATTGATATCAGCATGAGTAATCAAAACAAAGCTCGTGCAGCCAAAACAACAAAATGCAATTTTTTTGACATCAAACATAAAAAATATCTGAAAACATTCAATAGTCACTATGGTTCAATCATTTTGTATTGAAATTTCAACAAACATCATAAAAAAAGAAATCTTACATTCACACGCATAGTCTAGGTTTCCAACTATACTTGCTATTAATGTACAACATTACGAGGTAGAGAGAAAGCAGATCACCATATAAATACTTGCATGTGAAATGCAGAAAGGCTGCAGCCAATTCTCTGTGTTGCCGTTTCTCAAAGAATGCATGAGAAATTATAGGTCCAAGGCAATCGGAATTGGTGGCACAAAATTTGGCATTGAGGAGAACCTGGTTTTCTTTATGGGTATTTGTACTTTCAGGAATCAGAGGTGGCTGATTCCCAGTCGAAGGGTTCTCAGAATTTTCCGCATCTTCAGTTGGTGGATCATCGGCATCATTATTAGGCGGACCGTCAGAATCTTCATTTGGCGGATCATCAGAATCATCTTTTCTGTCATTTTGTTCACTAGAACTCCCACCACCACCACCATCCTTTGGGGCTCCCTGGACCAAGTCTGGACGAGCTTCAACGCCTACTCGTCTCATGTGTAGCTGTCATATTGTATTTACCAATTTAAAGGAAACAGATATGTTAACAAGAATATTACCGCTATAAGCATGCAGCCCTTGGATAGAAATAGCTACACATGAAATCAACCCATACCTGAAGATGGAGATTTACTTCATCTGGGCGTGAAAGAAATGGAAAATCGCCACCAGTCTTCAAGTACGCACGTCTTGCGCCAGGATACCTTTCACCAACTTGATCTTTCAGTTCTTGAGGGATTGAAGAATAGTCATTTGTCTTTCAAGGAGCAGCAGCAAACATATATCAGAAAAGTAATACAAGCAAGTTACAAATATATGCATAGTCGAGCACTCCAACAATTAGAAAACATGGCTCTTAAGAAAATATTTATACCAGGAAAAGATAATGAAGAAACGTAGTACAAGAAGATGATATTATTATGACATATCAAAATGATCAGATTACATAGACAACAAGACAACTCTTACAATTTATCATCAAAGTAATAGAGTTTCCAATTGATACACTCTCAGGTAACTTCAATTCTGCTACAAGCATGAGTACATTCACCGAGAATGGAGTGTGTTTTTTTTTCCCTCTTACCCAAATGACCCAGAAAATTAATCTCTACTGACGCTGTGAAAAGGAATTCTCAAGTGTGGATTCTCTGCATTGGTATGTTACACCAGTTTTTGGTTTCCAGTATATTTGAATAGAATTGCCGATCAAAAAAAAATTAACAATGAATTTCATCCAAAACTTTATATGGTTTACAACTAATACAGAAGTCTACCGTATTCTCACAAGGTTTTAAGTTCAATGGGATTAATAATTGCTAATCTCTTCTTGACCCATATTTTGAAAGAATCCAGATCGCTCACTGCCTTATTTGTTTTAATTTGGTATACTGCTTCTGATTTCATATGCTAAATTGAAACAGAAATCTTAATTTTTCAACAGCATGCCATGTTGAGCCAAAGTAAAAATGCATATCATCCGAAGTTATGTAAACATACATCCATTAAAGTGATAAAAGAATCTGAAAGGAGAAGCGATCCAACTGATGCAGCATCCACTGTTAAAGTCAACCTGGAGGCCAAGTCATCTTTCTTGAGTGTTTCAACCTGCAGGTTTTAAACTTTGCAGCATAAGAAAACTCGAACTTCCTATCTACAAGAGGCTCCAGATAATAATACCACTTAGAAACAGAATTCTAAATTCTTAGTAGGTTGCCCACAGTAATGCTACATAATACTCTAAATGAAGAGAAGATAAAGCAAAGAGTAAACAAATTACTGACAAATCAGTGCAAATATCAGCTAGAACTACTAAGAGTGCACTACAGTAAATGTGTGCACATACGCTTCATCTGATAACCAAATAAAGTACTTTAAAAAAAGAGTAAAAGAAACCAAAAGAGCATTAAAAAGCTGATTGAAAGTATAGACATGCAAAGTATCATAGGGAGTTATAAATTATTACATCTTTCATTTAAATTAATTATGAATTAGTGCTCCTTGTCCCCTTAGTTTCAGCATCCCTTCTCAAAGAATCCATTTCAAAGGGCTCTGACTGTAGCTGAGTTCATCACTATTACAAACTATCTGGTACCTAGCACTCTACTTGCAGAAGGGGCGAAAAAGAAAAGAAAAGTAAACACTAGTATAGGAGATTTGAAGCAGATACCGCAACAACAGCACACAGAAAATAGTAATGAGTGGTTCATATTGCTCCTTGTAGATTTTACCTGAGAAACAACAAAGTCAACAGAATCGGCAATAAATGGTTCATGTGGACCATTTGGGATTCCTGTTAAGACATATCGCTTCAGCAGAAAAGAAGGGGACCAACCAACACTGCGACATCAAAATCCATGAAAAAAGAAATTAGCATGTTAAGAAATTCCATCCAATAACAAATGCCTTTCGGCTAAAACAGCAAGTGTGCAAAATGAAGACTTTCCAGAACTGAAAACACAATTTAGATATTTAAAACTACTAGAAGTAAAAGAAAATCCAGTAATACAGATCTCGTAAGCTAACAATAGCATCATAGTTAAGCTCCCTACATCTAGAACTCCTACTTCACTGGAGAATAAGGAAGCATTAAATCAGCTCCAGAAATCCAGCAATGAAACCTATTGCCTGTTTTACTCATGCCTTAAAGCATGTAACAAGTATACCTCAATTCTCAAACAATGATTTCTTCAGTTGTTCAAGCTTTGTAACCCAAAGGAATTTAAAAGTAAAGTTTAATATAGCAGAAATCTCATTCTTGAAATTCAGAGAAAAACTACATTAACCCAATGTGTAATTTGGCAACTCAACGGAAAAAAATATGAGCTAAAACCCATATGCAGCCCATTGATGAAGTCAATTGACTCCTTGTTTTACCTGAATCCTAAGTGACATATTCAATAAACTACTTATTGCAAAATAACAATAGCCCATGATGCCAAAAATTTCCTATACATATTTCAATAAACTAATTACTGCAAACTAACAATAACCCATGATGCCTAAAATTTCCTTAGCTATTATTTTAATTACAACAGTCAGCAGGTTCACAACGGAGAATTATTTGTTAGCAAAAAAACTAAACCTGTATTTTTGTCCAACAAATACTTTTCGAATTAAATAAAAATATCTAGGTTTGATTACAATAATGATTTTTCATTAATAGAATAATAAATCATAAAAATCAAACAGGTTATCTCAACAAACACAATTTAGTAATGCTAAATGTCTCAAATTTTTTACCAAGAATTGAGGCCCAAATGAAAATTTTGATATAAAATTACCAAATGACCCAATCAGAGTTCATGTGCTCAATTGTGGTATTGCCATGTCGATTGGGATTTTAAATTTGGCAGAATTTTTGGCATACTTTATCATGGATTAATACAACAATAAATCATAAAATTAAAATAGTTATCTCCATAATGAAAGCAATCCAATTAGCCTCAGCTCATCATACAAATTGTTAAGTAACATGACAACATACATGGGAGCCCAGGGCATTGCAGATGGGAAATTACTCGTATCCAAAAATGTATTTGAGAGTATCAATGACTTGACCCTTCGTGGACGATGCTGAGCAAAAAGTTGTGCTAAGAAGCCTCCAAGGGATGTACCATAAAGATGTACCTGTCGGACACCGATTGATCAGTCAGCTTAAATTGTCATGATCAATTTGGAAATAGAAATGTTTAAGTAGAATTAAATGATAAAGGTAGAATCAGTAACATTTATTATAATCTCTATTTGGTTAAAAGTATCCACCAAGTTACTGAAATCTTGGCGTATCGGTTTGGTTTCCTTACTCAACAATCCGATAACAAGTCACAAATTGTAATTTCAAGTATTGTCAAAGTAAAGTGGTGTATACTGTATTAAATAGGCAATATTTTGTCGTAACGGAAAAAAACCGGTGTAACAGATAAATCAGTGAAAATAACAATGTGACGGAGAAAGGTGATACAATGGTGTAATGAAAAATCAACAATTGGAACTCTTGAGTTTTGTGGAACAAAGGGAGTAATAATAATAATAGCAAATAATTGGACTCTTTTTGAGGAATAGAAGTAATACACTAATACTAATAAATAAACTACATGGATTTACATAGTAACTAATAGAAATAATAATAAACAAATAAATAAATTTCAAACTCTAGTATAACGGTGTGAATCGCCATGGAGTGCTACATCATCTTGGGTAGAGCATACCTAACTTTTTTGGTATTTACATGTACTAGAGACTAATTAATTACGTTCACTTGGGAATGTATATGCCCTACAGGTGGAGCCACATTGGGAGAAGGTTGGCAATTGATCAATTGTCCGTCTTAATATTTTGGTAACTTTTACTATACATACTAAAATGAAATATCTAATGAAATTTAAAGTTATATTTGTAGTAATAAAATACAATTATTGACCTCTTATTGCTAAACATAAAATCTAATTAACCATTATTGTGAGATTAAAAGCAATTATAGGAAAGTTGTCAATTTAGAATAATCCAATTTATTTTTGGATATCCCATGATGATATTGTCGACCGTATGTAACTTTTGAAGAAATATAGATTGCTATGAAACACGAACTTTTCACGAAGGTTGATGTATGTGTCAGACACTATACCGACACTTCTGGATATGTGGCAATATGGCATACTTACTTCTAGATATGGTATATAGGTGCTAGGTATTATCATTGAACTTAAATTTTAAATTTTGAAGTTAACCACTTGCTTATATTTTCATTGGGAATCTCTTGTTTATGGCTATGTAAATATAATTTACTTATTACATCAATATATGTATATCTATAAAATTACATAAAATTTCATCTTGTTTATATGGTGAATTTTAATGTGGCTTTCTTGACATCTTAGTGATTCCTAATGATATATGCCTAATTTACTAAATTCCTTAAATAAATTATCTACCATTAGTATTCAATTAAATATCAACTATAAAAGTAGAAGAATCAAATGAAGATTTCAACTTTTCAATTGATTGAGCATATACATATATATCTCCTTTAAATACGGCTTATCTCTTAGAGTTGTATGTTATAATCTTATTTGTTATAAGAGTTGGAGATGTTTATGGTACAAGTGTTTCTCAATATTTTGCTTGATTTTATCATGCTTTATTAACAATTAGATTTATTTATACATATATAATTATTAAAAAGTATACATAATGTTCAACGCATCACATCTTTTTTGGGAAAATGATGTGTCTCGTGTCGCATTTCATGTTGAATCCGTATCTCGTGTTTGTATCCGTGCTTACAAGATAGATTGTGAAGAGTGTGAAGATTAAATAATGTATTTAGAGATATTTATAAAATAACGATAATAACATTGTGATGTGTGGTTTTATATGGAGGACAGCTGTAAATCTTTTCAAGATTATGAGATTTTTTCCTTAAATAACTCTCTGTAAGTGGATGAGAGTACAAAAACCCTTTTATAGGTCCTTTTCATTTCCTTTTAATTCAATGGACTCGTGTTTAGATGATTACAACTACAAGCTAACCCCTTTTATGTTTTCATGCGATATTATGTGTGCTAATTAAGTATTTGAGTTGAATTAATAAATTCATATACAAGAAACTTATATTACAAATGAAACTTTTTTTTCTTGAATAGACTGTTTACTCCTCTTAGCTGAGAATTCTGGCTTCGCCACTGCTGAATGGTCATAGGGTCCCGATACCAAAATACCATACACCAGCCTAGGATCCAATGGAACTAACGCACACATTATTATTCTAGGACACTGATTCGAGCAGTTTTCCTTCTCTCTCTCCCGGCTGCATCAAGCAGTTTTACCTAATCTAAATCAATCAAAATCCTTGTCAGACACTAACTTCTTTTTATTCCCTAGAACTCTTCCTCAACAGGTCAATACGGAACAGCACATATATTTGTAATTAAATTTCATTTACTACCAATTATTAAATAACAGACATGTAGGTAGATATTAGGTCCGGTTATTAAATATTAAACACATAGGTAGATATTATGGTCCAAGTAAAATGGTCCAATCAGAAAGCCAGCTTGCCAACATGATATATTTCCTGTGAAAGTATGATATTGATACGCCATTCAAAAATATATTTCCTTTTCATAAAGCTGGATATTGACTAGAATGATAAGTTCAATAAGCTTGATTAGGCTCATTTATTTAAGTGAGACGAGTTTCAACAATTATAGTTCAGCACGACTTAACTCATTTACACCCTAATGGGTGGACTACAAACCTAGTTACTCAGGTAGGATTAGTCCTATGAGCCTTACATAGTTCAATGGCTCTGTGCATATTAAATACTAATCCTGCTCCTGTAAAGAAAAAAATAGTTGTTGAGACCTCAAACCTAGTTTGTTACGCTATTATTGTTAGATTCCTTACACTTCCAGTTGAAACTTTGGACAGAAATCAAGTAACTCCAGCTGGCTCAGAGTATAAGCAGCTCAGTAAAACTGGGTACCCACATTGTTCCCAAAAAGAAAACAGTAAATATATATATATATATATATATATATATATATATATATAGAACTTAAATCCAGTTTGATGAGATCTTAATGCACCACTATTGTTGGTCGCAACTCGCAAGATGTTGAAGAGAGATGATTCAAAGTTACATATGCTAATACACCAGTCTCTGCAGAACTGGAAGTTATAATAATTATGAGAGACATTTATCTGAAGACATCATTTCTGTCAATGATCTGCCAAGTAGTAAACCTGTCCGTGGAATCTTTATATATTCTACAAAAAATTTTAAAAGGCTATTTCCACTTGTCCAACAGCTTGAGTTGCCAAATCCCCAGAGATAATTAAGCGTTAATAAGACGGGATAAAGTATCTTTACCAAATCCAATGCTTGGAAAATGGTATAAAAAGGGCATAAAAAAGGAAATCTGAAAGAAATAAAAACCTTACATGATGAACATCAATGGTATCCAAAAACTTCTCAAACGCTTGAACCCACTCCTGATGGTTCCATACCCGCGGAATATCAACTGAAATCACTCGATAACCCTGCAAAAAAGAGACATAGACACAAATTTATATCTCCTTTATCAATTTGGAGATCTGTTTGAACTTTCAAGACAAATAGTATACAAAAGAAATGAACAACGCATAAGCATATGCATATGCATATTGCACACCAAGGCAGCAGAAAATACGTGGAAATTTGTAACACCTCAAAAGTATCAAAGGGCATGCTAGAACCTTCCACCTTGCTAGAAACTCTTAGTATAAGGTGTTATATGGTAATAATATATAAGGGTGGCCTTACTTATCAAAAACAATAAACATATTAGGTATCCACGTAATGAGGTTGTTTCTGGTATGTACATGGTTTCGAGTCCTATGGCACAAGTTAGTGATATCTCCTACTCAGAAAAATAATGATTCATGTTAATAGTGATATCTCCTACTCAGAAAAATAATGATTCATGTTAACTATAACTACTGCAACTGCCTCTATGTAGTATAAAAGAGTTGATTCAATGCTTATATCTTTCCATTCATATATTTTACTTTCTATAGGGGGAGAGGAGGGTGAGAAAGAATATTTGTTAAAATTATGAAGAAAATTCCTGCATATGTTAACAAATATCCATCATACCTTCACGGATAAGGACATGATCTGCTTGTAGTATACATCCGCTGTTCCTGCAGTGCCAGGCAGACAGATAAGTGGGGGCACCATTTTTGGGCCAAAGTCATAATATCGCCACTGCTTTAAGCCGATCTGCAAATATTAAATTTTCAGCTTAGAAACCTTGTTTGGAAGAAAAAAATGTGTCAAATAAAAAAAAAGGAAAAACAGAAGTCAGGGTATTCGACGTCAACATAATTCTGGAACCAATAATCCATATCGAAGTCATTAACTTTTCACATAAAAACTTTGGGGTATCATCAACTGAACTTTTGAAGTATTCCCTGTAGATATCAAAGAAACTCGTACACTGTATGCAACTATGATCTATTTGAAAGAAATTTTTTGGAGAAGTTAAGACACTAGCCATAGGATAATAGGATATAGAGGCACAAATGGTTTCAACTTTGTGCATAATGATCAAAAGATTCCAACTTGCAGAGCCACTCAAGAGATTTCAACAATTTAACAAACAACATAAATATCAGAAGACTAATCAAACAGAAATGGAATTATATTAAACCATGTATAGGATTTGGTGACATCAAAAGACAGGTCCCCACAATGCCAATATTTGGCATACGTTTCACCTTTTCTCATTCATTTATACCCAATTACTAGACTGATTCCAGTTCAAATAACAAGCCATATGCACTTTAGAACAACTTAAACTAAACAAACTATATATAAACCCATAGAGAAATTAAAGATGCCCTGCTTCAAAATTTACTTGCTTGATATCATCAAATTTGACCCATGATCAAACAACCTAACCTATGCTCATAAAGACCAAATGTAAAATTGGCTTCGAAAAAGCAAATTAAAAGTTACCCAGATGAAAAATTAAACTAAAACACGAAAATCTTGGATCAAAATTGAAAGAAAAAGAGGAGAAATAAAATTAAGGGGAATAGAGAGAGAAAGAGAAGAGAGAATTTACAGGGATCTTGTGAAGGGGGACTTGAGATTTGAAGTAGATGTAATCACCGGGCGCCGAAAAGACGCCTCCTTTCATTGCTGATTTTGACGGTGTCCAAATTTGCCCATGACACTTATATATACACAAGTATTAATCCATATGAATGATTGGTATTTCTCGTGTTGGTCTATCGTTGTTCTTGCTAACTTCTTCTACCTCTGTTTTTAATGAGATTTTCGGGTTAAAAAATTCTAATAATTAGACGACTATATGTATTAGGATCTTTCGGTCAAATTATAATTATAAGGCTTAAATATGAATTAGTACCCTAAACTATAGAACATATTCCACTTCGATGATTCACCTTACAATTTTGTCAATTAGGTTATTAAACTATCAATTTTTTCCAATTACACAAATTGAACACGCCACGTCAACAATTGCTGGCGTGGCTAATTTAAGTGGAGTCTTAACAAGCTTACGTGGCAAAAAAATAATTTTTTAATCATAAAATAAATAAGTCTGATTTAATAGGGGGCAAAATGGTCAAAACAAAAATTAACATAATTAATTAAAATAAAAAAAATCCTTATATTTCATCCCATTCTTAATTAATTAAAATAAAACAAATCCTAGATCCAGATCCAGATCAATCTCTCCTCCCATCCTTTCCAGTTCCCCCACCACTCTCCGCCGCCACCACCATCGATCACCACCTCCACCTAAACCACCAACACCCTCCATTTCAGCCTGACAAGTCTAGCCTCTCCGTTGCTTTGACCGACGACCACCACCCTCTCGTTCGCCGGAAATCTCCTCAGTTTCATCGCCCTCACGTCCTCCCTGTCTCCGCCGTCCACCGCCGTCAAACCACCATTACCTCTAACCCCAACACAACATACCACTTCTACACTTGACCCAAAACAACTAAGAGCCCTCCAAAAAAGATGAGATCAATCCGTATGTTTGTTTGGTTGGAACCATACACCGTTGGGTTTTATGAGAAATCAGATTTTTTTGATTGAAGTTGCACAGATCCAGTGAATAGCTTTGATCGAAGTTGCACAGATCCGTATGGTCGGCGACGGCAACGCCTCTCCTCGTCGGCGACGACAACTCCTCTCCTTTTCCTCGACACCGCCGATTCCAAGCTCGGCTATTCGATAGATCTGAGATCTAGACAGAAGGCTTCTTAAGACATCGCTTTCATACTCCACTCTCTAGTTCACTGGTTAATCCTTCCGCTTCTGTAACAGAGGCTAAAAGGTGTGAACGAAGAAAGCTTCTTCTCCAGATTTCACAAGAAAGGGTTCGGAGATAAGCGACACGAGGACACTCGCTTTGGATCTCGGCGGCAACACGGAGAATGGGAGCGATGGACTGGAGGGAGGTCGGGACCACCTCGTTGTCGGAAACCTCCATTGAGAACGATGGACTGGAGGGAGGCTTCGGTTGAGCTAGGGCTTGCGATTTGGGGCTTTTGTGTTCGATCGATTGTTGATTTTAGAGTGTGTGTTTCTTTTATTTTAATTAGGGCTTGACGATTTTGCCCATGCTGATAAAATGATTAAATTATGTAATGAATAATAAATTATTAATTTGCCACGTAAGCTTGTTAAGACCCCACTTCAACTAGCTACGTCAACAATTTCTGACGTGGCGTGATCAATTTTGTCAATTGAAAAAAATTGATAGTTTAATCATTTAATTGACAAAATTGAAAGGTGAATCACCGAAGTGGAATATGCCTTATAGTTTAGAGTACTAATTCATATTTAAGCCTAATTATAATTATAACTTATGAGCATATAAATAGGTGGTGAAAATTAAGAATAGTATTAGTTTAAAAAAATCTTATTGGATATATTTTTACAATGGTCTCAATCCAACTTAAACACATATCTATTGATATATATATATATATATATATATATATATATATATATATAATTTTTTTTTTATAAATTATACAGGTGAGTTGAGTTTTGCTTTATCAAACTTGTATTTGTTTGAGTCAAATATAAACGAATGTAATCAAGTTTGAATTCGATTTAAATAAGTCAAGTTAAGTTCGAGTCGAGCAGAATTATTATTCA
Source organism: Panax notoginseng (assembly GCA_016801055.1). NCBI lineage: Eukaryota > Viridiplantae > Streptophyta > Magnoliopsida > Apiales > Araliaceae > Panax > Panax notoginseng. The sequence goes on from CM029019.1 coordinate 164,380,980, forward strand.
ACTAAACTAAATTTAAATAACTATAAAATTAATTTTGTTTTATATTTATTATATGATATGTCAAATTAATTATTTTAATTAGTTAAATATTACATGAGTCGGCTTAAACGAAGTCGGCTTAAATTTAGATGAGTCGAATTCAAAGAGTGGAGCTCGAGGCAGACACACTGTAATTATAATAATTTAATATATTAATACATAGTATTTTGAAATAATATAATCAATTTTATGAGCTAAAATTATTAAAAGCATTGTAAATTTTAGAGATTCGTGTCTATTCCTTATTCAAATTTATTAAAAATGCATATATTAATCATGTTTAAACTAGATAGAATGAAGGTTGTCTAAGGTGTTTGTTTGTGTCTGAATGTCTCTTAATTCATTTGTCTCTGATTCAGTCAGAGACAAATCTTGTTTGATAAAAAAAAATATTACCTCTTAATCGATAAGACAGAAACTCAAATCTTAACTATTAAGAACTATCTATTAATAGTTTATTTAAAATTTATGGACAAAAATAACATCAATAAATATTGTACTCATTTAATTTCATATTTTAAGATCATCCAAGTAAAATTTTTAAATAACTCATAGGGTTAAAATGGTAAAATAGTGTCATTCACATATTTTACATTTTGTAGTTATCAAACAATTTTTTAGATTCATATGTTATTTCTTTCAGATGATCTAATTTATTAAGATGTATTAACCATTCAAATCTTAATTACTCAGTTTTATCAAACACAACATAACTCAAAAACGACGCGAGCCACTAGAAGAGCTTGAATTGAACTAATATTTGGGTTAGGTTTGTTAATTGGGTTACGTGGGTTGAATTAAAATTGTTCAAGCTCAATTTAATTTAAAGTTGTTCAAGCTCAAATTCAAGTTTGACTCTTTTGAACTATAAGAATTTTGTCTAAACTCAGCCCGTATAAGTTGTATAATAAATTTATTCATGATTTACGTGCTTAGGCATTTTTCGATCAAGCCCGTATTAGAATATAGTATGTTAGTTCCTAGAGGCACAATAGTTATCTAGAAGGGGAGTTGAATAGATATTTTAAAATTTCCTTTTTCAAAATACTTTGTTGAATTTGTTAATCAATTTTAGCTGAATATATGATTTGTTTGTTCCCCTTTAAGATAAACAGAGATAATAGTTAACTGACAGATATAACAAGTATAGCAGTTAAATCACGAATATAAAAGACACAGAGAATTTAAGTGGTTCAGAGCACTCAAGGTTTCTAGTTCACTCTTCTACTCCTTGAGTAGGAAATTCAGTAAGTATGTCTTTACACTCTTTGAATCACACAGATTCATTCAAGACGCGCAGTCTTGGAACTTCTTAGTTCGCTTAGAACTCTTCAAGTTCAACAAACTTAGAACTTCTTAGTTCACTTAGAACTTCTTAGTTCACTTAGAACTCTTCAAGTCCAACAGACTTGGAACTTCTTACTTCACTTAATGATAGTTGCGTTCTTGAATGGTGCTACTCATTTGTTGTTAAGCTTGTGTTCGAAAGAACCGAGTACCTGAGCAAGCTTTCTTTACTGATTGTAGAGTTGAGCGTTGAGTGTTCTTTAACTTTTTGTTGTGTTTTTGCTTACTTCTTGCATTTGCATCTGATTTGTATATAAGGTGCCTTTGAAATGTATCCGTTTGAAGGCATCCGTTGAAGCATTAATTGTATTTGACATTTCTGAGCACTGATGGTGACTTTATGTAAATCTTCTGTTTAGCCATATGGCCCACTGACACAGCAGATTGCTATATCACCTAACACCTGAAAAGGTATTTTCGGCTGACATGTAGTACTTTCCTTAGCTTCTTCAATACGTCTCTTTGTTATATACTAAGGATGAGTATTGTGTCATTGGGATTCCCGATAGTCTCAATGTCCATAATCCATTCCATATTTGTTGTAATTTATTCTTAAACAAATGGACAAAGCTTGATGCTTCTGATGCAGACAGATGATGCACTACGATCATGATCGTGGTGTCTTGCCACATTAGTGCTTGGTCCAGTACTGATAGAAGAGAGCACTGCGATTTCTCTTAAGCATTGGTAGACTACGATCTTTGCTTGCTTGATTTTCAAACTCTACGCTTACGAGAGCACACTACGATTTTTGAGTTGGCTCGGCAGGCATTTGAACCACTCTACTATTCTGGGAGAGGCCCTCCAAAGCAGACATACTACAATTCTTGATGCTCTACGATTCTGCATTGGCTTCTGTAATATCTTGACCGGCTTGACAGACTACGATTCTGTTGAATCCTATCTATTACATCTCAAAAACTAGATCAACCTAACAGTTTTGATCTTTTCTTATATACATTCATTTACAGAATGATAACCAAAAAGCACAGATCAAACCTAACTATTTTGATCTATCACTAAGTCCTTGTACATGTATTTTTTGAAGGACTTGACATATAATCATGATTATTTACTTTCAACATCAAATTTAAATATGCAATTCCCAACAATCTCCCCCTATTTTATGTTGACATAACCAAGGAGATTTGTATCATGATCAACAATTTCTAGATACAGTTGCTAGAAAATAAATATGACTTAGTGTTTCAGTGAGCAGCAGAAATATCTAGAGAATAAGCATGAATTTATTGATGTTTGTAAAGATAGATATTACAATAAAGCTTAGTTACATCAATAAGAAATGAATTCCAACTTATCTCTATTTCTTCTGCCTTTTGCTCCTTAGAGGATTGTCATGTTATGCATCTCTCCTTCTCCTGCTGGCTTCGTCTCTCCATGTAATATCTTCCAAGTCGATTTGACTCAGCCTTTTTCCATGATCATGTCTATTCATAAAGGTAGGGTCTCCAATCGGTATATGTAGGTCAGTAGTGGTTACCCCTTGTGATCTGGGAGATGGCCCTTGACTCCTTAACGGTTGCGTCATGATAATTTATTGTTGTTCAGGTCGTGGAGTCTGATGGCTAGGCTGTCTTGAGGGAGGGCTCATTGAAGATTGAGCAATGAATTTTCTTCTGCCTCTGCCTTTTTCTTTCTCTCCTTCCCCTTTATTCTCCCCCTTTATGTCAGCATCAAGGGTTCGAATGTCTTCAAACAGCCGATTCATGCATTGGACGGGCTCGTGGAGCTGATTCCTAAATTGAGCAATGTCTTCACGGTTTTCTTGAACCAGAGAATCAGTTTGAGATTTTTTCTTTTGTAGAATGGCCAAGACAGTTTCTGTTTGTTGCATTTAACCCATTGAAAATGCTTGGAATTCTTCATTGAGGTTCGTAGACTTGAGATACTTTCCATTATAAGTTTATTTTGAGATTCCTGAGTCTTCTGCAGAAGGAGAACTGTAAGACCCCAAATTATTAATAAATAAAATTTAAATTCCTCTATTTATTATTTTAAAATAGTAAGGGTTGATTTGATTAATGTGGTTAGTTATGGGTAAAATGCGTAAATGTTTCAAATAAGCAAGTGGTCCTAAAATATTCATTGTTGTCGGGGAATATTTGTTTGGTCGTGGAATATTCTTGTTGTCGGGGAATATTCGTACGACGGCGCAGCCTTGTGTGGGCCCCATAACGGAAAGCGATTGGATGAAGAAAACGACAAAAATAAGTTGTTTATAAATAACGACATAGTTGTTACCGTTAATACTGTTGGAATACCCGGTGGTTAAAACACAGTAATACGCGTTGTTGCACAGTAGCACACGGTATTGCACCAATTATTGATTCTTACGTAAGAAGGCACTACTCAATAATTGTTACAGTAATTACTGTTCAATATTGTATTTTATTGATTCAATAATTGCTGCGTTGATATTTTATATTACTGTTGTTTTAATAATTGTCACTGCACAGTATTTTCTATTATCAGAATAATAATTCATATTATCTGAATAATATTATTAGATAACATTATTGGCAATGTCTAGAAAGTTCTGTCTAAGGAGAGGTTTGGTCATCTAATTGCGCGCCAGTAAGGAGAGATCCTTATTGGAAAGCCCCCTCTTTCCTGGGAACGGCCTGGTTGCTAGTACTGTGATTCTGTAATATTATTTGTGTATAATTAATTATTGATTTATATGATGAGGAAAATATTGATTTTATGTGGATATAGATGGAGAAAATTTTTAATGTGACAATTGTTGAAAATTAATATTTTATCTTTTTCTGATAAAATAATTCATTTAAATATATTATTTTAATAATATATTGATGGTGATATTTTTACAATGAATGTGGGATATATGAGTATATGAGGAGGAAGAGTATTTTTGTGGCATTAAATGATTAACACATGTTTTGTGTGTTGGTGGACATAATTCTTGACCGAAAATTTATTATTGACGGTAAAATCGCCCGTTTGTGGATTTCGGTCAATTTCTGTTTAAAATTTAGAAAAACTTTCTTCTGTAAAGTTGTAAAGAATTGAATTTCCTATAAAAACTCGCGAGATTCGAATTTTCTGATAAAAGGGCTATTTATTATGAATTATTGAAGTTCCGAAGTTCCGAAATAATTGATTTTTGGAAGTTTTAATTATTTTTTTCAAAGAAAACGTTTTTTGTTTGTTTTGTGGGCTACAACATGTGCATAATGAGCTGAGTTCAGATGGTCTTGAGGTGGGCTTGAAAATTATATATATATATTAATATTATATTAAATTTTATGCTTTGGTGTTCTAAGCATTTTCCTATAAATAGGGTGCTTAGGTTAGAATTGAAAATCACACCAGAAACACAAGTTTCTCTCTATTTCTCTCTCTATATCGAGCGTATTCTTGTGAGTATTTGATACTTTGAGTGTTGCTATACGGTGCAAGTTTCCTTCAGCACTATATCTAGTATACCAGTCAGAAGTACCGTCTTTCCGAGGTAAGGGATGTTATTTCTTCTTAAATGATATTATTTTCTTCAATATCATTATGCCGAAGTATTGATCTAAACTTTTTATCAAATTTGGAACTTTTCATGTCGGGGTTACTATTCATGAGTTACTATTCACGAGTTACTATTCACCGAAAAATGAAATTTTCTTCTTTTCGTCCAAAATATCTATTCTGGATACTAGCTTTGATTGTATCTATATTTTGATCATTCTTGAATTTTACTCTACTATGATTATTTATGAGGTATTTTTGGACATGGAATAGCTGAAATACGAATCCTTAATATTTATTATTTTGTTTCACTGGATTCGTTTCCTTAAAAATATTTTTCATCATCCTCAGTCTTAAATGATGATATAACTGAATATCTTTGGCCTGTAGTGCAAAGATGAACGATTTCTGATGAATATCTTTGGCCCGTAGTGCAAAGATGAACAGGTGTTGGGGTGAACATGACCAACTGATGAATATCTTTGGCCTGTAGTGCAAAGATGACTATTTGATTCAAGATATTTATTGATTGATATTACAGGGATAAAATATTGATGATGGGCTTTTAAATTCATAGATAATCGTAGATTTCATTCTCTACGTAACTTCTCTATGAATTATTATTTTCCGCTGCGAATATTGACTGAAAACTTGTTGTCTATTGTATTCTATTAAATTTTTCCCTGTTGAAGACTAACGATAATTTGTTGTATATTATCTTAGTCATAATATTCTTTACTGGGCTAGTTGAGCTCACCCCTTTTCCTTGTTGTTCCATTTTCTTCTCAGGAGGCGAGAATGTAGTAAGTACTAGTCGGGGTATGGAATGAAGGTTCTAGGAAGTTGTTTTAGTAGTCCTCACCATTTTTTTTGTAAAATATTGTACCAATAATTGTAATGAGGACTTATTTGAGTGTGGATATTGTTTAGATGACAATATTTGTATTTACACTCACAGTTTTTATGTTGTATTAATAAAGTTGTAGTCGTTTCTGTACCATGTTATTGACGACTCAGAATGGGTGTTGTATACCTGTTTTGGGGGTGTCACAGTTGGTATCAGAGCTTAGGGATATGATCTCTGGCGGAGATCGGGGAATAGAACTAGGAGGGGAGAGACGAGTAAATCCTTCGCTAGTGTGTCCTACCTAAGCTTATTTGCTGGTCGGTCATAATATAAGAATATTATGTGATTTGTTAATTGTTAAATTAACCCTTGTTTTATGACAGTATTTGAGAATGTCGACTGAGAATGTTAACAGTGGAGTAAATGAAACCGTGGAGACACCTGTACTCACCAACGAGGAGAACGTGCAACAGGCTGACAATGTTCCTCCTGTGAACAACACCAATGAGCAAACGATGAACGATGAGATGTTTAGAAGCTTTTTGCGGTTCATGCAAAACCAGACGGAGATTCCTGTTCAAAATATAGGAAGAAACAATGGCAACGCACAGCTGGTCACAACCAAGCAGTTCAAAGAGTTGGGACCACCAGAATTCTGGGGAAAGCCAGATCCGATTAAGGCGGAGACATGGGTCAAGCAAATTACCAAGATATTTGATGTCTTGGGATGCACGGAGGAACAGAAGGTTCCATTCGCCACCTTTATGTTCCGTGGCGAGGCAGACTACTGGTGGGAATCTGTGAAGCGTACCCATCCAGCCGCACTCAGCATGTCTTGGGAGACATTTCAAAAACTATTCAATGACAAGTACTTTCCTGAAAGTATTCGTCATATGAAGGAGGTAAAGTTTATTAGACTGGAGCAGAATAACATGACGGTGTCCCAGTACGATGCGAAGTTTGCAGAGTTGTCCAGGTTTGCACCTCATTTGGTGGAGAATGAGGAACGTATGACGCAGATGTTTCTGAGAGGTTTGAAACCCGGCATACGTCAATATCTCATTTCTCATAAATTTTCTCTCTATTCAGATGTTGTCATCAGGGCCCAATTATTAGAGCGAGATAACGAGTACGGTTAACCGAGGGACCACAACCAGGATCATATCGGTGACAACAGTCATCAAAATAATGATAACCAGCGGAGAAAGAAAAATACAGACAAGAACGGCAACCACTCTGGTGGTAATCGTGGCTATGAAAATAGAAGAAGCGAGTCGGGAGGAGATTTTAAAAAGAGGAGATTCAACAATGATAATACGAAGACGTCAGCACCAGCAGCAACTGGTTCCAAGGGAGGAGAACGACCACCGGTCATATGCTATAAATGTGGAAAAGAGGGACATATCAGCCCAAACTGTCCACAACAGTTCAAGGTATGCTATAATTGTGGAAAGGAAGGACATATCACTCGAGATTGTACGATAGCGAAACCAAGTTCAGCAGGGACGGTGACTCAAAAGGCTGCCCCAGAAAAGTCAAAGTCAACGGTTCCTGGAAGAGCGTTTGTCGTGACTGGTCAACATGCGAGGAACCCAAACGAGGTGATCACGGGTAAGCTAATCATAAATTCATGTGAAGTTTATACCTTACTAGATACTGGTGCTACCCATTCATTTATTTCTCCTGCTTGTGCTCAACGTTTAAACTTGACTCCGGAGAAATTAGACTTTGATTTATCTGTGGAGACTCCGTTAGGGGAAACTTTCATCACATCCACTGTTTATAAATCTTGTTTGATCCAAGTTGGTACCATCACCTTACCTGTTGACCTTATCTCTTTAAAGATACTTGCATTTGACATGATTTTAGGAATTGATTGGTTAACTACTCATCATGCCAAAATTGATTGTTTTCGTAAGGTGGTTAGTTTTCATATTCCTAATCAACCTGTTGTTCGAATTCAAGCAACAAAGCCATTAAAATCAATCACTGTCATATCAAGTCATAAAGCCATTCGTTTATTGAAAAACAGATGTCAAGCTTTCTTAGCCCATGTTATGGATTTGAATAAAGACACGTCAAATTTGAATAATATTCCTGTTGTTAGCAACTTTCCTGACGTATTTCCTGAAGAACTTCCCGGTCTACCCCCAGAACGTGAAGTTGAATTCTTTATTGATCTTGAACCTGCTACAAAGCCCATTTCTAAAACCCCATATCGAATGGCTCCTATTGAACTTCAGGAGTTAAAAGTCCAACTGCAAGAGTTGTTGGACATCGGTTTCATTCGTCCTAGTACATCTCCTTGGGGTGCTCCTGTTTTATTTGTAAAGAAGAAAGACGGGAGTATGCGACTTTGTATCGATTATCGGGAATTAAACCATGTCACCATCAAGAATAGGTATCCGCTACCTCGTATTGATGACCTGTTTGACCAGTTACAAGGAGCACAATTCTTTTTAAAAATCGATCTTCGTTCTGGATATCATCAGCTGAAGGTTAAAACTGAGGATATTCCGAAGACTGCCTTTAGAACTCGGTACGGGCATTATGAATTCTTAGTCATGTCTTTTGGATTGACTAATGCTCCTGCGGCTTTCATGGATATGATGAACCGAGTATTCAAGGATTATTTGGATCAGTTCGTTGTTGTCTTTATTGATGACATCCTCATATATTCCAAAAGCCGTGAAGATCATGAGCACCATTTGAAGCTGGTACTCCAAAGGCTGCGTGAAAACAAGTTATATGCTAAGTTAAAGAAATGCGAGTTCTGGCTTGAGGAAGTAGCATTCTTAGGGCACGTGGTGTCGAAACATGGAGTATCTGTGGACCCGGTGAAGATTGAAGCAATACAAAGCTGGGAGCAACCGAAGACGGTGACCGATGTACGTAGTTTTCTGGGCTTAGCTGGTTATTATCGGAGATTCGTAGAAGGGTTTTCTCGAATCGCTACCCCGTTAACTCAGCTGACTCGGAAGGATATCAAATTCGTATGGAGCGAAGAATGCGAGAAGAGTTTCCAAGAGCTTAAGAGGAGACTCATTTCGGCACCTATTCTGACAATACTATCTGGTTCAGATGGATTTGTTATCTACAGCGATGCTTCAGGCAAAGGGTTAGGATGTGTTCTCATGCAATGTGAGAAAGTCATAGCCTTTGCCTCGCGACAACTTAAAGAATATGAGAGGAATTATCCTACTCATGATCTAGAGTTGGCAGCAGTCGTTTTCGTGCTAAAGATCTGGAGGCACTATCTATATGGGGAGAAAGTGGAGATATATTCAGACCATAAAAGCCTCAAATATTTCTTCACTCAAAAAGAACTCAACATGCGGCAACGACGTTGGCTCGAGCTGTTGAAAGATTACGACCACACTATTCAATACCATCCTGAAAAAGCAAACGTGGTAGCTGACGCGTTGAGTAAAAGATCATATGCAGGAACGAGTGCGATGATGTCAAGTATACGCGTAAAACCAACTTTAATCGATAAAGTTAAAGTTGCTCAAGTTACAGACCCGGAGCTGATGCGTATGAAGAAGAAAGTGTAAGAAGGTGCTATTCCAGAAGCAAGAATCGATGAAGAAGGAATACTTCGAGTCCACTCCAGACTTTGTGTTCCTAACGATTCAGATTTGAAGTACAAGATCATGATGGAGGCACACAATACACCATTTGCAATCCATCCTGGAAGTAATAAAATGTATCGTGATCTTCGACATACATTTTGGTGGAACAATATGAAGAGAGAGATTGCAAAGTTTATCTCGAGGTGTTTAACTTGTCAACGTGTAAAGGCGGAGCATCAAGTACCAAAGGGTCCATTGCAACCACTTGAGATTCTGAAATGGAAGTGGGAACACATTACCATGGATTTCGTTACGGGTCTTCCCACGGTTTCTCAAGGCATAAATGCTATTTGGGTTATAGTTGATAGATTAACCAAGTCTGCTCATTTCTTGCCGATACGGGAGACTTATTCCCTTGAACGTCTTGCTAGTATGTACGCGAATGAGATTGTAAGGTTGCATGGCATGCCAGTATCCATAGTTTCGGATCGTGACCCAAGATTCACTTCAAAATTTTGGGTTAGCTTGCAAAAAGCTATGGGCACGAATTTACGGTTCAGTTCGGCATACCATCCTCAAACGGATGGGCAATCAGAAAGGACTATTCAAACTCTTGAAGATCTATTAAGACTTTGTGTCCTAGATTTCAAAGGAAGTTGGGATAAGTACCTACCATTGGTGGAATTCTCCTACAACAATAGTTATCTGGCAAGTATAGGTGCGGCTCCCTTTGAAGCATTGTATGGACGAAAGTGTCGCTCTCCAGTATGTTGGGATGAGGTGGGAGAAGCAACGTTGTTGGGACCAGAGTTGGTACGAATGACTACAGAGAAGATCCAAACGATTCGATAACGTATACAAACGGCACAGGATCGACAAAAGAGTTATGTGGATCTTCATCGAAAGGACGTGGAATTTGACATTGGGGATCATGTATTATTACGTGTAGCTCCATGGAAAGGAGTTACAAGATTTGGGAAGAGAGGAAAGCTCAATCCACGATTTATTGGTCCATTTCAGATTCTTGACCGAGTAGGAAATGTGGCCTATAGACTCGCGTTACCTCCAAGTATGTCTCGTGTTCATAATGTTTTTCATATATCTGTGCTTCGTAAATATGTGAAAGACCCGAACCACGTTATTGAGTTAGAACCAGACGAGATAGCCGAAGACTTAACGTACGAGGAGGTACCTGTCAAGATCTTGGATAGAAAGGAGCATGTCCTACGCACGAAGGTCATACCACAAGTTAAAGTTTTGTGGAAAAACCATGCTATTGAGGAAATGACCTGGGAGTTGAAAACGGAAATGAAAGCGAGGTATCCTCATCTTTTCGAAACACCAGGTACGTATGTCAATTTCGAGGACGAAATTTCATAAGGAGGGGAGGTTGTAAGACCCCAAATTATTAATAAATGAAATTTAAATTCCTCTATTTATTATTTTGAAATAGTAAGGGTTGATTTAATTAATGTGGTTAGTTATGGGTAAAATGCGCAAATGTTTCAAATAAGCAAGTGGTCCTAAAATATTCATTATTGTCAGAAAATATTTGTTTGGTCGTGAAATATTCTTGTTGTCGGGGAATATTCGTACGACGGCGCAGCCTTGTGTGGGCCCCATAACGGAAAGCGATTGGATGAAGAAAACGACAAAAATAAGTTGTTTATAAATAACGACATAGTTGTTACCGTTAATACTGTTGGAATACCCGGTGGTTAAAATACAGTAATACGCGTTGTTGCACAGTAGCACACGGTATTGCACTAATTATTGATTCTTACGTAAGAAGGCACTACTCAATAATTGTTACAGTAATTACTGTTCAATATTGTATTTTATTGATTCAATAATTGCTGCGTTGATATTTTATATTACTGTTGTTTTAATAATTGTCACTACACAGTATTTTCTATTATCAGAATAATAATTCATATTATCTGAATAATTTTATTAGATAACATTATTGGTAATGTCTAGAAAGTTCTGTCTAAGGAGAGGTTTGATCATCTAATTGCGCGCCAGTAAGGAGAGATCCTTATTGGAAAGCCCCCTCTTTCTTGGGAACGGCCTGGTTGCTAGTACTGTGATTCTGTAATATTATTTGTGTATAATTAATTATTGATTTATATGATGAGAAAAATATTGATTTTATGTGGATATAGATGGAGAAAATTTTTAATGTGATAATTGTTGAAAATTAATATTTTATCTTTTTCTGATAAAATAATTCATTTAAATATATTATTTTAATAATATATTGATGATGATATTTTTACAATGAATGTGGGATATATGAGTATATGAGGAGGAAGAGTATTTTTGTGGCATTAAATGATTAACACATGTTTTGTGTGTTGGTGGACATAATTCTTGACCGAAAATTTATTATTGACGGTAAAATCGCCCGTTTGTGGATTTCGGTCAATTTTTGTTTGAAATTTGAAAAAACTTTCTTCTGCAAAGTTGTAGAGAATTGAATTTCCTATAAAAAATCGCGAGATTCGAATTTTCTGATAAAAGGGCTATTTATTATGAATTATTGAAGTTCCGAAGTTCCGAAATAATTGATTTTTGGAAGTTTTAATTATTTTTTTCAAAGAAAACGTTTTTTGTTTGTTTTGTGGGCTACAACATGTGCATAATGAGCTGAGTTTAGATGGTCTTGAGGTGGGCTTGAAAATTATATATATATATTAATATTATATTAAATTTTCTGCTTTGGTGTTCTAAGCATTTTCCTATAAATAGGGTGCTTAGGTTAGAATTGAAAATCACACCAGAAACACAAGTTTCTCTCTATTTCTCTCTCTATATCGAGCGTATTCTTGTGAGTATTTGATACTTTGAGTGTTGCTATACGGTGCAAGTTTCCTTCAGCACTATATCTAGTATACCAGTCAGAAGTACCGTCTTTCCGAGGTAAGAGATGTTATTTCTTCTTAAATGATATTATTTTCTTCAATATCATTATGCCGAAGTATTGATCTAAACTTTTTATCAAATTTGGAACATTTCATGTCGGGGTTACTATTCATGAGTTACTATTCACGAGTTACTATTCACCGAAAAATGAAATTTTCTTCTTTTCGTCCAAAATATCTATTCTTGATACTAGCTTTGATTGTATCCATGTTTTGATCATTCTTGAATTTTACTCTACTATGATTATTTATGAGGTATTTTTGGACATGGAATAGCTGAAATACGAATCCTTAATATTTATTATTTTGTTTCACTGGATTCGTTTCCTTAAAAATATTTTTCATCATCCTCAGTCTTAAATGATGATATAACTGAATATCTTTGGCCTGTAGTGCAAAGATGAACGATTTCTGATGAATATCTTTGGCCTGTAGTGCAAAGATGACTATTTGATTCAAGATATTTATTGATTTATGTTACAGGGATAAAATGTTGATGATGTGCTTTTAAATTCATAGATAATCGTAGATTTCATTCTCTACGTAACTTCTCTATGAATTATTATTTTCCGCTGCGAATATTGATTTAAAACTTGTTGTCTATTGTATTCTATTAAATTTTTCCCTGTTGAAGACTAACGATAATTTGTTGTATATTATCTTAGTCATAATATTCTTTACTGGGCTAGTTGAGCTCACCCCTTTTCCTTGTTGTTCCATTTTCTTCTCAGGAGGCGAGAATGTAGCAAGTACTAGTCGGGGTATGGAATGAAGGTTCTAGGAAGTTATTTTAGTAGTCCTCACCATTTTTTTTGTAAAATATTGTACCAATAATTGTAATGAGGACTTATTTGAGTGTGGATATTGTCTAGATGACAATATTTGTATTTACACTCACAGTTTTTATGTTGTATTAATAAAGTTGTAGTTGTTTCTGTACCATGTTATTGACGACTCAGAATGGGTGTTGTATACCTGTTTTGGGGGCGTCACAAAAACTGCTTCCTTGTGCTTCCTGGCAACCTGAAAGTGAATTTGATCCCTTTCATTAATACTGTGGATCATTTCCTTGATGATCTCGTTAAACTTAGTTGTAAGCTCAATACTCAGATTGTTGGGGAGGGTGCTGGTAGCATCTATCAAATGGTTCAACCTCATATGAACAAGCTCAGAGTGAATTTCAAGATCTTCTTGAATATCCTTGGTCACCTTCAGGGATGCATTAGACAGCTCCGTTTTGGTAGGAAGATCTGAGAGATGCTCAAGGAGTTACTGAGTGTTTGGAGGAGAGGCTCTAGTATTTTTATTTTGCAGATTGTAGAGAACAAGATCAAGATTAAAATAATTATTGGTTGATGAGGAGGGAATATCAGAAGGAGGGGCAGGTGTGTGAGGTTGAGTTTCAGGAGGAGATGATATTGGTGCTTGCTGAGTGGGTGATTCTACGATTGGAGTAGGATCAATATTCGTAGAGTGAGAGATGGTAGGAGACTAAATTAATATAAAATTAGGCATACTTGGTTCATCAGTTACAGAATATTGGGATTCTGTAGCTGAAAATTGGTTTAGTGGATGCAGTATCACTTCCAACCATCTTGGCAACTCATAGAATTGGTTGAAAATTGATGGAGGACAATGACTAACCCTGAAAGAGATTGGAATTGATTGTACCTCATGCCCAGTTTCTGAAGAAGAATGGTTAGTGATTAGCTTCTGAGCAAATGTGAGGTTGCTTGGGATTCCGTGAGCAAGCATTGAGATTGCTTGTGACGCCCCCAAAATAGGTCCAATCCACCCAACCCATTCTAGGTCGCCACGAAATACACTCAACACAATTTCAAAATAAAAACTTCATTATTACAACTGTCGTACTGTCGTGCAAAATACGACAACACATAGGCTGTGAGTTTAAATACAAATAATATCTTTTAGATAATATCCACACTCAAATAAGTCCTCATTATAATTATTGATACACTATTTTACAAAAATAGTGAGGACTGCTAAAACAACTGTCTCGAAATATCACTCCACACCTCGACTAGTTCTCTTTATATTCTCGCCTCCTAAGAAGAAAAATAGAACAAAAAAAAAATGGTGAGCTCAACTAGGCCAGTAAAGAATATTATGACTAATATAATGTAAAAGAAATTACTGTTAGCCTTCAATAAATCAGATAAAATATAATGGACAACCAGTTTTAGATCAATATTAGCAGCGGAAATAACAATTCATTAGAAGAGTTAAGTAGAGAATGAAATCTACTATCATCTATGAATTTAAAAGTCCATCATCAATATTTTATCCCTGTAACATCAATCAATATACATTTTGAATCAAATATTCATCTTTGCACTACAGGCCAAATATATTCATTTGTATCACCAGTTGGTTATCTTCATCTCAACACCTGTCCATCTTTGCACTACGGGCCAAAGATATTCATCAGGTAATCATTCATCTTTGCACTACAGGCCAAAGATATTTAGTTATATCATAATTTAGGACAGAGGATGATGAACAATATTGTAAAAAAATGAATCCAGTGAGATAAAAGGACAAAGATTAGGGATTCATACTTCGGTTTATCCAAGTTAAAAAATACTCCATAATAAGCCATAGCTGAATAAAATTCAAGAATGAAGATCAAAACATGAATACAATCAAAGATAGTAACCATAATATACATCTTGGATAAAGAAAATAAAATTTTATTTTTCTGTGAATAGTGTCGTTTTCGTGAATAGTGCCGTATACGTGAATAGTGTCGTATACGTGAATAGTAATCTTGACAAGAAAAGGTAGAAATTTCACAATAAAATTCATACCAATATTTCGGCATAATGATATTGAAAGAAATAATATCATTTACAAAGAAAATAACATCCCTTACCTCAAAAGAACAATACTTCTGACTGAAATATCGGGTATAATGCTGAAAAAAACTTGCACTGAATAGTAATTCTCAAAATATCTAAATACTCATAAAATACGCTCGATAATATAGAGAGAGAAAACTAATGATTCTGGTAAGATTTTTAATTCTAACTAAGCACCCTATTTATAAGAAAATACTTAGAACGCCAAAGCAGACTAACCTGCTACCTAATGTGTGACGCCCCCAAAATTAGGTATACATCATCCATCTTGAGTCGCCAGATACATGGTACAGAATTCAAATACAACTTAATAATACAACTGTCGTGTACAATACGACAAAATATAAACTGTGAGTTTGAATACAAATATTATCTTCTAGAGAGTATCCACACTCAAAAGGAGTCCTCATTACAATTATTATCATACTATTACATATAATAGTGAGGACTACTAATGTTATCATCTGGTCCATCAGTCCTTTTTCCGACTCGTCCCAACTATATTCTCATTTCCTGAAGAGAACAGTGAAAGAAAGGGTGAGCTCAACTAGCCCAATAAGAAATATTATGACTAAGATAATGCAGAATAAATTAACATTAGTCTTCAACAATGTTAAATTGATAAAATACAATAGACATCAAGTTTAACTGCAGCGGAATAAGCAATCCATTAAAAGAGTCAAGTAGAGAATAAAATCTACTATCTTTTATAATTTAAAAGATTTTTCATGACTTTTATCGCTGTGACTCAGCTTAATAAATAATCCACATCATCGAATCACCCCTGCACTACGGCCAAGGATATTCTTTAGTATCACGACCACGAATTTTCCGTGCACTACGGCTAAAGATAATCATGTTTTCGTCAACGGTCCTGATTATGCCATAAAATAATTCATCTTTGCACTACGGCCAAAGAGAATCCATAGCCATAATCATACCAAAAACTGTCCATCAATGCACTACGGGCCAATGAGGACTTTTTTTACATTATTTGTAACATTACGGTCATGATTACACCGAATAATCCCTGGTCATAATCATACCAAGTCCATCTATGCACTACAGGCCATAGATGACTTTCAATAAAATATAAACATGAGGATGATGACAATGATATAAGAATTCAATAAAACAAGTTCAAGAATTAATTTATCTAGGAACTGATAACGTCCAAATTGTCAACATGATACTGCTTTATAGAGTAAAATTCAAGAATGCTCAGAAGAATATTTTCATGATAAGATACTGGATGAAGCGCAAATATCAAGGATATTCCACTAATTTCATGGAGTATATAAGTCAAAGTTTTAACCAACTGAGTATAATAAAGAATAGAATAACAAAAGAAATCACCATGCATGCGGTAGACCGCACAGACAGGTTATTCCAACAGAAAAATAAATAGTGGAACCAGGTCATGCGTAAATACACCGATAGGATATTCCGACAGAATAATAAATAATGGAACTAGGTCCGCCGTAAAGCACATAAAGGATATTCTGACAGAATAATAAATAATAGAACCAGGTTCGGCGTAAAGCACAGACAGGATATTCTGACAGAATAATAAATAATGGAACCAGGTCTGGCGTAAAGCACAGACATGATGTTCCAACAGAATAATAAAAGTATAATAACAGAAGAATTTCACCAAGTATAGGGTAGCCTGCGTATACATGTTATTCCAACAGAATAATAAAGAATGGAATAACAGAAGTTCTCTTCATGGATAAGAAAGAAAGAATACCCTTTACGAGTACAACAAATAATATCCCTTACCTTTGAAAGAAGAGTATTCCGACTGGTAGGGCGATGATATACTCGAAGAAAACTTGCACTACACTCAAAGCTTTCTTAAACTCTAAATAAATACGCTCAAGATTATAGAAGAAGAACTCTCTCTATAGTTTCTCTCTGTAGAGTTTCAGTAAATTCGTAAGAAATAATGAAGGAATGAGCTTCTATTTATAGAAGAATGGACTGTATAATAACTAATTTATGAACGGTCCAGATTGATTTACTATGCAGCCACCATGCAAATACTATTTATAATATATTCTATTTATAATCTTTTAAATAAAATATAATATATTCTATTTATAATCTAATAAAACGAATAACTTTATAAAAGATTTTACTATGCAAATACTATGCAGCCACCATGCAAATACTATGCATAATAAAATATAATATATTCTAATTATTGTCTAATAAAACAGATAACTTTATAAAAGTATTCTGTTTTATATAAAAAGATTTTACTATTAGCCTAATAAAACGAATAACTTTATAAACGTATTCTATTTTATATAAAAAACTTTTCTGTTTTATTACATTAATAATATCAATAAAATAAAACTAAGTGACTTATCACGTAAGCCTCTATAATCAATACCGTATGCTACTATGCAACCACACGTATTACTGTACTTTTACTACCGAGTAGTTCAACAGTATTAAAGGTAAAACTTCTGCCGTTATTTTCATAAAATATTTTTGTCGTTTTCTCAATCTGACAATAATTTCGTTGTGGGATCTACCAATAATTGTGCCGTCGTACGAATATTTCCCGACAGAAATAATATTCCACGACCAATCGAATATAATACAACAACTTGCATACTTTACAAAATTTATAAATACTACCCACAACTATAATATTATCTCAAATTCACACCATAATATTAAAAAAAATATTTCAAAAAAAATTAAATCTTTATTGATAAAATCTGGGGTTTCACATGATGGCTTTACCTGCTACTATTCACACACACTACTTTTGAAATAAAATATCAGTACATTTCTCACCAACTAAAAGTGGGGCCCACCTATTCTAGAAAATTTCTAAAATATTTTAAATTTAAACAATAATCAGCAACTTCAATACTTCATAATAAATAGCCCTTTTATCAGAAAAATATGAATTATATATTAATTTCATATGAAATTTAATTCTCTACAACTTTGTAGAAGAAAGTTTTTCTAAATTTCAAACAGAAAATGACCGAAATTCACAAACGGATATTTTTTAATACCTCTATTCCGACAAAATACTGATAAAACACCTCAACATTGATTCCTTCATTTATATCCACATAAAAATAAATATTTTCTTATCATATAAATCAATAATTAATTATTCACAAATAATATTATAGAATCACAATTATGACAACCAGGGTCGTTCGCAGGAAAGATGTGACTTTCCGATAAGGATTTATCCTTACTAGCGCAAAATTAGGTGACCAAACCCCTTTCCTAGACAAAACTTTCTTAGACATTTCTAATAATGCTATCTAATAATATTATTCAAATAATATGAATTATTGATCTGATAATGAAAAATACTGTGCAATGACAATTATTGAAACAACAATAATATAAAATATCAACGTAGCAATTATTGAATCAATAAAATAAAATATTGAACAATAATTACTGTAACAATAATTGAGTAGTGCCTTCATACGTAAGAATCAATAATTTAAAAAATACTGTGCAATACTGTGTGCTACTGTGCAACCACATGTATTACTGTATTTTAACCATCAGGTATTCCAACAGTGTTAACGGTAATAACTACATCGTTATTTGTAAAAAACTCAAACTTGTCGTTTTCTTCATCCGACCGTTTTCCGTTATGGAGCCCACAAATGGCTGCGCCATCTTATGAATATTCCCCGACAGCAAGAATATTTCACGACCAAACGAATATTCCCCGACAACAATGAATATTTTTTAACCACTTGCATATTTTACAAAATTTGCACATTTCACCCATAACCAAAGCATTATATCAAATTAACACTTTATTATTCAAAATAATAATTAGAGGAAATTTAATTTTATTTATAAAAAGTTGGGGTCTTACAACCTTCCCTTCTTATGAAATTTCGTCCTCGAAATTAACGTACGTACTTGGTATGTCGAAGAGGTAAGGATACCCTGTTTTCATTTTCGATTCCAACTCCCAGGTCATTTCCTCAATAACATGGTTCCTCCATAAAACTTTGACTTGTGGTATAACCTTTGTGTATAAGACATGTTCCTTCCTATCTAAGATCTTGACAGGTACCTCTTCGTACATTAAATCTTCGGTTATCTCGTCTGGTTCTAACTCAATAATGTGGTTTGGGCCGTCCACATATTTACGTAACATCGATACGTGAAAAACGTTATGAACACGCGACATATACTTAGCGGTAAAGCGAGTCTATAGGCCACAGTTCCTACTTGATCGAGAATTTTAAATGGACCAATAAATCGTAGGTTTGAGCTTTCCTCACATCGTCGATTCTCGCTTTTAGAATAACGACTTCTTGCATCAACTCTAGGTTTGTAGCTTGAGCAGCTTTAAATTTATAGATTAAGGTCGGTTCTACTCGTATATTTGATATCATCACGTGGGTATTTAGAGCCTTTAATTCTATCTCCATCATTTGTAAGTCGTACGAAATATGTCTTTGTGTTAACAATATCGCACTCGTAAACGTATACGATCTTCTACTTAATGCGTCAGCTACTTCGTTCGTTTTTTCAGGATGGTATTGAATGGTATGGTCGTAATCTTTCAACAGCTCGAGCCAACGTCGTTGCCGCATGTTGAGTTCTTGGAAGCTCTTTTCATATTCCTCGCTCCATTCAAATTTTGTATCTTTTCGAGTTAGCTAAGTTAATGGAGTAGCGATTCGAAAATATCCTTCCATAAATCTCCAATAATAACCAGCTAAGCCTAGAAAGCTACGTATTTCGATTACTTACTTAGGTTGCTCCCAACTGTGACTCATATCCCATCCTTGGATAGCACGTCACAATGACACTTATCGTTTTACCACCACACAAATATAGCGTCCCCTACGGAGAGTTTGGCTTCGGTGCATTCCACAAAGGAAGTCACTAGATAGAGGCTCGGGTACCAACTTCTGTAGTTGGGTTTTTAACTCTTCAAGTTTAATAGGAGTCATTCGATATGGGGTTTTGGAAATGGGGTTTGTACCGAGTTCAAAGTCGATACAAAATTCAATATCACGCTCTGGGGGTAGGCCAAGAAGTTCTTCAGGAAATACGTCAGGAAATTCATTAACAACAGAAACATTATCCAAATCTGACGTATTTTTGTTCAAGTTCATGACATGGGCTAAGAAAGCTTAACATTCGTTTTTCAATAAACGAATGACTTTATGGTTTGATATGAAAGTGTTTGACTTTAGTGGTTTGGTTGCTTGAATTCGCATAGTAGGTTGGTTAGGAATATGAAAACTAACAACCTTACGAAAATAATCAATTTTAGCATGATGAGTGGTTAACCAATCAATCTCTAAAATCACATCAAATACAAGTATCTTTAAAGAGATAAGATCAACAGGTAATATGATGGTGCCAACTTGGATCAAGCAAGATTTATAAATAGTGGATGTAATAAAAGTTTCTCCTAACGGAATCTCAATAGATAAGTCAAAGTCTAATTTCTCTGGAGTCAAGTTCAAACGTTGAGCACAAGCAGAGAGATAAAAGAATGGGTAGAATCGGTATCTAATAAGATATAGACTTCACAAGAATACTTTATGATTAATTAACCCGTGATAGTTTCGTTCGGGTTACTCACTTTTTGAGAAGTCACGAAAAACGCTCTTCCTGAAATCACCGACTTTGTTTTGTCCGTATCCGCCTTTGGAGTCACCATCCCCGCTGGACCTAGTTTCGCCACAGGACAATCTCAAGCTATATAGCCATCTTTTCTACAACTAAAACATACCTTGGAAGGCTGTGAACAGTTTGGACTTACGTGTCCCTCTTCTCCGCATCTGTAACATCTAACTGGCGGTCGTTCTCCTCCCCTAGAATTTGTTGCTAGTGCTACTGCCGATGTCTTCCCATCATTGTTGAATCTTCTCTTTTTGAAATTTCCACTTGACTCACCTTTCCTATTGTCTTGGCCATGATTACCACCGAAGTGGTTACCATTTCTGGCATAATAATTTCCTCCACGATGGTTATCATTGCTCCGATGGCTGTTGCCACCGGTATGATTATTATCATATTGTTGGTCGTTATCTTTTGGTTAAGCTGACTCATAATCCCGCTCCAATAATTGAGCCATATTCACTATATCTGAATACAAACACAATTTGTGAGAAATAAGGTATTGACGTATTTCAGGTTTCAAACCTCGCAGAAACATTCGCGTCATTCTCTCCTCATTATCAACCAAATGGGATGCAAACCAGGATAACTCGACAAACTTAGTTTCGTACTGCGATACGGTCATATTATTTTGCTCCAACTTGATGAATTCCACTTCCTTCATGTGACGAATACTTTTGGGAAAATACTTGTCATTGAACAGTTCTTGGAACTTCTTCCAAAACATATTCAGTGTGGCAGGCTGAGTACGCTTTACAGAGTCCCACCAGTAATCTGCCTCTCCTCGCAATATGAAGGTGGCAAAGGGAACCTTTTGCTCCTTGGAGCATCCCAAGACATCAAATATCTTGGTGATATGCTTTATCCACGTCTCTGTCGTAAGTGGTTCTGGCTTTCCCAAAAACTCTGGTAGTCCCAACTCCTTGAACTACTTAGCGGTGACCATCCGTTAGTTGCCAGTGTTTCCACCTGTATTTTGAATAGTAGTCTCTCTCGTTTGGTTTTGCATGAATTCTAGAAAGTTCCTAAACATACCATCATTCGTCATTTAGTTGGTGTTGATGTTTATAGGAGGATTATTGCCTTCCTGATGCACCTTATCCTGGTTGTTTATTGTCGGTGTCTCAACGGTCTCATGTGCTCCATTGCTCAGATCAACATTTTCAGATGTCATTCTCAAATACTGTCACAAAATAAGAGTTAATTGACATGCCACATATTATCCCTATATTCTGACTGATCAATTAAATAACAAATAAGCTTAGGTAGGACACACTAGCGAAGGATTTACTCGTCTCTTCCCTCCTAGTTCTATTCCCCGATCTCCGCCAGAGACCATATCCCTAAGCTCTGATACCAACTGTGACGCCCCCAAAATAGGTCTAATCCACCCAACCCATTCTAGGTCGCCACAAAATACACTCAACACAATTTCTAAATAAAAACTTCAATATTACAACTGTCGTACTGTCGTGCAAAATACGACAACACATAGGCTGTGAGTTTAAATACAAATATTGTCTTCTAGAAAATATCCACACTCAAATAAGTCCTCATTATAATTATTGATACACTATTTTACAAAAATAGTGAGGACTGCTAAAATAACTGTCTCAAAACATCACTCCACACTCCGACTAGTTCCCGCTATATTCTCGCCTCCTGAGAAGAAAAATAGAACAAAAAAGAAAATGGTGATCTCAACTAGGCCAGAAAAAAATATTATGACTAAGATAATATAGAACAAATTACTGTTAGCCTTCAATAAATCAGATAAAATATAATGGACAACCAGTTTTAGATCAATATTCGTAGCGGAAATAACAATTCATTAGAAGAGTTAAGTAGAGAATGAAATTTACTATCATCTATGAATTTAAAAGTTCGTCATCAATATTTTATCCCTGTAACATCAATCAATATATATCTTGAATCAAATATTCATCTTTGCACTACGGGCCAAAGATATTCATTTATATCACTAGTTGGTCATGTTCATCTCAACACCTGTCCATCTTTGCACTACGGGCCAAAGATATTCATCAGGTAATCATTCATCTTTGCACTATAGGCCAAAGATATTTAGTTATATCATCATTTAGGACTGAGTATGATGAAAAATATTGTAAAGAAACGAATTCAGTGAGATAAAAGGACAAAGATTAGGAATTATCACAAATATTTTAAATTTAAACAATAATCAACAACTTCAATAATTCGTAATAAATAGCCCTTTTATCAAAAAAATACGAATTATATGTCCATTCCATAGGAAATTTAATTCTCTACAACTTTGTAAATTTTTTTTTTTCAAATTCTAAACAGAAAATGACCGAAATCCACATACGGATGTTTTTTAATATCTCCATTCCGACAAAATACTGATAAAATATTTTAACATTAATTCTTTCATTTATATCCACAAAAAAATAAATATTTTTTTATCATATAAATCAATAATTAATTATTCACAAATAATATTACAGAATCACAATTATGACAATCAGGTCGTTCCTAGGAAAGATGAAACTTTCCGATAAGGATTTATCCTTACTGGCGCGCAATTAGGTGACCAAATCCATTTTCTAGATAGAACTTCCTTAGACATTGCCAATAATGCTATCTAATAATATTATTCAAATAATATGAATTATTAATCTGATAATAGAAAATACTGTGCAATGACAATTATTGAAACAATAATAATATAAAATATCAACGTAGCAATTATTGAATCAATAAAATAAAATATTGAACAGTAATTACTGTAACAATTATTGAGTAGTACCTTCTTACGTAAGAATCAATAATTCAAAAAATATTATGCAATACCGTGTTCTACTATGCAACCACGCGTATTACTGTATTTTAACCACCAGGTATTTCAACAGTGTTAATGGCAACAACTACGCCGTTATTTGTAAAAAACTCAAACTTGTAGTTTTCTTCATCCGACCGTTTTCCATTATAGGACCCATAAATGGCTGCGCTATCGTACGAATATTCTCCGACAACAAGACTATTCCACGACCAAACGAATATTTCCCGACAACAATGAATATTTTATAACCACTTGCTTATTTTGTAAAATTTGCACATTTCACCCATAACCAAAGTATTATATCAAATTAACACCTTCTTATTCAAAATAATAATTAGAGAAAATTCAATTTTATTTATAAAAATTTGGGGTCTTACATTGCTGGATAGACTTTGAAAGTCCAGAACATATGATCCCAGGAGTTGAGAATTTGGGCTCTGTGATATGGCATCATAGGCAAATAGGAGAACAGTTGATTGTAGTTGGCTCTCCTATATCCATTCCAGCCCACTGTTATGATCTCAACTTCATCTTCCTCTTCTTCTTCTTGATCTTCGTTTTCTTCATTTGAACTTTCCACTGCTTCAAACATCTCCTCATTCCTTGTCTGATCATCACCCTTTTCTTCCTCCACAGCTCTTACACCTTCGATTTCCCTTTCTTGCATCTCCCCCTCAGCTGTAGCTTCTTTTTGGACAGGAACTTCGAGATACTACACCTCAATCTGATTATTTATTTGAACTTCAGGCAGCTCCCCCTCAGCTGGAGCATTCTCTAGTGTAGGAACTTCAGGAAGCTCCTTTTCTGCAGCTGTTTTCCTTTCTTCTTCCTTCAAGGCTTTCACATTTTCAAGTACATATGTCTTGAAGAGCTTTCTCCTTTCCTTTCTGGGTTGAGTTTCAGCCTAGGTGCTTTCTTCAGCTGCAACTCTGACGGTTGATTTAGATTGAGATACTGTTGCATCATCCACTTCTGGAGTGATGTTAAGTCTGGACTCTACGATCGGTAGTGACTCTACGATCGAAGAGAGCGAAGACTTTTTTGTTTTGTGGCTGCGTTTTCCCTTCTTAAGCAGCTGAGTAATGGTGGCTCTGTCTTCTTCCTCCTCAGACTGCTGCTTTTACCCCTTCATTTCCTTTAGAGTTTTAGTGCCCGAACTCTCTCGGGGTGCATCAGTTGTTGAGCCTTGAGGTTCTTCTATTGATTGAGCTTTCAATTTTTTCTTACCCTTCTTTTTTTTGATCAAAGCGATGAGTTCCTCTTGATTAATTTCTTCTTCATCATCAATTTCCTTCACAACCGACATGTTTCCTGGCAGCCCAGATTCCTTTGCTTCACCAGTCCTTCCATTGGATTCAGACATCATTCTGAAATTTTATGTAGGATTTCTTTTCCAGTTTTGAAACAGATGCTGGATCATTTTCTATTGGGATTGATGGATTCTTCTTCCTTGTCCCCAATTTTGTCGCCCAAAGCCGATTGCATGATTATTCTTATGAACCGCCCATAAAGCATCTTTCCAGAGCTCTTTGATTTCTTTGAACTGAGTATCCACTTCCCAATCCAATCAATAAGTAGGGCCCCATAGTTGAGTTAAATCCTGAAGCAGATTGCAGTCATGAGCTTTAGTTGAATTTCATTTACAGAGTCGTGGTTAGTGCTTTTACAGCATATGCACTTTCCAATAATGTCAGCCAGAAATTCATACTTATGGGGAAACTCTTTCTTCTTGTATCCCTTGACGTTCTTAAATTTTTTGTGGTGCATCTTCTTCAGACCTTCATGAAAGTCAATGACATCCATAGATACGAGTCCCTTTGATTTGAAACCTAGGGCTAGGTTTATATCTTCAGCTTTGAGTTAAATTTGTTCTCCTTTAACCCTTGTAGTGATGATGTCGTTCTCAAATACTCCATTGTTGTAGAACTCTTTCCCCAGTTTCGGGTATATCCATGTGCTGGTGCTCAGAGCTTCTTCAAGACCAACTTTCTTCAGAAGAGACAGAATCTTATGAAACTGAGGGTCAGCTGTCTTGAATTCGTCGAAGTAGAGTTGGTAACCAGAGATAACATTGGAAATAACCATTGATTTTCTTGAACTGAGGTTGGTTGAGCATTCGTTTTGAAAGTTAGGGTTTCTGCTGGTAGAGAGATAGAGAGAGAAATGAGCTTTATGAAATTCTGAGATGAATTTTCAAAAACCTTTTCAACATATGCTTGTAACTTACCTTGTGAGACCCCAGATTTTATGAATAAATATTTAATTTTCTCGAAATATTTTTTTTTAATATTATGGTGTGGATTTGAGATAATGTTATAGTTGTGAGTAGTATTTATAAATTTTGTAAAGTATGTAAGTTGTCATATTATATTCGATTGGTCAGGGAATATTCTTTATGTCGGGAAATATTCGTACGATGGCACAATCATTGGTGAACCCCACAACGGAATTATTGTCGGATTGAAAAAACGACAAAAATATATTTATGAAAATAACGGCGGAAGTTTTACCGTTAATACTGTTGAACTACTCGGTAGTAAAAGTACAGTAATACGCGTGGTTGCATAGTAGCACACGGTATTGATTATTGATGCTTATGTGAGAAGTTACTCAATTTTGTTTATTTTATAGACTCCCATTTACCTATTTTTCAAAATAATCGGTAGATTTTATTTAAAGATGGGGCCCACATGTGGGGGCCATATGTGGGGCCCATATGTGTTGAAAAACTGATTTTAGAAATGGGGGTGGGAGAGAGTTACGTATGGGGAAGGAGTTTATATATATAAGATTGTGATGTATGTGTATATATATAATATTATATTTGTTAGTGGAGAGTGGTGGGAGAAAAGGAAGAGTGAAAGTGATGTATGTGAGTGGAAAATGGTGGAAAAGTGGTAGTGTGATAGTGATGTGTAAGAGTGTAGTGAATTTGATTATTGGTGGGTGGGGGATTGATGTTGGTTATAGGGGAGAAAAATTAAGTGGTGTATATATAATATTGATTTATATAATATGAAAACATGTGTTTATATATATGAATTATATTTTAATTTTTGTTGTGATTTTATTGGTTAGATGATTGACTTAATTGTTAGTTGATTGAAAAATAATTTTGTAAAATTATTTCATCCATGAATAGTGCCTTTCTATTCTCCTATAAATAGAAGCTCATTCCTTCATTATTTTTTACAAATTCACTGAAACTCCAAAGAGAGAAATTATAGAGAAACTATAGAAAAGTATTCTGCTACTTCCCTACTCTTATATCCAGTTTCTTTTACGGTAAGGGGTGTTATTCTTTCTTATTCATGAAGAGAACTGTTGTTATTCCATTTCTTATTATTCTGTTGGAATAACCTGTATACGCGGTCTACCCTATACTTGGTGACATTCTTCTATTATTCTGTTGGAACATCCTGTCTGTGTGTTTTACACCGGACCTGGTTCTGTTTTTATTATTATTCTGTTGGAACATCCTGTCTGTGTGTTTTACACCGGACCTGGTTCCGTCTTGTTATTATTCTATTGGAACATCCTGTCTGTGTGTTTTACACCGGACCTGGTTCCGTCTTTATTATTATTCTGTCGGAATATCCTGTCTGTGCGTTTACGCCGGACCTAGTTCCATCTTTATTATTCTGTCTTTATTATTCCGTTGGAACATCCTGTCTGTGCTTTACGCCGGACCTGGTTCCGTCTTTATTATTCTGTTTTTATTATTCTGTTGGAATAACCTGTTTATGCGAAGTACCGCATACTTGGTGAAATTCTTCTATTATTCAATTCCTTATTATTCTGCTGGAACATCCTGTCTGTGCGTTCTACGTCGGACCTGGTTCCATTATTTATTATTCTGTTGGAACATCCTGTCTGTGCGTTATACGCCGGACCTGGTTCCGTCTTTACTATTCTGTTGGAATATCCTGTCTGTGCGTTTACGCCGGACCTGGTTCCATTATTTATTATTCTATTGGAATAACCTGTCTGTGCGGTCTATCGCATGCATGGTGATTTCTGTTGTTATTCCATTCTTTATTATTCTGTTGGAACATCCTGTCGGTGTGATTTTCACCTGACCTGGTTCCGTTATTATTATTCTGTTGGAATAACCTGTCTATGCGAAGTACCGCATGCATGGTGATTTCTGTTGTTATTCCATTCCTTATTATTCTCAGTTGGTTAAAACTTTGACTTCTATACTCCATGAAATTAGTGGAATATCTTTGATATTTGCGCTTCATCTAGTATCTTTTCATGGAAATATTCTTCTAAGAAATCTTGAATTTTATGCCACAAAGCAGTATTATATTGACAATTTGGACGTTGTTAATTCTTGGATAAATTAATTCTTGAACTTGTTTTATTAAATTCTTATATCATTGTCATCATCCTCATGTTTATAAAATGTTGAAAGTCATCTGTGGCCTGTAGTGCATAGATGGACTTGGTGTGATTATGACCAGGGATTATTCGGTATAATCATGACCGTAATGTTATAAATAATGTGAAAAAAATCCTCATTGGCCCGTAGTGCATTGATGGACAGTTTTTGGTATGATTATGGCTATGGATTCTCTTTGGCCGTAGTGCAGAGATGAATTGTTTTATTGCATGATCAGGACCGTTGATGAAAACATGATTATCTTTAGCCGTAGTGCATGGATAATTCGTGGTCGTGATACTAAAGAATATCCTTGGCCGTAGTGCAGGGGTGATTTAATGATGTGGATTATTTATTAAGCTGAGTCCCAGCGATAAAAGTCATGAAAATCCTTTTAAATCATAAAAGATAGTAGATTTTATTTTCTACTTGACTCTTTTAATGGATTGCTTGTTCCGCTGCAGTTAAACTTGATGTCTATTATATTTTATCAGTTTAACATTGTTGAAGACTAATGATAATTTATTCTGCATTATCTTAGTCATGATATTTCTTACTGGGCTAGTTGAGCTCACCCTTTCTTTCACTGTTCTCTTCAGGAAATGAGAACGTAGCTGGGACTAGTCGGGGAACAGAGTGATGATCCTAAATGATAGCATTAGTAGTCCTCACTATTTTATGTAATAGTGTGATAATAATTGTAATGAGGACTCCTTTTGAGTATGAATACTCTCTAGAAGATAATATTTGTATTCAAACTCACAGTTTATGTTTTGTCGTATTGTACACGACAGTTGTATTAGTAAGTTGTATTTGTATTATGTACTATGTATCTGACGACCCAAGATGGGTGATGTATACCTAATTTTGGGGGCGTCACATACCTCCACACGATCTGCATAGTGGGGCATGTGTCGAGTTCTGCTGGGCTCAACGATTTTAAATGATGTTGAAAATACTGATCTGCCCTTAATTAGCTCCCTTGATCTAGTGTATCCTCTGGGAGGACTACTATCATTGAGGTTGCTCTACGATGGTAGAGTTCATTGATGACTCTTCTCTACGATCATTGTCTGTCCTGGTCCTTGTGATGAGCTTGACATAACATTCCTTATGGGTTAAGGTAGCTCAGGAAGGGCCAACCTCTTACACTGAACTAAGGTTCATGTTTGTCCTTGAGGCGCTTATCAGAGGGGTTGCTTAGATTTGATAAGACTGATGTCATCATAGGATTTTTTTTGTCATGTCGAGGCTGTTCTACGATCGTGGTTCCTCTTTAGTTATCTCTACGATTTTAAACATAGCCTTTTTATCTGCAGGGTTAGCAAAAACTAAAGCATAGAGTTTATGGTTGCAGATTTAGCATGGCTAACTCATTTATCAATTTATTAAATTTGGATTCATCTAGAGGCTTTATAAAGACATCGGCAAGTTGATTTTCAGTAGGGATCTATTGTAAAGATATAGTTCCATTTTAAACATGGTCCCTAAAAAAATGATATCTTATTTTTATATGCTTAGTCCTATAATGCATGACAGGATTATGTGTTATTGCTATGGCACTTGTGTTATCACAATGAACAGGTATAGATTTGAAATCAAACCCATAGTTTGCTGGCTGATTTTTCGTCCATCAGATTTGAGCACATCAGCTGCCAGCAGCAATGTATTCAGCTTCTGCTGTTGAGGTAGATACTGAGTTTTGCTTCTTGCTGAACCAGGACACAAATCTGTTTCCTAGCAACTGACAAGTGCCACTGGTACTTTTTTTATCGATCTTGCAGCCTGCAAAATTAGCATCTGTATATCATGTCAGTTCAAAGGAGGACTCCTTGGGATACCAAAGTCCTAAGTGAGGTGTGCCTTTGAGATACCTGAAAATTCTTTTTACAGCAGTCAAGTGTGATTCCTTAGGATTTGCTTAAAATCTAGCACATATACATGTTGTAAACATTATGTCTGGTCTACTGGCAGTTAGATATAGAAGAGAGCCTATCATACCTCTATATTGAGTAATGTCAATATTTTTATTTTTTCATCTTTGTCAAGCTTAGTTGTTGGAGCAATTGGTGTTTTCATGGGAGAGGCTGATTCCATGCCATACTTTTTAAGTAAGTCTTTAATGTACTTGGCTTGGTTAATGAAGATACCTTCATCAGTCTGCTTTACTTGTAATCCAAGAAAGAAATTCAGCTCACCCATCATACTCATTTCGAACTTGCTCTGCATAAGCTTGGCAAATCTCTTGCACAGTCTTTCATCAGTAGAGCCAAAGATAATGTCATCTACATATATTTGAACTAATAGGATTTTATTTTTGTACAATCTAAGGAATAATGTGATATCTACTCTATCTCTAGTGAAGCCATTTTTAATTAAAAAAAAGTTAGTTAGTGTTTCATACCATGCTCTAGGTGCTTGTTTAAGTCCATATAAGGCTTTGTCTAATCTATAGACATAATTAGAGAGAGTTGGAATGATGAAACCTAGAGGTTGTTCCACATATACTTCTTCTTGAAGTTCACCATTCAAAAATGCACTTTTGACATCCATTTAAAAGACTTTGAACTTCATGTGAGCAACAAAAGCAAGGAATATCCTGATGGCTTCTAGTTTGGCAACAGGTGCAAAAGTCTCATCGTAATTGATGTCTTCTTCTTAGGAGTAACCTTTGGCTACTAGTCTTGCCTTATTCCTTGTTATTACCCCATCGTCATCCATCTTATTTCGGAAGACCCACTTGGTGCCAATAACTGGGTGGCTTCTTGGTCTTGGAACTAATCTCCATACTCTGCTTCTTTCAAACTGATTTAGTTCCTCTTACATGGCTTCTATCCAACTTGAGTCTTCCATAGCATCTTCTATCTTCTTGGGTTCCATTTATGACAGAAAGCTTAGATAGAAACACTCATTCTAGGTGGCAGATCTTGTCTTGACTCTTGTATTTAGATCTTCAATGATTAGGTCTTTAGTGTGATCTCTTGCCTATCTGTTTTCTGTTGGAACATCTGTTCTGATGCCTTCTTGTCTGAGTTCTTCAAGATCATTCTCTGCTTCTTGATGTGGAGGTTCGTTGTCTGGCGTAGTGTTCTCTACGATCTCTCTTTCAGGCTGGACGATTTCATCTTCTGGGGCTACGATCATGGTGTTGAGCTCGACGACCTCGTTCGTAGAGTTTGATTCGTCGATAGTAGTGTCTTGAGGCATAGATTTGTCTGAGTCTGTTTCATCGAAGATGATGTGAATTAAGACTTCAACACTTAACATCTTTTTGTTGAATACTTTATAAGCTTTACTGTTTGTGGCATATCCGAGAAAGATTCATTCGTCTGACTTGGATTGAAACTTAGTCAAATACTGCTTTCCATTGTTGAGAATATAACATGCACAACCGAATACATGGAAGTAGCAGACATTTGGCTTTCTTCCTCTCCATAGCTCGTAGGGAGTCTTTTTTATTGTAGAGTGCACAAGAGATCTGTTCTGAGTGTAGTATGCAGTGTTGACAGCTTTTGCCCAGAAGTATTTAGGCAAACGGGCTGCTGCTAGTAGAGTTCTTCTAGCTTCAATCAACGTTCTGTTCTTTCATTCAACTACTCCATTTTGCTGTGGAGTTCGTGGAGCTGAGAAGTTGTGACTAATATCATTGTTTGTGCAGAACTGATCCATTTTATAGAAGTCGAATTCTCTACCATGATCACTTCTTATGGCCTTAATTTTTCCCCTTTTTCGTTCATCACCAGCCTGAACATCTTGATGAGTTAGGAACTTGTTACATCTTTTGAGTTTAGAAAGAACACCCATATAAATCTTGTTTAGTCATCCACTACGACCAATGAGTATCTTTTCCCTCCAAGACTTATGGTTGGAATTGGTCCAAATAAATCCATGTGAAGTAGCTGCAGGGGCTTATCAATTGAATTGATAGTTTTGCTTTTGAAAGAGCTTCTAGTTTATTTTCCAAGTTGACAGGCATTGCATGGCCTTTCTTTGACAAAACTGAACTTGGGTAAGCCTGCTACTAGATCCTTAGAGGCCAATTTTGACATGCTTTTGAAGTTGAGATGAGACAACCTTCTATGCCACAACCAGCTTATTTTTTCTGAGGCTTTAGCCATAAAGCATATTGTTTCGTCAAAACTCAGTTGACCAAGATTAACAGTGTAGACGTTTCCTTCTCTTGTTCCGGTTAGCTTTATGGAAGGGGTCTTCAGGTCTCTGACTTGACATTGATTGTTGAGAAAGGTAACTTGATGACCCTTGTCGCAAAGCTGGATTATGCTCAGAAGATTGTGTTTTAATCCTTCCATATAGGCTACTCTGCTGAAGGATACCGCACCATTCCCAGCTGAGCCATAACCTCTTGTCTTGGCAAAGCCATTGTCTCCAAAGATGACTGTTGGACCCTCTTTCTCTATGAAGTTGGACAGGAGGACTTTGTTCCTAGTTATGTGTCGTGAGCATCCACTGTCCAGGTCCGTTTCTGTATTGTGATTTAAGCTCTCATTTTGGTATCCATACTTGCATGGGTCCTATCTTGTTAGTACCCTTTGGAAATCTGCTTGACTTTGGGTTTAATATGCATAGGATTATTTTAACATACTGCAGCCTTATGACCAATTTTATCACATACAAAACATCTAGCATGATGCCTGCTTGTGTGTGTATGTGTGGATTCTTTCTCCATTTGAACTTATGTGGATTTCTTGCAGTCTTTCCTTTATACTGATTCTTATTTTTTCATATGTCCTTGTGATTCATGATTTGTGAAGAGTGTAACTTAACTCTACTATTCCCACCTGGTTGGTTCGTGGAGTTAATTTTGCTCGACTCTACGATCCTTCGAGGTTGGAGAGTAGTGACTAAGCTACTCTTCTCTTTTCTGAACCCTAGGCCAACATGGGATCCGTTATGCTTTATAGCATAGATTGGATCAGAAGAGCAGGGGTGGACTGATTTTTCATTCTGTGAGGATTTCACAAATGCAATGCTTTTATTGAGTTTTAAAGCACTGCTGATGTTAGTTTTCTTTGATTTTTCCACATGCGGTTATGAGGTGGATTTCCCAAAACCTAAACATGTTCTGTCAGATGTACTTCTCTGATTGGAGATCAGGGAGTCCATGGATGAAGATGATCTATTCCATGTTGAGATTGTCTTTTCTAGTTCCTCAATCTTAGAGGTTAGTTTTGACTCTCTTTGTGCATTAAGTTCATTGGTCTGTTTTAAGAGTTTATTCTCAGCTTCAAATTTGGAGAGAGAGTTAGCACTTAAAAAGAGTTGTTTCCAGTTCTTTCTGAACTTTCTCTTTCTCTTTTTGAAGAAGAGAATAATCTTTAGACAAAACTCTGAACCATTTCATGTATTGATGCAGATCAGATGTTATGCCATGTAGTTCAGTTCTTAAATCATCAATATCCATCTGGAGAGTTAAAGTCAAATACCTCATCGATACTTACTTCATGATTGTCAGGGATGTTCTTATCATTTGCATGTTTAGCCATTAGACATAGATTTACTACTTGAGGATCTTCATCATCTCCAGACTCAGGAGTTGTGTCGTTGTCTGAGTCACTCCATGATCCTCTGGGCACAAGACCTTTGTCTTTCTTCTAGAGCCTCTTGTTGCCTTTGAATTCTTTCTTTGAATTTGATTTTCTCTTTAGTTCTTCTCTAAGAGGTTTGTTGCAGTTTGCAATGAAGTGACCAGGCTTCTTACAATTATAGCATAAGTCATTTATCTGCTCCTGGCTGTTGTTGTTATTGAATCTCTTAGGTTTGTTGTTTCTGTCTTTACGCATGAACCTCTTGAGTCTTCTTACCAGCAGTGCAATGTCCTCATCATCATCTTCCTCAAAGTCAGAGTCATTTTCAATGTTAGCTTTGGAGATGGTATCTGTTGCTTTGAGAGCAAATCCTTTGTCCTCCTTTCTTCCTTCAGATAGAGTCTCTGCTCATTGTGTTAGCTCCAGTTCATAGGTGAG
This sequence comes from Panax notoginseng, assembly GCA_016801055.1. NCBI lineage: Eukaryota > Viridiplantae > Streptophyta > Magnoliopsida > Apiales > Araliaceae > Panax > Panax notoginseng. The sequence continues at coordinate 164,414,921 of CM029019.1, forward strand.
AAGGTTGTCATAGAGTTGTTGAACAGTCATTTCATGGAGATTCTTTGATTCTCTGATGGCAGTAGTTTTGGCATCCCACTTGCTAGGTAAAGCTCTCATGAGCTTTATGATAAGATCTTTATTTGGATAGATCTTTCCAAAAGTTCGAAGATGTGACGCCCCCAAAATAGGTATACGTCACCCATCTTGAGTCGCCAAATACATGGTACAAAATTCAAATACAACTTAGTAATACAACTGTCGTGTAACATGCGACAAAACATAAACTGAGAGTTTTAATACGAATATTGTCTTCTAGACAGTATTCAAACTCAAATGGAGTCCTCAATACAATTATTATCACACTATTTCATAGAATAGAGAGGACTACTAATGCTATCATCTGGACCGTCACTCCATTCCCCGACTAGTCCCTGCTACGTTCTCATTTCCTGAAGAGGACAATGAAAGCAAAAGGGTGAGCTCAACTAGCCCAGTAAGAAATATTATGACTAAGATAATGCAGAATAATTTATCATTAACCTTCAACAGTGTTAAACTGATAAAATATAACAAACATCAAGTTTAACTGCAACAGAACAAGCAATCCATTAGAAGAGTCAAGTAGAGAATAAAATCTACTATCTTCTATGATTTAAAAGGTTTTTCATCACTTTTATCGCTGAGACTCAGCTTAATAAATAATCCACATCATCCCTGCACTATGGCCAAGGATATTCATTAGTATCACGACAACAAAGTATCCATTCACTACGGGCCAAGAATATTCGTGTATTCATCAATGGTCATGATCATGCCAACAATTGTCCATCAATGCACTACGGGCCAATGAGGACTTTAACCACATCATTTGTAACATTACGGTCATGATTATACCGAATAATCCCTGGTCATAATCATACCAAGTTCATCTATGCACTACAGGCCACAGATGACTTTCAACAAAATATAAACATGAGGATGATGACAATGATATAAGAATTCAATAAAACAAGTTCAAGGATAAATTTTTAAAGATTTATAATTTAATTTATCCAGAAATCAATAACGTCCAAATTGTCAACATGATACTGCTTTGTGGAGAAAAATTCAAGTATAATATTGTACCAAAAATAATTTAGACCGAAAATGAATTAATTTTTATCATGAATAGTACCCGGGTGAATAGTACTCGAGTGAATAGTATCCCGTGAATAGTACTTCAGGAATAGTAACCTTGTGAATAGTACTCCGGCATGAAAAAATTAAAAATGTATCAAGAATGTTCAGAATAATATTTTCATGAAAAGATACTGGATGAAGCGCAAATATCAAGGATATTCTACTAATTTAATGGAGTATAGAAGCCAAAATTTTAACAAAACGAGTATAGAATTCGAAATCTGAAACGAAATAATATTACTTACATACTACAGAGTATGAAAGAAAATATTATTTCAACCGAATATTGAACAAAAATAACATCCCTTACCTTGAAAAGAAGAGTATTCCAACTGGTATAGCGGGATATTCTTGAAGAAAATTTTCACTGTTTTCTACGCTCAAAACTTTCTAAAACTCTAAAGAAATACGTTCAAGATTATAAAAGAAGAATTCTTTGATTCTGGTGTGATTTTCAATTCTAACCTAAGCGCCTATTTATAGGAAAATGCTAGAACGCCATAGGAGACTAAATTAATAAAATAATATTATTATTTTTCTTCTGCGCCACCCCTTTGAATAAGCTGATCAGCATGCCTTCTTTGAAAAAGAATTCTCAGCACATGTTTTCAAAAACAAACAAAAGTGGGTCCCACCCAATATTTTAATAAAAATATTTTAATTTCTGAAACTTCAATAATTCATAATAAATAGTCCTTTTATCAGAAAAATATGAATTTTATATCCATTCCACACGAAATCAAATTCTCTACAACTTTGTAGCTTTAAGTTTTTCCAAATTCCAGACAAAAAATATCCGAAATCCACAAACGGATGATTTTTAACACCTTATAAAATTCATAACAAATCATGCGTAAATTTTTAACGGTTCAAAATTTGTGGACATATACTCAACTTATATATGTATAACATATCCAAAAATTACAACGATCCAACGATCGGATCAAAATTATAACTCACGCAATAGAGCTTTAAGAACACTGATTTGATTTTTAATACCTCCATTCTAACAAAAATACTGATAAAACACCTCAACATTAATTCCTTTATTTATAATCACATAAAATAAATATTTTCCTACCCATCATTTATGTCCACATAAAATACATATTTTCTTATCATATAAATCAATAATTAATTATTCACAAATAATATTACAGAATCACAATAATGACAACCAGGCCGTTCTCAGGAAAGAGGGCTTTTCGATAAGGATTTTTCCTTACTGGCGCACAATTAGGTTACCAAACCTCTCCTTGACAGAACTTTCTAGACATTGCCAATAATGCTATCTAATAATATTATTCAAATAATATGAATTATTGATCTGATAATGGAAAATACTGTGCAGTGACAATTATTGAAACAACAATAATATAAAATAATAACGTAGCAATTATTGAACCAATAAAATAAAATATTGAACAGTAGTTACTGTAACAATTATTGAGTAATGCCTTCTTACGTAAGAATCAATAATTCAAAAATACTGTACAATACCGTGTGTTACTGAGCAACAACGCGTATTACTGTATTTTAACCACCAGGTATTCTAACAGTTAACGGTAAAACTTTCGTCGTTATTTTATAAAAAGATATTTTTGTCGTTTTCTCAATCCGATAATAATTCCATTGTGGAGTCCACCAATGATTGTGCCGTCGTACGAATATTCCCTGTTAAAATGAATATTCTCCGACCAATCGAATATTATATAACAACTTGCGTACTTTGTAAAATTTATAAATATTACCCACAACTATAACATTATATCAAATTCACTCCATAATATTTAAAAATGATATTTATAAAAAATTCATCTTTATTCATAAAAGTTGGGGTCTTACAACCTCCCCTTCTTATGAAATTTCGCCCTCGAAATTAGGGTACGTATCTAGTATGTCGAAGAGGTAAGGATATCTTGATTTTATTTTAGATTCTAACTCCCAGGTCATTTCTTCAACATCGTGGTTTCTCCACAAAACTTTGACTTGAGGTATAACCTTGGAGCGTAAAATATGTTCCTTCTTATCCAAGATTTTAATAGGAACCTCTTCATACGTTAAATCTTCCGCTATTTCGTCCGGTTCTAACTCAATAATGTGGTTTGGGTCTTTTACATATTTACGTAACATAGATATGTGATAAACGTTATGAACACGAGACATACTTGGCGGTAAGACGAGTCTATAGGCCACAGTTCCTACTCGTTTGAGGATTAAAAATGGGCCAATGAATCGAGGATTGAGCTTTCCTTTCTTTTCAAATCTCGTAACTCCTTTCAATGGAGCACCACGTAACAACACATGTTCTCCAATATTGAATTCCACGTCCTTTCGATGAAGATCAGCATAACTCTTTTGTCGATCTTGTGAGATTTTTATACGTTGTTGGATCGTTTGAATCTTTTTCGTAGTTATGCGTACCAACTCTAGTCCCAACAACGTTACTTCACCTACCTCATCCCAGCATACTGGAGAACGACACTTTCTTCCATACAACGCCTCGAATGGAGCCATGCCAATACTTGCTTGATTACTGTTGTTGTAGGAAAGCTCCACCAATGGTAAGAACTTGTCCCAACTTCCCTTGAAGTCAATGACATAGAGTCTTAATAGATCTTCAAGAGTTTGAATAGTCCTCTCTGACTGCGTTCGTTTGCGGATGATAAGCCGAACTAAATTGTAAATTTGTACCCATAGCTTTTGGTAAACTAACCCAAAATCTTGAAATGAATCTTGGGTCTCGATCAGAAACTATGGATACTGGCATACCATGCAATCTTACAATCTCGTTTATGTACATACGAGCAAGACGTTCAAGTGTATAAGTTTCTCGTATAGGTAAGAAATGAGCAGACTTGGTCAATCTATCAACAATGACCCAAATTACATCTATGCCTTGAGAACCTTGGGAAGACCAGTAACGAAATCGATTGTAATGTGCTCCCACTTCCATTCTAGAATTTCAAGTGGTTGCAATGGACCTTTTGGTACTTGATGCTCCGCCTTAACTCGTTGACAAGTTAAATACCTTGAGATAAACTCCACTATCTCTCTCTTCATATTTCTCCACCAAAATGTATGTCGAAGATCATGATACATTTTGGTACTCCCAGGATAGATTGCAAATGGTGTGTTGTGCGCCTCCATCATGATTTTATACTTTAAATCAGGGTCGTTAGGAACACAAAGTCTGGAGTTGACTCGAAGTATTCCTTCTTCATCGATTCTTGCTTCCGACATAGCACCTTCTTGCACTTTCTTTCTCATACGCATCAGCTCCATGTTTATAGCTTGAGCAACTTTAACTTTATCGACTAAAGTCGGTTCTACTCGTATATTCGCTATCATTACATGGGTCCCTGGAGTCTTTAACTCTATCTCCATCATTAGCAAGTCATATAAAATGGGCCTTTGTTTTGACATTATCAAATTTGTACCCGCATATAATCTTCTACTCAATGCATCAGCTACTACGTTCACTTTACCAATATGGTATTGAATGATATGATCATAATCTTTCAGCAGTTCAAGCCAACGTCGTTGTCGCATGTTTAGTTCCTTTTGAGTGAAGAAATATTTGAGGATTTTATGATCCGTAAAGATCTTCACTTTCTCCCCATACAAGTAATGCCTCTAAATTTTTAGTGCGAAGACAACAGCTGCCAACTCTAGGTCATGAGTAGGATAATTCCTCTCATATTCTTTGAGTTGCCGAGAGGCGTAGGCTATGACTTTTGTAAGACCCCAAATTATTAATAAATGAAATTTAAATTCCTCTATTTATTATTTTGAAATAGTAAGGGTTGATTTGATTAATGTGGTTAGTTATGGGTAAAATGCGCAAATGTTTCAAATAAGCAAGTTGTGACGCCCCCAAAATTAGGTATACATCACCCATCTTGGGTCGTCAGATACATAGTACAGAATACAAATACAACTGATTAATACATCTGTCGTGTACAATACGACAAAACATAAACTGTGAGTTTGAATACAAATATTATCTTCTAGAGAGTATTCATACTCAAAAGGAGTCCTTATTACATTTATTAACACACCATTACATAGAATAGTGAGGACTACTAACTAATACTATCATTCGGACCATCACTCCGTACCCCGACTTGTCCCAGCTACGTTCTCATTTCCTGAAGAGAACAGTGAAAGAAAGGGTGAGCTCAACTAGCCCAGTAAGAAATATTATGACTAAGATAATGCAGAATAAATTATCATTAGCCTTCAACAATGTTAAACTGATAAAATATAATAGACATCAAGTTTAACTGTAGCGGAACAAGCAATCCATTAAAAGAGTCAAGTAGAAAATAAACTCTACTATCTTTTATGATTTAAAAAGTTTTTCAACACTGTAATCGCTGAGACTCAGCTTAATAAAATAATCCACATCATCGAATCACCCCTGCACTACGGCCAATGATATTCGTGTATTCATTAATGGTCATGATCATGCCAACAACTGTCCATCAATGCACTACGGGCCAATGAGGACTTTTATCACATCATTTGTAACATTACGGTCATGATTATACCGAATAATCCCTGGTCATAATCATACCAAGTCCATCTATGCACTACAGGCCACAGATGACTTTTAACATTTTATAAACATGAGGATGATGACAATGATATAAGAATTCAATAAAACAAGTTCAAGAATTAATTTATCCAGGAATTAACAACGTCCAAATTGTCAACATGATACTGCATTGTGGAGTAAAATTCAAGAATGCTTAGAAGAATATTTTCTTGAAAAGATACTGGATGAAATGCAACTATCAAGGATATTCCACAAATTTCATGGAGTATAGAAGTCAAAACTTAACCAACTGAGTATAATAAAGAATGGAATAACAAAAGAAATCACCATGCATGCGATAGACCGCACAGACAGGTTATTCCAACAGAATAATAAATAATGGAACCAGGTCCGGCGTAAACGCACAGACAGGATATTCCGACAGAATAATAAATAATGGAACCAGGTCCGGTGTAAAACACACAGACAGGATGTTCCAACAGAATAATAATAAAAACGGAACCAGGTCCGGTGTAAACGCACAGACAGGATATTCTGACAGAATAATAAATAATGGAACCAGGTCCGATGTAAAACACACAGACAGGATGTTCCAACAGAATAATAATAAAAACGGAACCAGGTCCGGTGTAAAACACACAGATAGGATGTTCCAACAGAATAATAAACGGAACCAGGTCCGGTGTAAAACACACAGACAGGATGTTCCAACAGAATAATAGAAGAATGTCACCAAGTATAGGGTAGACCGCGTATACTGGTTATTCCAACAGAATAATAACGAATGGAATAACAGAAGTTCTCTTCATGAATATAAAAAAAATAATATTCCCTACCTTAAAAGAACTGGATATTGGAAAAGTGATGTAGCAGAATACTTTTAGTCTCTCTCTCTCTCTCTTATTCTCTCTATACTTTCTCTCTCTATAGCTTGAATGAATTCGTGAAAAATAATGAAGCCCTAGGCCTCTATTTATAGAAAAACTGAGGGTGGCTCTTGGTCTTAACGAAGGGTCAAATGACTCTTGGTCTTAACGAAGGGTCAAATGACTCTTGGTAATATTGAAGGGACAACTACTATTGACGAAAGTAATTACTATTGACCAAGGTAAATACTATTGACGAAGGTAATTACTATTGACCAAGGTAAATACTATTGACCAAGGTAAATACTATTGACGAATGTAATTACTATTGACGAAGGTAAATACTATTGACGAAGGTAATTACTACTGACGACGGTAATTACTATTGACGACGGTAATTACTATTGACGAAGAGACTCTTAGATGATGACATATGGCCCCCCATAAAATAACCAAACTTACCACAATGTCTCAATAATATAACATATTATACAGATGATACTATGACAATAATTTAAGAGATATGATGCAGCAATTACTGTAGCAATAATTGAGTATAGCTGAGTGACTTCTCACGTAAGCATCAATAATCAATACCGTGTGCTACTATGCAACCACGCGTATTACTGTACTTTTACTACCAAGTAGTTCAACAGTTTTAACGATTTTAACGGTAACACCTCAGCTGTTATTTTTATAGAAAGATAATTCTGTCGTTTTCTCAATCCGACAATAATTTCGTTGTGGGGTCCACCAATGATTGTGCCGTCGTACGAATATTCCCCGACAAAAAGAATATTCCCCGACCAAACGAATATTTTATAACAACTTGCTTACTTTGCAAAATTTATAAATATTACCCACAACTATAACATTATATCAAATTAACTTTATAATATTCAAAAATGATATTTATAGAAAATTCATCTTTATTTATAAAAGTTGGGGTCTTACACAAGTGGTCCTAAAATATTTATTGTTGTCGGGGAATATTTGTTTGGTCGTGGAATATTCTTGTTGTCGGGGAATATTCGTACGACGGCGCAGCCTTGTGTAGGCCCCATAACGGAAAGCGATTGGATGAAGAAAACGACAAAAATAAGTTATTTATAAATAACGGCATAGTTGTTACCGTTAATACTGTTAGAATACCCGGTGGTTAAAACACAGTAATACGCGTTGTTGCACAGTAGCACACGGTATTGCACCAATTATTGATTCTTACGTAAGAAGGCACTACTCAATAATTGTTACAGTAATTACTGTTCAATATTGTATTTTATTGATTCAATAATTGCTGCGTTGATATTTTATATTACTGTTGTTTTAATAATTGTCACTACACAGTATTTTCTATTATCGGAATAATAATTCATATTATCTGAATAATATTATTAGATAACATTATTGGCAATGTCTAGAAAGTTCTGTCTAAGGAGAGGTTTGGTCATCTAATTACGCGCCAGTAAGGAGAGATCCTTATTGGAAAGCCCCCTCTTTCCTGGGAACGGCCTGGTTGCTAGTACTGTGATTCTGTAATATTATTTGTGTATAATTAATTATTGATTTATATGATGAGAAAAATATTGATTTTATGTGGATATAGATGGAGAAAATTTTTAATGTGACAATTGTTGAAAATTAATATTTTATCTTTTTCTGATAAAATAATTCATTAAATATATTATTTTAATAATATATTGATGATGATATTTTTACAATGAATGTGGGATATATGAGTATATGAGGAGGAAGAGTATTTTTGTGGCATTAAATGATTAACACATGTTTTGTGTGTTGGTGGACATAATTCTTGACCGAAAATTTATTATTGACGGTAAAATCGTCCGTTTGTGGATTTCGGTCAATTTCTGTTTGAAATTTGGTAAAACTTTCTTCTGCAAAGTTGTAGAGAATTGAATTTCCTATAAAAACACGCGAGATTCGAATTTTCTGATAAAAGGGCTATTTATTATGAATTATTGAAGTTCCGAAGTTCCGAAATAATTGATTTTTGGAAGTTTTAATTATTTTTTTCAAAGAAAACGTTTTTTGTTTGTTTTGTGGGCTACAACATGTGCATAATGAGCTGAGTTCAGATGGTCTTGAGGTGGGCTTGAAAATTATATATATATATATATATATATATATATATTAATATTATATTAAATTTTTTACTTTGGTGTTCTAAGCATTTTCCTATAAATAGGGTGCTTAGGTTAGAATTGAAAATCACACCAGAAACACAAGTTTATCTCTATTTCTCTCTCTATATCGAGCGTATTCTTGTGAGTATTTGATACTTTGAGTGTTGCTATACGGTGCAAGTTTCCTTCAGCACTATATCTAGTATACCAGTCAGAAGTACCGTTTTTCCGAGGTAAGAGATGTTATTTCTTCTTAAATGATATTATTTTCTCCAATATCATTATGCCGAAGTATTGATCTAAATTTTTTATCAAATTTAGAACTTTTCATGTCGGAGTTACTATTCATGAGTTACTATTCACGAGTTACTATTCACCAAAAAATAAAATTTTCTTCTTTTCGTCCAAAATATCTATTCTGGATACTAGCTTTGATTGTATCCATGTTTTGATTATTTTTGAATTTTACTCTACTATGATTATTTATGAGATATTTTTGGACATGGAATAGCTAAAATACGAATCCTTAATATTTATTATTTTGTTTCACTGGATTCGTTTCCTTAAAAATATTTTTCATCATCCTCAGTCTTAAATGATGATATAACTGAATATCTTTGGCCTGTAGTGCAAAGATGAACGATTTCTGATGAATATCTTTGGCCCGTAGTGCAAAGATGAACAGGTGTTGAGGTGAACATGACCAACTGATGAATATCTTTGGCCTGTAGTGCAAAGATGACTATTTGATTCAAGATATTTATTGATTGATGTTACAGGGATAAAATGTTGATGATGGGCTTTTAAATTCATAGATAATCGTAGATTTCATTCTCTACGTAACTTCTCTATGAATTATTATTTTCAGCTGCGAATATTGATTGAAAACTTTCTGTCTATTGTATTCTATTAAATTTTTTCCTGTTGAAGACTAACGATAATTTGTTGTATATTATCTTAGTCATAATATTCTTTACTGGGCTAGTTGAGCTCACCCCTTTTCCTTGTTGTTTCCATTTTCTTCTCAGGAGGCGAGAATGTAGCAAGTACTAGTCGGGGTATGGAATGAAGGTTCTAGGAAGTTGTTTTAGTAGTCCTCACCATTTTTTTTGTAAAATATTGTACCAATAATTGAAATGAGGACTTATTTGAGTGTGGATATTGTCTAGATGACAATATTTGTATTTACACTCACAGTTTTTATGTTGTATTAATAAAGTTGTAGTTGTTTCTGTACCATGTTATTGACGACTCAGAATGGGTGTTGTATACCTGTTTTGGGGGCGTCACAGTTGGTATCAGAGCTTAGGGATATGATCTCTGGCGGAGATCGGGGAATAGAACTAGGAGGGAGAGACGAGTAAATCCTTCGCTAGTGTGTCCTACCTAAGCTTATTTGCTGGTCGGTCATAATATAGGGATATTTTGTGATTTGTTAATTGTTAAATTAACCCTTGTTTTATGGCAGTATTTGAGAATGTCGACTGAGAATGTTAACAGTGGAGTAAATGAAATCGTGGAGACACCTGTACTCACCAACGAGGAGAACGTGCAACAGGCTGGCAATGTTCCTCCTGTGAACAACACCAATGAGCAGACGATGAACGATGAGATGTTTAGAAGCTTTTTGCGGTTCATGCAAAACCAGACGAAGGAGATTCCTATTCAAAATATAGGAAGAAACAATGGCAACGCACAGCTGGTCACAGCCAAGCAGTTCAAAGAGTTGGGACCACCAGAATTCTGGGAAAGCCAGATCCGATTAAGGCGAGACATGGGTCAAGCAAATTACCAAGATATTTGATGTCTTGGGATGCACGGAGGAACAGAAGGTTCCATTCGCCACCTTTATGTTCCGTGGCGAGGCAGCCTACTGGTGGGAATCTGTGAAGCGTACCCATCCAGCCGCACTAAGATGTCTTGGGAGACAATTCTGAACTATTCAATGACAATACTTCCTGAAAGTATTCGTCATATGAAGGAGGTAGAGTTTATATAGACTGGAGCATAATAACATAACGGTCCCATAACAAGGCGAAGTTTGCCGAGTTGTCCAGGTTTGCACCTCATATGGTGAGAATGAGGAATCGTATACGCGGATGTTCTGAGAGTTGAAACCGGTGTGACGCCCCCAAAATAGGTCCAAAACCCAACCCATTCTGAGTCGCCAAATACATGGTACAGAAAATAACTACAACTTTAATAATACAATTGTCGTGCAAAATACGACAACACATATACTGTGAGTTTAAATTAAAATATTGTCTTCTAGACAGTATCCACACTCAAATAAATCCTCATTACAATTATTCAAACACTATTTTACAGAAATAGTGAGGACTGCTAATACATCTTTCTAGAACCACATCACTCCATACCCCGACTAGATCCTGCTATGTTCTCACCTCCTGAGAAGAAAAATGGAACAAAAAGGAAAAGGGTGAGCTCAACTAGCCCAGTAAAGAATATTATGACTAAGATAATATACAACAAATTATCGTTAGTCTTCAACAGGGAAAAATCTGATAAAATATAATCGACAACAAGTTTTAGATCAACAATGCAGCGGAACGGAACAGCAAACCATTAGAAGAGTCAAGTAGAGAAAGAATTCTACTATCTTCTAAGATTTAAAAGTCCATCATCAATATTTTATCCCTGTAACATCAATTAATAATCATCTTTAACCAAATATTCATCTTTGCACTACATGCCAAAGATATTCATTTGTATCATCAGTCGGTCATGTTCATCTCAACACCTGTTCATCTTTGCACTACAGGCCAAAGATATTCATCAAGTAATTATACATCTTTGCACTACAGGCCAAAGATATTCAGTAATATCATCATTTAGGACTGAGGATGATGAAAAATATCTTAAAGAGAACGAATCCAATGAGACAGAAGGACAAATAGTAGGGATTCGTATAACAGTTTATCCAAGATCAATAATACTTCATAATAATCAATTGTGAAGCAGAATTCAAAAATAAAGATCAAAACATGGATACAATCAAAGATAGTAACCATAATAGACATCTTGGACAAAAAGGGAAAATTTTATTTTTCGGTGAATAGTGCCGTATTCGTGAATAGTGCCGTATACGTGAATAGTCCGTATACGTGAATAGTAACCCCCGACACAAAAAGTTCCAAATTTGATAAAACTCATATCAATATTTCAGCATAATGATATTGAAAAAAATAATATCATTAAGAAGAAAATAATATCCCTTACCTCAAAATATCAGTACTTCTGGTCGGAATACCGGTATAAGGCTGAAAGAAACTTGCTCTGATGAATAGAAACTCTCAAAGTATCTAAATACTCACAAAATACACTCAATAATCTAGAGAGAGAAAGAGAGAAAACTTGTTTCTGGTGTGATTTTCAATTCTAACTTAGCCCTCTATTTATAGGAAAATTTTGGTAGGTTTGACCTGCAACCTGATGGCTTTACCTGCTACTATTCCCACCCACCACATTTGAAATATAATTCAGCACATTTCTTCACCAACCACAAGTGGGCCCACCAATTCTAGAATTTTCCACCAAAATGATAAACTCCGAAAATTCAACAAATTTCTGAACCAGTCATCTTGTAAAATTCGTAATAAATCATACGTTCATTTTTAACGGTTCAAAATTGTGGACATATACTCAACTTATATATGTATAACATATCCAAAAATTACCACGATCCAACGGTCGGATTAAAAATTATAACCCCCGCAACTATCTCAAAAACCCTGATTTTTAATACCTCCATTCCGATAAAAATACTGATAAAACACCTCAACATTAACTCCTTCATTTTTAACCACAAAAATATATCCCTCATTTATATCCACATAAAATAAATATTTTCTTATCATATGAATCAATAATTAATTATTCACAAATAATATTACAGAATCACATTTATGACAACCAGGCCGTTCCCAGGAAAGAGGGGGCTTTCCAATAAGGATTTTTCCTTACTGGCGCGCAATTAGATGACCAAACCTCTCCTTAGACAGAACTTTCTAGACATTGTCAATAATGTTATCTAATAATATTATTCAAATAATATGAATTATTGATCTGATAAATGGAAAATACTGTGCAGCAACAATTATTGAAACAACAATAATATAAAATATCAACGCAGCAATTATTGAATCAATAAAATAAAATATTGAATAATAACTACTGTAACAATTATTGAGTAGTGCCTTCTTACGTAAGAATCAATAATTGGTGCAATACCGTGTGCTACTGTATTTTAAACCACCGGGTATTCCAACAGTATTAACGTAACAACTACGCCGTTATTTATAAACAACTTATACTTGTCATTTTCTTCATCCAATCGCTTTCCGTTATGGGGCCCACACAAGGCTGCGTCGTCGTACGAATATTCCCCGACAGCAAGAATATTCCACGACCAACCGAATATTCACCGACCAAAATAAATATTTTATAACCACTTGCTTATTTTGCAAATTTTGCAAAATTTGCACATTTCACCCATAACCAAAGTATTATATCAAATTAACCCCTTATTATTCACAATAATATTTAGAAAATTTGATTTTATTCATTAATAAGTTGGGGTCTTACAACCTCCCCTCCTTATGAAATTTCGTCCTCGAAATTGACGTACGTACCTGATGTTTCAAAAAGGTGAGGATACCTCGCTTTCATTTCTGATTCCAACTCCCAGGTCATTTCTTCAATAGCATGGTTTCTCCACAAAACCTTAACTTGTGGTATAACTTTCGTGCGTAGGACATGCTCTTCCTATCCAAGATCTTAACAGGTACCTCCTCGTACGTTAAATCTTCAGCTATCTCGTCTGGTTCTAACTCAATAATGTGGTTCGGGTCTTTAACATATTTACGAAGCATAGATATGTGAAAAACATTATGAACACGAGACATGCTTGGAGGTAATGCGAGTCTATATGCCACATTTCCTATTCGCTCAAGAATCTCAAATGGACCAACAAATCTTGGATTGAGCTTTCCTCTCTTCCCAAATCTTGTAACTCCCTTCCATGGTGCAACACGTAACAATACATGATCCCCAATATTAAATTCCACGTCCTTCCGATGAAGATCCGCATAACTCTTTTGTCGATCCTGTGCCGTTTGTATACGTTGTCGAATCGTTTGGATCTTCTCTGTAGTAATGCGTACCAATTCTGGTCCCAACAATGTTGCTTCACCCACCTCGTCCCAGCATACTGGAGAACGACATTTTCTTCCATACAACGCCTCAAATGGAGCCATACCTATGCTCGCCTGATAACTGTTGTTGTAGGAGAATTCCACCAATGGTAGGTACTTATCCCAACTCCCTTTGAGATCTAAGACACAAAGTCTTAATAGATCTTCAAGAGTTTGAATAGTCCTCTCTGATTGTCCGTCCGTTTGAGGATGGTATGCCGAACTGAATCGTAAATCCGTGCCCATAGCTTTCTGCAAGCTAACCCAAAATCGTGAAGTGAATCTTGGGTCACGATCCGAAACTATGGATACTGCATGCCATGCAATCTCACAATCTCGTTCACGTACATACTAGCAAGACGTTCAAGGGAATAAGTCTCACGTATCGGCAAGAAATGAGCGGACTTGGTTAATCTATCAACAATAACCCAAATCGCATCTATGCCTTGAGAAACCTTGGGAAGACCCGTAACAAAATCCATAGTAATGTGTTCCCACTTCCATTTCGGGATCTCAAGTGGTTGCAATGGACCCTTTGGCACTTGATGCTCCGCCTTACACGTTGACAAGTTAAACACCTCGAGATAAACTCCGCATCTCTCTTTTCATATTGCTCCACCAAAATGTATGTCGAAGATCGTGATACATTTTGGTACTCCCAGGATGGATTGCAAACGGTGTGTTGTGTGCCTCCATCATTATTCTATGCTTCAAGTCAAAATCGTTAGGAACACAAAGTCTGGAGTTGACTCGAAGTATTCCTTCTTCATCGATTCTTGCTTCTGGAATAGCACCTTCTTGCACTTTCTTCTTCATACGCATCAGCTCTATATCCGTAGCTTGAGCAGCTTTAACTTTATCGATTAAAGTCGGTTCTACTCGTATATTTGATATCATCATGTGGGTACTTGGAGCCTTCATCTCTATCTCCATCCTTTGCAAGTCATACAAAATGGGCCTTTGTGTTAACAATATTGCACTCGTACCCGCATATGATCTTCTACTCAATGCGTCAGCTACTACGTTTGCTTTTCCAGGATGATATTGGATGATATGATCGTAATCTTTCAACAGCTCGAGCCAACGTCGCTGCCGCATGTTGAGTTCCTTTTGGGTGAAGAAATATTTGAGGCTTTTATGATCTGTATAGATCTCCACTTTCTTCCCATACAGGTAGTGTCTCCAGATCTTCAACGCAAAAACGACTGCTGCCAACTCCAAATCATGAGTAGGATAATTCCTCTCATATTCTTTGAGTTGTCGTGAGGCATAGGCTATGACTTTCCCATGTTGCATGAGAACACATCCTAACCCTTTGCCTGAAGCATCGCTGTAGATAACAAATCCATCCGAACCAGATGGTATTGTCAAAACAGGTGCCGAAATGAGTCTCCTCTTGAGTTCTTGGAAACTCTTCTCGCATTCGTCACTCCATACGAATTTTGTATCTTTCCGAGTCAGCTGAGTTAACGGAGTAGCGATTCGAGAAAATCCTTCCACAAATCTCCGATAATAACCAGCTAAGCCCAGAAAGCTACGTATTTCGATTACTGACTTAGGTTGCTCTCAACTGTGACTCATATCCCTTCTTGGATAGCACGTCACAATGACACCTATCAGTTTACTACCGCACGAATATGGCGTTCCCTACGGAGAGTCTGGCTTCGTGCATTCTACAAAGGAAGTCACCAGATAGAGGCTCGGTTATCAACTTCTATAGTTGGGCTTTTTAACTCCTGAAGTTCAATAGGAGCCATTCGATATGAGATTTTAGAAATGTCTTTGTACCGGGTTCAAGGTCAAAAAGAATTCAATTTCTCGTTCGCGGGGTAGCCCGGGAAGTTCATCTTCAGGAAATACATCGAAAATTCTCTAACAATAGAAATATTATTCAAATCTGACTTGTCTTTGTTCAAATCCATAACAGGGCTAAGAAAGCTTGACATCCGTTTTTCAATAAACGAATAGCTTTATGGCTTGATATGACAGTGACTGATTTTAGTGGTTTAGTAGTTTGAATTCGTATGACAGGTTGGTTAGGAATATGAAAACTAACAACCTTACGAAAACAATCAATTTTAGCATGATGAGTGGTTAACCAATCAATTCCTAAAATCACATCAAAAGCAAGTATCTTTAAAGAGATAAGATCAACAGGTAATGTGATAGTGCCAACTTGGATCATGCAAGATTTATAAACTGTAGATGTAACGAAGGTTTCACCCAACGGAGTTTCAACAGATAAGTTAAAGTCCAATTTCTCCGGAGTCAAGTTTAAACGTTGAGCACAAGCAGGAGAGATAAAAGAATGGGTAGAACCGGTATCTAGTAAAGTATAAACTTCGCAAGAATTCAAGATTAGCTTACCCGTGATCACCTCGTTCGGGTTTCTCGCGTTTTGGCCAGTAACGACAAACGCCCTTCCAGGAACCGCTGATTTCGACTTATCCGGGACAGCTTTTGGAGTCACCATCCCCGCTGAACTTGGTTTTGCTACAGAACACTCTCGAGCTATATGACCTTCCTTTCCACAGTTATAACATACCTTGGATTGTTGTGGGCAGTTTGGGCTGATATGTCCCTCTTTCCCACATTTGTAACATACGACCGGTGGTCGTTCTCCTCCCCTAGAAACAGTTGATGTTTGTGCTGACGTCTTCACGTTATCATTGTTGTACCTTCTCTTCTTGAAATCTCCTCCCGACTCGCTCCTTCTATTATCACGACCACGATTACCACCAGAGTGGTTACCGCTTTTGTCCGAATGTTTTCCTCCCTGCTGGTTTTCATTGCTTCGATGACTGCCGCCACCGGTATGACCCTGGTTGTGGTCCCTCGGTTGCACATACTCATTATCTCGCTCTAATAATTGAGCCCTGTTTACAACATCTGAATATAAAGAAAATTTATGAGAGATAAGATATTGCGAATCTCGGGTTTTAGACCTCTCAGAAACATCCTTGTCATTCGTTCCTCATTTTCGACCAAATGAGGTGCAAACCTGGATAACTCTGCAAACTTCGCCTCGTACTGGGACACCGTCATGTTGTTTTGTTCCAGTCTAATAAACTCAACCTCCTTCATATGACGAATACTTTCAGGAAAGTACTTGTCATTGAACAGTTTTTGAAATGTTTCCCAGGACATGTTGAGTGCGTCAGGCTGGGTACGCTTCACAGACTCCCACCAGTAGTCTGCCTCACCGCGGAACATAAATGTGGCGAATGGAACCTTCTGTTCCTCCGTGCATCCCAAGACATCAAATATCTTGGTAATTTGCTTGACCCACGTTTCCGCCATGATCGGATCCGGCTTTCCCTTAAATTCTGTGGTCCCAATTCTTTGAACTGCTTAGCTGTGACAAACCGCGCGTTGTTATCATTTCCACCCGTATTCTGCACACGAGTCTCCCTCGTCTGATTTTGCATGAACTGCAAAAAGCTCCTAAACATTCCATCATTCATCGTTTGCTCGGTAACGTTGTTTACAGGAGGAATATTGCCTTCCTGTTGCACGTTCCCCTGGGTAGTGATCAAAGGTGTCTCCACGGTCTGATTTACTCCATTATTAACGTTCTCAGCTGCCATTCTTAAATACTGCCATAAAACAAGGGTTAATAGTCATGTCATATATTATCCCTATACTCTGACCGACCAAATAAACACCAAATAAACTTAGTCAGGTCATACTAGCGAAGGAATTCCCCGTCTCTCCCCTCCTAGTTCTTGTCTCACATCTCAGCCAGGGATCATATCCCTAAGCTCTGATACCAACTGTGACGCCCCCAAAATAGGTATACAACACCCATTCTGAGTCGCCAAATACATGGTACAGAAAGCAAACTACAACTTCAATAATACAATTGTCGTGCAAAATACGACAACACATACTGTGAGTTTAAATACAAATATTGTCTTCTAGACAATATCTACACTCAAATAAATCCTCATTACAATTATTCAAACACTATTTTAACAAAATAGTGAGGACTGCTAATACATCTTTCTAGAACCATCACTCCATACCCCGACTAGATCCTGCTATGTTCTCACCTCCTGAGAAGAAAAATGGAACAAAAAGGAAAAGGGTGAGCTCAACTAGCCCAGTAAAGAATATTATGACTAAGATAATATACAACAAATTATCGTTAGTCTTCAACAGGGAAAAATCTGATAAAATATAATCGACAACAAGTTTTAGATCAACAACTGCAGCGGAAACAGCAAACCATTAGAAGAGTCAAGTAGAGAAAGAATTCTACTATCTTCTAAGATTTAAAAGTCCATCATCAATATTTTATCCCTGTAACATCAATTAACAATTATCTTTATCCAAATATTCATCTTTGCACTACAGGCCAAAGATATTCATTTGTATCATCAGTCGGTCATGTTCACTCTCAACACCTGTTCATCTTTGCACTACAGGCCAAAGATATTCATCAAGTAATCATACATCTTTGCACTACAGGCCAAAGATATTCAGTAATATCATCATTTAGGACTGAGGATGATGAAAAATATCTTAAAGAAAACGAATCCAGTGAGACAGAAGGACAAATAGTAGGGATTCGTATAACAGTTTATCCAGATCAATAATACTTCATAATAATCAATTGTGAAGCAGAATTCAAAAATAAAGATCAAAACATGGATACAATCAAAGATAGTAACCATAATAACATCTTGGACAAAAAGGGAAAATTTTATTTTTCGATGAATAGTGCCGTATTCGTGAATAGTGCCGTATACGTGAATAGTGCCGTATACGTGAATAGTAACCCCCGACACAAAAAGTTCCAAATTTGATAAAAACTCGTATCAATATTTCAGCATAATGATATTGAAGAAAATAATATCATTTAAGAAGAAAATAATATCCCTTACCTCAAAATATCAGTACTTCTGGTCGAATACCGGTATAAGGCTGAAAGAAACTTGCTCTGATGAATAGAAACTCTCAAAGTATCTAAATACTCACAAAATACACTCAATAATCTAGAGAGAGAAAGAGAGAAAACTTGTTTCTGGTGTGATTTTCAATTCTAACTTAGCCCTCTATTTATAGGAAAAATTTGGTAGGTTTGACCTGCAACCCCTGATGGCTTTACCTGCTACTATTCCCACCCACCACATTTGAAATATAATTCAGCACATTTCTTCACCAACCACAAGTGGGGCCCACCAATTCTAGAATTTTCTACCAAAATGATAAACTCCGAAAATTCAACAATTTCTGAACCAGTCATCTTGTAAAATTCGTAATAAATCATACGTTCATTTTTAACGGTTCAAAATTTTGTGACATATACTCAACTTATATATGTATAACATATCCAAAAATTACCACGATCCAACGGTCGGATTAAAAATTATAACCCCCGTAAAATATCTCAAAAACCCTGATTTTTAATACCTCCATTCCGACAAAAATATGGATAAAAACCTCAACATTAACTCTTCATTTTTAACCAAAAAAATATATCCCTCATTTATATCCACATAAAATAAATATTTCCTTATCATATGAATCAATAATTAATTATTCACAAATAATATTACAGAATCACATTTATGACAACCAGGCATTCCCAGAAAGAGGGGGCTTTCCAATAAGGATTTCTCCTTACTGGCGCGCCATTAGATGACCAAACCCCTCCTTAGACAGAACTTTCTAGACATTGCCAATAATGTTATCTAATAATATTATTCAAATAATATGAATTATTGATCTGATAAATGAAAATACTGTGCAGTAACAATTATTAAACAACAATAATATGAAAAATCAATGCAGCAATTATTGAACCAATAAAATAAAATATTGAATAATAACTACTGTAACAATTATTGAGTAGTGCCTTCTTACGTACGAATCAATAATTCAACTATACTGTGCAATCCGTGTGCTACTGTGCAACCACGCGTTATTACTGTATTTTTAACCACCGGTATTTCAACAGTGTTAACGGTAACAACTACGCCGTTATTAATAAACAACTTATACTTGTCGTTTTCTTCATCCAATCGCTTTCCGTTATGGGGCCCACACAAGGCTGCGTCGTCGTACGACAATTCCCCGACAGCAAGAATATTCCACGACCAACCGAATATTCACCGACCAAAAATAAATATTTTATAACCACTTGCTTATTTTGCAAATTTGCACATTTCACCCATAACCAAAGTATTATATCAAATTAACCCCTTATTATTCACAATAATATTTAGAAAAATTTGATTTTATTCCTTAATAAGTTGGGGTCTTACAACCTCCCCTCCTTATGAAATTTCGTCCTCGAAATTGACGTACGTACCTGATGTTTCAAAAAGTGAGGATACCTCGCTTTCATTTCTGATTCCAACTCCCAGGTCATTTCTTCAATAGCATGGTTTCTCCACAAAACCTTAACTTGTGGTATAACCTTCGTGCGTAGGACATGCTCTTTCCTATCCAAGATCTTAACAGGTACCTCCTCGTACGTTAAATCTTCAGCTATCTCGTCTGGTTCTAACTCAATAATGTGGTTCGGGTCTTTAACATATTTACGAAGCATAGAATGTGAAAAACATTATGAACACGAGACATGCTTGGAGGTAATGCGAGTCTATATGCCACATTTCCTATTCGCTCAAGAATCTCAAATGGACCAATAAATCTTGGATTAGCTTTCCTCTCTTCCCAAATCTTGTAACTCCCTTCCATGGTGCAACACGTAACAATACATGATCCCCAATATTAAATTCACACGTCCTTCCGATGAAGATCCGCATAACTCTTTTGTCGATCCTGTGCCGTTTGTATACGTTGTCGAATCGTTTGGATCTTCTCTGTAGTAATTCGTACCAACTCTGGTCCCAACAATTTTGCTTCACCCACCTCGTCCCAGCATACTGGAGAACGATATTTTCTTCCATACAACGCCTCGAATGGAGCCACACCTATGCTCGCCTGATAACTGTTGTTGTAGGAGAATTCCACCAATGGTAGGTACTTATCCCAACTCCCTTTGAGATCTAAGACACAAAGTCTTAATAGATCTTCAAGATTTGAATAGTCCTTTCTGATTGTCCGTCCGTTTGAGGATGGTATGCCGAACTGAATCGTAAATCCGTGCCCATAGCTTCTGCAAGCTAACCCAAAATCGTGAAGTGAATCTTGGGTCACGATCCGAAACTATGGATACTGGCATGCCATGCAATCTCACAATCTCGTTCACATACATACTAGCAAGACGTTCAAGGAAATAAGTCTCACGTATCGGTAAGAAATGAGCGGACTTGGTTAATCTATCAACAATAACCCAAATCGCATCTATACCTTGAAAACCTTGGGAAGACCCGTAACAAAATCCATAGTAATGTGTTCCCACTTCCATTTCGGAATCTCAAGTGGTTGCAATGGACCTTTGGTACTTGATGCTCCGCTTTTACACGTTGACAAGTTAAACATCTCGAGATAAACTCCGCGATCTCTCTTTTCATATTGCTCCACCAAAATGTATGTCGAAGATCGTGATACATTTTGGTACTCCCAGGATGGATTGCAAACGGTGTGTTGTGTGCCTCCATCATTATTCTATGCTTCAAGTCAAAATCGTTAGGAACACAAAGTCTGGAGTTGACTCGAAGTATTCCTTCTTCATCGATTCTTGCTTCTGGAATAGCACCTCCCCTCCTTATGAAATTTGATTTTATTCCTTAATAAGTTGGGGTCTTACAACCTCCCCTCCTTATGAAATTTCGTCCTCGAAATTGACGTACGTACCTGATGTTTCAAAAAAGTGAGGATACCTCGCTTTCATTTCTGATTCCAACTCCCAGGTCATTTCTTCAATAGCATGGTTTCTCCACAAAACCTTAACTTGTGGTATAACCTTCGTGCGTAGGACATGCTCTTTCCTATCCAAGATCTTAACAGGTACCTTCCTCGTACGTTAAATCTTCAGCTATCTCGTCTGGTTCTAACTCAATAATGTGGTTCGGGTCTTTAACATATTTACGAAGCATAGATATGTGAAAAACATTATGAACACGAGACATGCTTGGAGGTAATGCGAGTCTATATGCCACATTTCCTATTCGCTCAAGAATCTCAAATGGACCAATAAATCTTGGATTGAGCTTTCCTCTCTTCCCAAATCTTGTAACTCCCTTCCATGGTGCAACACGTAACAATACATGATCCCCAATATTAAATTCCACGTCCTTCCGATGAAGATCCGCATAACTCTTTTGTCGATCCTGTGCCGTTTGTATACGTTGTCGAATCGTTTGGATCTTCTCTGTAGTAATTCGTACCAACTCTGGTCCCAACAATGTTGCTTCACCCACCTCGTCCCAGCATACTGGAGAACGATATTTTCTTCCATACAACGCCTCGAATGGAGCCACACCTATGCTCGCCTGATAACTGTTGTTGTGGAGAATTCCACCAATGTAGGTACTTATCCCAATCCCAACTCCCTTTGAGATCTAGACACAAAGTCTTAATAGATCTTCAAGAGTTTGAATAGTCCTTTCTGATTGTCCGTCCGTTTGAGGATGGTATGCCGAACTGAATCGTAAATCCGTGCCCATAGCTTTCTGCAAGCTAACCCAAAATCGTGAAGTGAATCTTGGGTCACGATCCGAAACTATGGATACTGGCATGCCATGCAATCTCACAATCTCGTTCACATACATACTAGCAAGACGTTCAAGGGAATAACTCTCACGTATCGGTAAGAAATGAGCGGACTTGGTTAATCTATCAACAATAACCCAAATCGCATCTATACCTTGAGAAACCTTGGGAAGACCCGTAACAAAATCCATAGTAATGTGTTCCCACTTCCATTTCGGAATCTCAAGTGGTTGCAATGGACCTTTGGTACTTGATGCTCCGCTTTTACACGTTGACAAGTTAAACATCTCGAGATAAACTCCGCGATCTCTCTTTTCATATTGCTCCACCAAAATGTATGTCGAAGATCGTGATACATTTTGGTACTCCCAGGATGGATTGCAAACGGTGTGTTGTGTGCCTCCATCATTATTCTATGCTTCAAGTCAAAATCGTTAGGAACACAAAGTCTGGAGTTGACTCGAAGTATTCCTTCTTCATCGATTCTTGCTTCTGGAATAGCACCTTCTTGCACTTTCTCTCTTCATACGCATCAGCTCTATATCCGTAGCTTGAGCAGCTTTAACTTTATCGATTAAAGTCGGTTCTACTCGTATATTTGATATCATCATGTGGGTACTTGGAGCCTTCATCTCTATCTCCATCCTTTGCAAGTCATACAAAATGGGCCTTTGTGTTAAAAACATTGCACTCGTACCCGCATATGATCTTCTACTCAATGCGTCAGCTACTACGTTTGCTTTTCCAGGATGGTATTGGATGGTATGATCGTAATCTTTCAACAGCTCAAGCCAACGTCGTTGCCGCATGTTGAGTTCCTTTTGGGTGAAGAAATATTTGAGGCTTTTATGATCTGTATAGATCTCCACTTTCTCCCCAATACAAGTAGTGTCTCCAGATCTTCAACGCAAAAACGACTGCTGCCAACTCCAAATCACGAGTAGGATAATTCCTCTCATATTCTTTGAGTTGTCGTGAGGCATAGGCTATGACTTTCCCATGTTGCATGAGAACACATCCTAACCCTTTGCCTGAAGCATCGCTGTAGATAACAAATCCATCCGAACCAGATGGTATTGTCAGAACAGGTGCCGAAATGAGTCTCTTCTTGAGTTCTTGGAAACTCTTCTCGCATTCCTCACTCCATACGAATTTTGTATCTTTCCGAGTTAGCTGAGTTAACGGAGTAGCGATTCGAGAAAATCCTTCCACAAATCTCCGATAATAACCAGCTAAGCCCAGAAAGCTACGTACTTCGGTTATCGACTTCGGTTGCTCCCAACTTTGTATGGCTTCAATCTTCGCCGGTCGACAGATACTCCATGTTTTGACACCACGTGCCCAAGGAATGCTACTTCCTCAAGCCAGAACTCGCATTTCTTCAGTTTGGCATATAGCTTTTTCACGAAGCCTTTGCAATACCAGCTTCAAATGGTGCTCATGATCTTCACGGCTTTTGAAATAGATGAGGATGTCATCAATAAAGACGACAACGAACTGATCCTAAATATTCTTTGAATATACGATTCATCATATCCATGAAAGCAGCAGGAGCATTAGTCAATCCAAAAGACATTACTAAGAATTCATAATGCCCGTACCGAGTTCTGAAGGCAGTCTTTGGAATATCCTCAGTTTTAATCTTCAGCTAATGATATCCAGAACGAAGATCGATCTTTGAAAAGAATTGTGCTCCTTGCAACTGGTCAAACAGGTCATCAATACGAGGTAGCGGATACCTTTCTTGATAGTGACATGATTCAATTCTCGATAGTCGATACAAAGTCGCATACTCCCGTCTTTCTTCTTTACGAATAACACCGGAGCACCCCAAGGAGATGTACTAGGACGAATAAAACCGATGTCCAACAACTCCTGTAGTTGGATTTTTAACTCCTGAAGTTCAATAGGAGCCATTCGATATGGGGTTTTAGAAATGGGCTTTGTACCGGGTTCAAGGTCAATAAAGAATTCAACTTCACGTTCTGGGGGTAGACCAGGAAGTTTTCTTCAGGAAATACATCGGGAAATTCTCTAACAATAGAAATATTATTCAAATCTGACTTGTCTTTGTTCAAATCCATAACATGGGCTAAGAAAGCTTGACATCCGTTTTTCAATAAACGAATAGCTTTGTGGCTTGATATGACAGTGACTGATTTTAGTGGTTAGTAGTTTGAATTCGTATGATAGGTTGGTTAGGAATATGAAAACTAACAACCTTACGAAAACAATCAATTTTAGCATGATGATGGTTAACCAATCAATTCCTAAAATCACATCAAAAGCAAGTATCTTTAAAGAGATAAGATCAACAGGTAATGTGATAGTGCTAACTTGGATCATGCAAGATTTATAAACTGTAGATGTAACGAAGGTTTCACCCAACGGAGTTTCAACAGATAAGTTAAAGTCCAATTTCTCCGGAGTCAAGTTTAAACGTTGAGCACAAGCAGGAGAGATAAAAGAATGGGTAGAACCGGTATCTAGTAAAGTATAAACTTCGCAAGAATTCAAGATTAGCTTACCCGTGATCACCTCGTTCGGGTTTCTCGCGTTTTGGCCAGTAACGACAAACGCCCTTCCAGGAACCGCTGATTTCGACTTATCCGGGATAACCTTTTGGAGTCACCATCCCCCGCTGAACTTGGTTTTGCTACAGAACACTCTCGAGCTATATGACCTTCCTTTCCACAGTTATAACATACCTTGGATTGTTGTGGGCAGTTTGGGCTGATATGTCCCTCTTTCCCACATTTGTAACATACGACCGTGGTCGTTCTCCTCCCCTAGAACATTTGATGTTTGTGCTGACGTCTTCACGTTATCATTGTTGTACCTTCTCTTCTTGAAATCTCCTCCCGACTCGCTCCTTCTATTATCACGACCACGATTACCACCAGAGTGGTTACCGCTTTTGTCCGAATGTTTTCCTCCCTGCTGGTTTTCATTGCTTCGATGACTGCCGCCACCGGTATGACCCTGGTTGTGTCGTCCGTTGCACATACTCATTATCTCGCTCTAATAATTGAGCCCTGTTTACAACATCTGAATATAAAGAAAATTTATGAGAGATAAGGTATTGACGAATCTCAGGTTTTAGACCTCTCAGAAACATCCTTGTCATTCGTTCCTCATTTTCGACCAAATGAGGTGCAAACCTGGATAACTCTGCAAACTTCGCCTCGTACTGGGACACCGTCATGTTGTTTTGTTCAAGTGTAATAAACTCAACCTCCTTCATATGACGAATACTTTCAGGAAAGTACTTGTCATTGAACAGTTTTTGAAATGTTTCCCAGGACATGTTGAGTGCGTCAGGCTGGGTACGCTTCACAGACTCCCACCAGTAGTCTGCCTCACCGCGGAACATAAATGTGGCGAATGGAACCTTCTGTTCCTCCGTGCATCCCAAGACATCAAATATCTTGGTAATTTGCTTGACCCACGTTTCCGCCATGATCGGATCCGGCTTTCCCTTAAATTCTGGTGGTCCCAATTCTTTGAACTGCTTAGCTGTGACAAACCGCGCGTTGTTATCATTTTCACCCGTATTCTGCACCCGAGTCTCCCTCGTCTGATTTTGTACGAACTGCAAAAAGCTCCTAAACATTCCATCATTCATCGTTTGCTCGGTAACGTTGTTTACAGGAGGAATATTGCCTTCCTGTTGCACGTTCCCCTGGGTAGTGATCAAAGGTGTCTCCACGTCTGATTTACTCCATTATTAACGTTCTCAGCTGCCATTCTTAAATACTGCCATAAAACAAGGGTTAATAGTCATGTCATATATTATCCCTATACTCTGACCGACCAAATAAACACCAAATAAACTTAGTCAGGTCATACTAGCGAAGGAATTCCCCGTCTCTCCCCTCCTAGTTCTTGTCTCACATCTCAGCCAGGGATCATATCCCTAAGCTCTGATACCAACTGTGACGCCCCCAGAATAGGTATACAACACCCATTCTGAGTCGCCAAATACATGGTACAGAAAGCAAACTACAACTTCAATAATACAATTGTCGTGCAAAATACGACAACACATACTGTGAGTTTAAATACAAATATTGTCTTCTAGACAATATCTACACTCAAATAAATCCTCATTACAATTATTCAAACACTATTTTACAGAAATAGTGAGGACTGCTAATACATCTTTCTAGAACCATCACTCCATACCCCGACTAGATCCTGCTATGTTCTCACCTCCTGAGAAGAAAAATGGAACAAAAAGGAAAAGGGTGAGCTCAACTAGCCCAGTAAAGAATATTATGACTAAGATAATATACAACAAATTATCGTTAGTCTTCAACAGGGAAAAATCTGATAAAATATAATCGACAACAAGTTTTAGATCAACAACTGCAGCGGAAACAGCAAACCATTAGAAGAGTCAAGTAGAGAAAGAATTCTACTATCTTCTAAGATTTAAAAGTCCATCATCAATATTTTATCCCTGTAACATCAATTAACAATCATCTTTATCCAAATATTCATCTTTGCACTACAGGCCAAAGATATTCATTTGTATCACCTGTCGGTCATGTTCACCTCAACACCTGTTCATCTTTGCACTACAGGCCAAAGATATTCATCAAGTAATCATACATCTTTGCACTACAGGCCAAAGATATTCAGTAATATCATCATTTAGGACTGAGGATGATGAAAAATATCTTAAAGAAAACGAATCCAGTGAGACAGAAGGACAAATAGTAGGGATTCGTACAACAGTTTATCCAAGATCAATAATACTTCATAATAATCAATTGTGAAGCAGAATTCAAAAATAAAGATCAAAACATGGATACAATCAAAGATAGTAACCATAATAGACATCTTGGACAAAAAGGGAAAATTTTATTTTTCGATGAATAGTGCCGTATTCGTGAATAGTGCCGTATACGTGAATAGTGCCGTATACGTGAATAGTAACCCCCGACACAAAAAGTTCCAAATTTGATAAAAACTCGTATCAATATTTCAGCATAATGATATTGAAGAAAATAATATCATTAAGAAGAAAATAATATCCCTTACCTCAAATATCAGTACTTCTGGTCGGAAAACCGGTATAAGGCTGAAAGAAACTTGCTCTGATGAATAGAAACTCTCAAAGTATCTAAATACTCACAAAATACACTCAATAATCTAGAGAGAGAAAGAGAGAAAACTTGTTTCTGGTGTGATTTTCAATTCTAACTTAGCCCTCTATTTATAGGAAAATTTTGGTAGGTTTGACCTGCAACCTGATGGCTTTACCTGCTACTATTCCCACCCACCACATTTGAAATATAATTCAGCACATTTCTTCACCAACCACAAGTGGGGCCCACCAATTCTAGAATTTTCTAGATATTCATCAAGTAATCATACATCTTTGCACTACAGGCCAAAGATATTCATAATATCATCATTTAGGACTGAGGATGATGAAAATATCTTAAAGAAAACGAATCCATGAGACAGAAGGACAAATAGTAGGGATTCGTACAACAGTTTATCCAAGATCAATAATACTTCATAATAATCAATTGTAAGCAAATTCAAAAATAAAGATCAAAACATGGATACAATCAAAGATAGTAACCATAATAGACATCTTGGACAAAAAGGGAAAATTTTTATTTTTCGATGAATAGTGCCGTATTCGTGAATAGTGCCGTATACGTAATAGTGCCGTATACGTGAATAGTAACCCCCGACACAAAAAGTTCCAAATTTGATAAAAACTCGTATCAATATTTCAGCATAATGATATTGAAGAAAATAATATCATTTAAGAAGAAAATAATATCCCTTACCACAAAATATCAGTACTTCTGGTCGGAATAACCGGTATAAGGCTGAAAGAAACTTGCTCTGATGAATAGAAACTCTCAAAGTATCTAAATCTCACAAAATACACTCAATAATCTAGAGAGAGAAAGAGAGAAAACTTGTTTCTGGTGTGATTTTCAATTCTAACTTAGCCCTCTATTTATAGGAAAATTTTGGTAGGTTTGACCTGCAACCTGATGCTTTACCTGCTACTATTCCCACCCACCACATTTGAAATATAATTCAGCACATTTCTTCACCAACCACAAGTGGGGCCCACCAATTCTAGAATTTTCTACCAAAATGATAAACTCCGAAAATTCAACAATTTCTGAACCAGTCATCTTGTAAAATTCGTAATAAATCATACGTTCATTTTTAACGGTTCAAAATTTGTGGACATATACTCAACTTATATATGTATAACATATCCAAAAATTACCACGATCCAACGGTCGGATTAAAAATTATAACCCCCTAAAATATCTCAAAACCCTGATTTTTAATACCTCCATTCCGACAAAAATATGGATAAAAACCTCAACATTAACTCCTTCATTTTTAACCAAAAAAATATATCCCTCATTTATATCCACATAAAATAAATATTTCCTTATCATATGAATCAATAATTAATTATTCACAAATAATATTACAGAATCACATTTATGACAACCAGGCCATTCCCAGGAAAGAGGGGGCTTTCCAATAAGGATTTCTCCTTACTGGCGCGCCATTAGATGACCAAACCCCTCCTTAGACAGAACTTTCTAGACATTGCCAATAATGTTATCTAATAATATTATTCAAATAATATGAATTATTGATCTGATAAATGAAAATACTGTGCAGTAACAATTATTAAAACAACAATAATATGAAATATCAATGCAGCAATTATTGAACCAATAAAATAAAATATTGAATAATAACTACTGTAACAATTATTGAGTAGTGCCTTCTTACGTACGAATCAATAATTCAACTATACTGTGCAATCCGTGTGCTACTGTGCAACCACGCGTTATTACTGTATTTTTAACCACCGGGTATTTCAACAGTGTTAACGGTAACAACTACGCCGTTATTAATAAACAACTTATACTTGTCGTTTTCTTCATCCAATCGCTTTCCGTTATGGGGCCCACACAAGGCTGCGTCGTCGTACGAATATTCCCCGACAGCAAGAATATTCCACGACCAACCGAATATTCACCGACCAAAAATAAATATTTTATAACCACTTGCTTATTTTGCAAAATTTGCACATTTCACCCATAACTAAAGTATTATATCAAATTAACCCCTTATTATTCACAATAATATTTAGAGAAAATTTGATTTTATTCCTTAATAAGTTGGGGTCTTACACTAATGACATACAACCTCGTGTCATCATAGGACAGGGTTGTGCTCATCCACTTGCTGAGTATATCTATGGGCACTACCTATATAATCTTGGAGTTTGTTTGAAGTATAATTCTCAATTAGAGACAGTGGAGATAATGATAATCAAGAGAAGACTCACCATTGGGAAGAATATGATAGTAATCTTCTCGTTTTCTTTGGGGTCTATTGGGTCAACCAAGGATAATTATGTGGCCTTATGATATCTATCATAACCTAGACGCGTGGCCTCCCATGTACGAAGGTTTCCTTGAGCACTTCCCAAAGATTCTAGTTTCTAAAACATTTTTGACTGTACCTTTATGTAAGGTACCTTTGTGAGGTGCTGATACATGATGGTGTCCAATGTCACATTTGGTATATATTTGTATCCAAACTCACAGCATATGTGTTGTTGTATTTTGCACGACAATTGTTGTAATAAAGTTGTAGTTGTTTTCTGTACCATGTATTTGACGACTCAGAATGGGTTGGATGGAATGAACCTATTTTGGGGTCGTCACATATAGACTTTGCAAGAGTTTATGATTAGCTTACCCGTGATAAATTCGTTCGGGTTCCTCGCCTTTTGGGACGTCACGACAAACGCTCTCCCTTGAACCACCGACTTTGTTTTGTCTGTATCCGCCTTTGGTGCCACCGTCCCAGCTGGACTTGACTTCTCTACAGGACAAAATCGAGTTATGTGATCCTCTTTGCCATAACTAAAACATACCTTGGAAGGCTGTGAATAGTTTGGACTTATGTGTCCCTCCTCTCTGCATCTGTAGCATCTAACTGGCAGTCGTTCTCCTCCCCTAGAAACTATTGTTGTTGGTGGTGCTGCTGCAGATGTCATTCCGTCATTGTTAAATTTTCTCTTCTTGAATTTTTCACTTGAATCATTTCTTTTATTATCTTGGCCATGAATACCACCGAAGTGGTTACCATTTCTGGCATGTTGGCTATCACTACTTCGATGACTGTTGCCACTGGTATGACTATTATCTTACTGTCGATTGCTGTCTTTTGGTTGAGTTGACTCATAATCCCGCTCTAATAACTGAGCTCTATTCACAACATCTGAATACAAACAGAGTTTATGAGAGATGAGATGTTGATGAATTTTGGGCTTCAAACCTCTTAGAAACATTCGTGTCATTTGCTCCTCATTATCAACTAAATGGGATGCAAATCGGGAAAACTCCGCAAACTTTGCCTCGTATTGCAATACAGTCATATTTTTTTGCTCCAATTTGATCAATTCCACCTCCTTCATGTGACGAATTCTTTCTGGAAAGTACTTGTCATTGAACAATTCTTAGAGCCTCTCCCAAGACATCTTAAGTGTGGACAGATGAGTACGTTTTACGGATTCTCACCACTAATCTGCCTCTCCGCGCAACAAAAAGGTGGCGAAGAGAACTTTTTGTTCTTCAGTATATCCCAAGACATCAAATATCTTGGTAATCTTCTTAATCCATGCCTCAGCCTTAAGTGACTCTGGCTTTCCCAAAAACTCTAGCGGTCCCAACTCTTTGAATTGCTT
This sequence comes from Panax notoginseng, assembly GCA_016801055.1. Classification (NCBI taxonomy): domain Eukaryota; kingdom Viridiplantae; phylum Streptophyta; class Magnoliopsida; order Apiales; family Araliaceae; genus Panax; species Panax notoginseng. The sequence continues at coordinate 164,446,255 of CM029019.1, forward strand.
GACAGTGACAAGTCGCGAGTTACCATTGTTTCTACTTGCATTTTGAACACGAGTCTCTCTCGTCTGGTGTTGCATGAATTGTAGAAAGCTCCTAAACATCTCATCTTTCATCATTTGATCGGTGTTATTGTTTACATGAGGATTATTGATTTCCTGATGCACATTATCCTAGTTATTGATTGGCAGTATCTCAACGGTCTCATGTGCTCCATTGCTTATCTCAAAATTTTCAGATATCATTCTAAAACAATGCCACAAAATAAGGGTTAATTAAAGAAATTCACATGCCACATATTAACCCTATATTTTAACCGATCAATAACAAATAAGCTTAGGTAGGACACACTAGCGAAGGATTTACTCGTCTCTCCCCTCCTAATTCTAATCACAGATCTCCACCAGAGATCATATCCCTAAGCTCTGATACCAACTGTGACGCCCCTAAAATAGGTCCATATATCTCATTTTGAGTCGCCAAATACATGGTACAGAAATCAAATATAAACTTCATTTATACAATTATTAACTGTCGTGTAAAATACGACAAAACGTAAACTGTGAGTTTTAATACGAATATTATCTCATAGACAATATCCAAACCCAAATGATGTCCTTGTTACAATTATTATCACACTATTTTATAACATAGTTAGTGAGGACTACTATAGCCACCATCTTGGACCATCACTCCATTCCCCTACTAGTCCCGGCTATATTCTCATTTCCTGAAGAGAACAATGAAAGAAAAGGGTGAGCTCAACTAGCCAAGTAAAGAATATTATGGCTAAGATAATGTAGAACAAATTATCCTTTGTCCTCAACAGGAAAAAATCTGATAGAATACAATAGAGAACAAGTTTTAGATCAACAACTACAGCGGAAACAACAATCCATTAGAAAAGTCAAGTAGATCATGATATCTACTATCTTCTATGATTTAAAAGTCAATTATCAATATTTTATCTCTGTAACATCATTCAATAAATATTTCAAATCAACGAATTATCCATGCATTACGGGCCAAGGATATTCGTTAGTATCACCAGTGGTCATGATCATGGCAAACACCTGTCCATCTATGCACTACGGGCCAAAGAGGACTTTCACCACAAACCTTATCTATAACATTAAAGGTTATGATTATACCAATACACAATTCTTAGTCATAATCATACCAATCAACAGTCCATATTTGCACTACGGGCGAAAAATGACTTCCAGTACAATATAAGCATGAGGATGATGACAATGATATAAAGATTCAATCAAGTGAGATAAATGATAAATATTAGAGAATTCGAATTCAATTTATTCAGAGTTTAAAAATATCTAAATTGTCAACATGATTACTCTTTGAGGAGTAAAATTCAAAAATGATATTCATGTATCAAAAATAATTTGGACAGAAAAGAAAATTAAATTCTGTTGTGAATAGTACCGTATAAATAGTACCGTATGTATGAATAGTACTCATGAATAGTACCGTATGAATAGTACAAAGACATGAAAAGTTTAAAATTTAATAAGAAAGTTCAGACCAATATTCTAATGAAATGATATTAGGTGAAGCACAAAACTTGAGGAATTTCAAATCATTTCAGGAATTATAGAAGCAATACTTACTATAGTAAGTTTAAATTTAGGAATATGAAAAGAAATAATATCCCTTACATAATATGGAGTATAAAAGAAAATAATATTTCTTACAAGTATTGCAATAAAATAATTTCCTTTACCTTAGTAGAAACTAGATTTGACTGGAATATCGGATATTATTTTGAGAAAATCTTGCACAAAAAGCTACACTCAAAGTATCCTTATACTCAAGAGAAATACTCATAATACTATAGGATAAGAATTTCTGATATTGAAATGGTGTGTTGAGGAAGGAGGGGTAACCTTCCTTTTATAGTGAGATTTCGGAGGAAAAACAAACAAGTTACCTAACTCTACCAAACATTTTCTATGTCTAACTTATGTCTAACTTTCTCTTCCTTTTAATTGGTTGAAGGCCCACACATAGGAAAACATATACTTGAAATGCCTTAGTAGGAGAAAAACAAGACCAGCACATGTGTGACGCCCCCAAAATAGGTTCACACAACCTATTCTGAGTCGCCAAATACATGGTACAGAAAACAACTATAACTTAATTATTACAATTATTGTGCAAAATACGACAACACATATGCTGTGAGTTTAAATATAAATATTGTCTTCTAGACAAATTCCAAACTCAAATAAGTCCTCAATACAATTATTGATACACTATTTTACAAAATAGTGAGGACTGCTAAAACAATTGACTTGAAACATCACTCCACACTCCGACTAGTTCCCGCTATATTCTCGCCTCCTTAGAAGAAAAATGGAACAAAAAGGAAAAGGGTGAGCTCAACTAGCCCAGTAAAGAATATTATGACTAAGATAATGTAGAACAAATTACCGTTAGCCTTCAATAAATTAGATAAAATATAATGGACAACAAGTTTTAGATGAATATTCGCAGCGGAGATAACAATTCATTATAAGAGTTAAGTAGAGAATGAAGTTTACTATCTTCTATGATTTAAAAGTCCATCATCAATATTTTATCCCTGTAACATCAATCAATATACATCTTAAACCAAATATTCATCTTTGCACTACGGGCCAAAGATACTCATTTGTATCATCAGTTGGTCATGTTCATCTCAACACCTGTCCATCTTTACACTATAGACAAAAGATATTCATCAGGTAATCATTCATCTTTGCACTACAGACCAAAGATATTGAGTTATATCATCATTTAGGACTGAGGATGATGAAAAATATTTTAAAGAAACGAATCCAGTGAGATAAAATGACAAAAATTAGGGATTCGTACTTTAGATAATCCAAGTTCAAAAATACTCCATAATAAACTATAGTGAAGTAAAATTAAAGAATGAAGATCAAAACATAGATACAATCAAAGATAGTAACCATAATAGACAACTTGAACAAAGAAGAGAAAATTTCATTTTTTGTGAATAGTGTCGTATTCATGAATAGTATCGTATACGTGAATAGTAACGTATACGTGAATAGTAACTCCGACACAAAAAGGTAGAAATTTCATAAGAAAAATCATACTTCGTGAATAGTACCGTATTCGTGAATAGTACCGTATACGTGAATAGTAACCTCAACATAAAAAGGTAAAAATTTCATAATAAATTCACATCAATATTTCGGTATAATGATATTGAAAGAAATAACATCATTTACGAAGAAAATAACATCCCTTACCTCAAAAGAAAAATACTTCTGACTGGAATATCGGATATAACGCTGAAGAAAACTTGCACTGAATAGCAACTCTCAAAGTATCTAAATACTCACAAAAATACGCTCGATATTGTAGAGAAAGAAAACTTCTGATTCTGGTGTGATTTTCAATTCTAACCTAAGCATCCTATTTATAGAAAAATTCTTAGAACGCCAAAGCTGACTGACCTGCTACCGGTGACTTCCTTTGCTGTTCAAGCACGCCACTTTTGAAATTCAATTTCAGCACATTTCACCAACAAAGGACAAGAGTAGGGCCGCCCATGTTTTTAATAAAAATATTTATTTTCGAAACTTCAATAATTTATAACAAATAGCCCTTTTATCAGAAAAATACGAATTTTATGTCCATTCCATAGGAAATTTAATTATCTATGACTTTGTAGAAGAAAGTTTTTCCAAATTTCAAACAGAAAATGTCCGAAATCCACATACGGATGATTTTTAATACCTCCATTCTGACAAAATACTGATAAAACTCCTCAATATTAATTCCTTCATTTATATCCGTATTAAAAAAATAAATATTTCCTTATCATATAAATTAATAATTAATTATTCACAAATAATATTACAGAATCACAATACTGACAACCAGGTCGTTTCTAAGAAAGAGGGGACTTTTCGATAAGGATTTCTCCTTACTGGCGCGCAATTAGGTGACCAACCCCCTTTCCTAGACAAAACTTCCTTAGACATTGCCAACAATGCTATCTAATAATATTATTCAAATAATATAAATTATTGATCTGATAATAGAAAATACTGTGCAGTGACAATTATTGAATTAATAATAATATAAAATATCAACGTAGCAATTATTGAATCAATAAAATAAAATATTAAACAGTAATTACTGTAACAATTATTGAGTAGTGCCTTCTTACGTAAGAATCAATAATTCAAAAATATTGTGCACTACCATGTGCTACTGTGCAACCACGTGTATTACTGTATTTTAACCACCGGGTATTCCAACAGTGTTAATAACGGTAACAATTACGCTGTTATTTATAAAAACTCAAACTTGTCGTTTTCTTCATCCGACCGTTTTTCGTTACGGGATCCACAAATGGCTGAGTCATCGTACGAATATTCCCTGACAGCAAGAATATTCCACGACCAAACGAATATTCCCCGACAACAATGAATATTTTATAACCACTTGCTTAATTTATAAAATTTGCACATTTCACCCATAACCAAAGCATTATATCAAATTAACACATTTTTATTCAAAATAATAATTAGAGAAAAATCAATTTTATTTATAAAAAGTTGGGGTCTTACAACCTCCCCTCCTTATGAATTTTTGTCCTCGAAATTGACGTACGTACCTGGTGTTTCGAAAAGGTGAGGATATCTCGTTTTCATTTCCGATTCTAACTCCCAGGTCATTTCCTCCATAGCATGGTTCCTCCGTAAAATTTTGACTTGTGGTATAACCTTTGTGTGTAGGACATGCTCTGTCTTATCCAAGATCTTGACAGGTACCTCCTCGTACGTTAAATCTTCGGTTATCTCGTCTGGTTCTAACTCAATAATGTGGTTTGGGTCTTTCACATATTTACGAAGCACAGATATGTGAAAAACATTATGAACACGAGACATACTTAGAGGTAATGCGAGTCTATAAGCCACATTTTCTACTCGGTCAAGAATCTCAAATGGACCAACAAATCGTGGATTAAGCTTTCCTCTCTTCCCGAATATTGTAACTCCATTCCATGGAGCAATACATAACCATACATGATCCCCAATATTAAATTCCACGTCCTTTTAATGAAGATCCGTATAACTCTTTTTTCGATCATGTGTCGTTTGTATACATTGTCGGATCATTTGAATCTTTTTCATAGTCATGCGTACCAATTATGGTCTCAACAACGTTGCTTCACCTATCTCATCCCAACATACTGGAGAGCGACACTTTCGTCCATACAATGCTTCGAATGGAGCCACACCTATACTTGCCTGATAACTGTTGTTGTAGGAGAATTCCACCAATGGTAGGTACTTATCTCAACTCCCTTTGAAATCTAGGACACATAGTCTTAATAGATCTTCAAGAGTTTAAATAGTCCTTTCTGATTGCTCGTCCATTTGAGGATGGTATGCTGAACTGAATCGTAAATTCGTGCCCATAGCTTTCTGCAAGCTAACCCAAAATTATGAAGTGAATCTTGGGTCACGATCCGAAACTATGGATACTGGCATGCCATGCAATCTCATAATCTCATTCACGTACATACGAGCAAGACGTTCAAGGGAATAAGTCTCCCGTATAGGCAAGAAATGAGCAGACTTAATTAATTTATCACCAATAACCCAAATCGCATCTATGCTTTGAGAAACCTTGGGAAGACCCATAACGAAATCCATGGTAATGTGTTCCCACTTTCATTTTAGAATCTCAAGTGCTTGTAATGGACCCTTTGGTACTTGATGCTCTGCCTTTACATGTTGACAAGTTAAACACCTCGAGATAAACTCCGCGATATCTCTCTTCATATTGCTCCACCAAAATGTATGTCGAAGATTATGATACATTTTGGTACTCCCAGGATGGATTGCAAATGGTGTGTTGTGTGCCTCCATCATGATTCTATGCTTAAAGCCAGAATCGTTAGGAACGCAAAGTCTGGAGTTGACTCGAAGTATTCCTTCTTCATCGATTCTTGCTTTTGGAATGACACCTTCTTGCACTTTCTTCTTCATACGCATCAGCTCCAGGTCCGTAGCTTGAGCAGCTTTAACTTTATCGATTAAAGTCAGTTCTACTCGTATATTTGACATCATCACGTGGGTCCCTAGAGTCTCTAACTCTATCTCCATCCTTTGTAACTCATACAAAATGGAGCTTTTCGTTGACAATATCGCACTCACACCCGCATAGGATATTTTACTCAATGCGTCAGCTACTACTTTTGCTTTTCCAGGATGGTATTGAATAGTATAATCGTAATCTTTCAACAGCTCGAGCCAACGTCGTTGCCGCATGTTGAGTTCCTTTTGGGTGAAGAAGAGTTCCTTTTGGGTGAAGAAATATGTAACGCCCCCAAAATAGGTCCATTCCACCCAACCTATTCTGAGTCGCCAAATACATGGTACAGAAAACAACTACAACTTCATTATCACAATTTTCGTGCAAAATACAATAACACATGTTGTGAGCTTTGATACAAATATATACCAACTGTGTCTCATGGCGCTTTACATAAAAGTATAGTCAATAACTGTTTTAGAAATTAAAATCTTCGGAAAGTGCTCAAGGAAACCTTCGTACATGGAAGGTCATGCGTCTTGGTTATGATAGATATCATATGTCCACAGGATTATCCTTGGTTGACCCAATAGACCCAAAGAAAAATGAGAAGATTACTATCATATTCTTTCCAATGGTGAGTCTTCTCTTGACATATCATTATCTCCACTTTCTCTAATTGAGAATTATACTTCAACCAAACACCAAGATTATATAGGTAGTGCTCGTAGATATACTCAGCAAGTGGATGTGCACAACTCTGTCTTATGATGACATGAGGTTGTATGTCATTAGACATCTTATATGATAGTGACAAATCACCCTTCCAAAGTTGGGTTTGCCTCACCCTATATGATTCACCAAATATAACTACTAAATGATGTATAAAATACAACACACTATTCTAAAGTTCTCAATAAAATTATTTCCATACTGTTTAGGGAGAACCTTCACAGCTAGAGACCACCGTTCTATTCCCCTGTTACCCCCGCTTGACCCAGCTACACTCTTATTACCTGAAAGGAATTGTGAAGCAAAAGGGTGAGCACAAATAGCCCAGTAAAGAATATCATGACTAAAGATAATTAAATTATCAATAACCTTCATCATTAATAAATCAGAGATTTAGAACATATGGTAGATGATAAAACTTTTCAACCATAATTGCAGCGGAACGAGCAATCCATTAGAAGAGTCAAATAGACCATAAAGTCCATTATCTTCTCCATGTTAAAAGTCCACCAACAATATTTTATTCCTGTAACATCAATCAACAGTTCTGGTCTACAATCATATGAATAACTCATAATCATAATTGTGGTTCTAAATTCCTCTTTTCATCCAGGACGAAGATAATTTTTATCACCCATCTTTACCTGAAACATCAAAGATCATGGTTATACCAAATCACAATTCATGTTCATAATCATACTGATAAATTCATCTTTGCACTATGGACCAAAGATATTCGTCAATAATTCATCTTTGCACTACTGGCCAAAGATATTCAACAACAGGTCATCTTTGCACTACATGCCAAAGATATTCAACAACAGATCATCTTTGCACTACAAGCCAAAGATATTCAACAACAGATCATCTTTGTACTACAAGCCAAAGATATTAATATCTCAAAGAAATATATAATCATCTCAGAATTTATATAAACAATAATTATAACCATGTTGATCAATTCACTTTTGCACTTAAGCTAAAGATATTCAACAACAGATCATCTTTGCACTACAGGCCAAAGATATTAATATCTCAAAGAAATATATAATCATCTCAGAATTTATATAAACAATAATTATAACCATGTTGATCAATTCACCTTTGCACTTAAGCTAAAGATATTCAATTATAAATTCAATGGTCATGATCATACCAGTCAACAATTCAACTTTGCACTACTGGCCAAAGAGAAACCATAGTCACGATCATACCAATAATCTACCCATCTTTACACTCAAGTCAAAGAGAAATTTCAACACCAGGGTTATAAAAATGTTATATATGATAATAAAAACAATATGATTAAAACATGGATTTAATTTCAAGAGTAAGATTCATAAATCAACGAGAATTTGGTCAGAAAAAGAAACCAATTTTGTCGTGAATAGTAACTCATAAATAGTAACTCGTGAATAGTAACTCATGAATAGTACTCCGTATTCATACATAGTACTATATACGTAAATAATGTCATACACGTAAATAGTGCCATATACATGAATAGTATCGTATACGTGAATAGTAATCCCAACATGAAAAAGGTAGAAATTTCACAATAAAATCCATATCAATATTTCAGTATAATGATATTAAAAGAAATAATATCATTTACGAAAAAATAACATCCCTTACTATCCCTTACAATCCCGTACCTCAAAAGAACCGTACTTTCGGCTGAAATATCGGATTTTACGCTGAAGGAAACTTGCACTGATTAGCAACTCTCAAAGTATCTAAATACTCACAAAATACGCTCAATAATATAGAGAAAGAGAAGAAAGAAAACTTGTTTCTGGTGTGATTTTCAATTGTAACTCAGCACTCTATTTATAGGAAAATGTTAGAACGCCAAAGCAGACTTGACCTGCAACCTGATGACTTTACCTGCTACTATTCCCACCCACTAAAAATTTTAGCACATTTCTTCACCAACCAAAAGTGGGGCCCACCCATATTTTTAATAAAAATATTTTAATTTTGAAACTTTAATAATTCATAATAAATAGCCCTTTTATCAGAAAAATACGAATTTTATGTCCATTCCACACTAAATCGAATTCTCTACAACTTTGTAGCTTTAAGTTTTTCCAAATTCCAAACAGAAAATATTCGAAATTCACATATGGACGTTTTTCAACACCTCTTAAAATTCATAACAAATCATACATTAATTTTTAACGGTTCAAAATTTGTGGATATATACTCAACTTATATATGTATAACATATCCAAAAATCACAACGATCCAGCGGTCGAATTAAAATTATAACTCAAGTAATAGAGCTTTAAGAACACTGATTTTGATTTTCGGACTATAAGTCCCTCGTACCAGTTTCACTCAAATAGTCACCACAAAAAATCCACAAAGAATATTTAGGTGATTCAAATTTCTAAGCTTAGCTTACTTCCAGGACTTTCTTTTGATATATGGCTCATCTCCTAACTCATTATACACAAAGAGTTATGAATTTTACAAAATCATGTAATAAACTAATTTTTCTGAAAATCCCATATGTCGTTCTTCATTTCGACAAAATACTGATAAAACACCTCAGCATTAATTCCTTCATTTATATCCACACAAAATAAATATTCATCATTTATATCCACATAAAATAAATATTTCTTTATCATATAAATCAACAATTAATTATTCACAAATAATATTACAGAATCACAATTATGACAACCAGGTCGTTCTTAGGAAATAGGGGGCTTTTCGATAAGGATTTCTCCTTATTGGCGCGCAATTAGGTGACCAAACCTCTCCTTGACAGAACTTTCTAGGCATTGCCAATAATGTTATCTAATAATATGAATTATTGATCTGATAATGGAGAAACTGTGCAAAGATAATTATTGAACAACAATAATATCAACGTAGCAATTATTGACTCAATAAAATAAAATATTAAAGAGTAATTACTGTAACAATTATTGAGCTTATTACGTAAGGATCAATAATTTAACAATACTATGCAATACCGTGTGCTACTGTGCACCCACGCGTATTACTGTATTTTAACCACCGGTACTACAACAGTGTTAACGGTAACAACTACGCCGTTATTTATAAAAACTTAAATTTGTTATTTTCTTCATCCGACCATTTTCTGTTATGGGGCCCACAAATGACTGCGCCGTCGTACGAATATTCCCCGACAGCAAGAATATTCTACGACCAAACGAATATTCCCCGACAACAATGAATATTTTATAACCACTTGCTTATTTTGAATAAATTTCATATATCACCCTTCACTTTAACTTTTTATCAATTTAACCATTTACTGAATAGTAATTATAAGAAAAATTGAATACTTTTATTTCATAAAATTCGGGATCTTACAAAATATTTGAGACTTTTATGATCTGTATAGATCTCCACTTGAGCTCTTGGAAACACTTCTCGCATTCCTCACTCCATACAAATTTTGTATCTTTCCGAGTCAGCTGAGTTAACAGAGTAGCGATTCGAAAAAATCCTTCCACAAATCTACGATAATAACTAGTTAAGCCCAGAAAGCTACGTACTTCTGTCACTGTCTTCGGTTGCTCCCAACTTTGTATTACTTCAATCTTCGTCGGGTCAATAGATACTCCATATTTTGACACTACGTGCCCAAGGAATGCTACTTCCTCAAGCCAGAACTCGTATTTCTTTAGCTTGCCATATAGCTTATTTTCACGAAGCCTTTGAAGTACCAGCTTCAAATGGCGCTCATGATCTTCACGACTTTTAGAATAGATGAGGATGTCATCAATAAAGACAACAACGAACTGATCCAAATATTCTTTGAACACACGGTTCATCATATCCATGAAAGTCGTAAGAGCATTAGTCAATCCAAAAGACATGACTAAGAATTCATAATGCTCGTACCGAGTTCTGAATGCAGTCTTCGGAATATCCTCAGTTTTAATCTTCAGCTGATGATATCTAGAACGAAGATCGAATTTTAAAAAGAATTGTGCTCCTTGCAACTGGTCGAACAGGTCATCAATGCAAGGTAGCGGATACCTATTCTTGATGGTGACATGATTTATTTCCTGGTAGTCAATACAAAGTTGTATACTCCCATCTTTCTTCTTTACGAATAAAACAGGAGCACCCCATTGAGAAATACTAGGACGAATGAAACCTATGTCTAGCAACTCCTGTAGTTGGACCTTTAACTCCTGAAGTTCAAGAGGAACCGTTCGATATGGGGTTTTAGAAATGGGTTTTGTACCAGGTTCAAGGTCAATAAAGAATTTAACCTCACGTTCTGAGGGTAGAACGAGAAGTTGTTTAGGAAATACATCAGAAAATTCACTAACAACAGAAATATTATTCAAATCTGACATATTTTTGTTCAAGTCCATGACATGGGCTAAAAAAGCTTGACATCCATTTTTTAATAAACGAATGGCTTTATGGCTTGATATGACAGTGATTGACCTTAGTGGTTTGGTTACTTGAATTCGCATAACAGGTTGGTTAGGAATATAAAAATTTACAACCTTACGAAAATAATCAATTTTGGCATGATGAGTGGTTAACCAATCAATCTCTAAAATCACATCAAATGCAAGTATTTTCAAAGAAATAAGATTGACAGGTAATGTGATGGTTCCAACTTGAATCAAGCAAGATTTATAAATAGTAGATGTAATGAAAGTTTTTCCTAACAGAGTCTCAACAGATAAGTTAAAGCCTAATTTCTCCGGAGTCAAGTTCAAACGTTGAGCACAAGTAGGAGAGATAAAAGAATGGGTAGAACTGGTATCTAATAAGGTATAAACTTCGCAAGAGTTTATGATTAGCTTACTCGTGATCACCTCATTCAGTTCCTCACTTTTTAGGAAGTTACGAAAAGCGCTCTCACTTGAACCACCGATTTTGACTTGTCTAGGACAGCCTTTGGTGTCATCATTACAGCTAGAATTGACTTTCGCTATAGGGAATATTCCACCCTCAACTGCTTCTTCGTACTCCTATTCCATGATCTGAATCATTAATTTTTGATCCATATCGAATTGGGGTAGACCGCAATGTACAGGGTAATTCAAAACTCGATGTTGGGTTCTCCCAATTGCTGTCCAAAAAGAGAAATACATATCATCTATTTTAGCCTTTTTGGATCGGACTTCTCTTTCCACAATATCAACGCGTTGTGCGGCTTTTACCCATGCATCTTTCATTCTCACTCGTTAAGTTGTTTCTTCTTTCAGCTGATCCTTGACATTTGAATTCTCAGATTCTAGCTTTATCATCTTATACTCTGCCAAAGAGTGCTTCTGTTCAAGCATCACATATCGGGTAACACAAGCTTGAATTATTGCATCCTTTTGCTCCACGACCATCTGTCATTCTTTAGCCTGCTCTTCTAACTCATGAATACGATTTTACAATTCTACATTTTGATCATAAAGTTCTCCTAATAAATCCTCCTCCGGTTCCTCTTCTTCCTCACTCTCAGCTGCTACCTCTGTGACTAACTCAGGTGAAGCTATTAATTCTTCACTCACCACATGGATATCTCTAATTTCTTCTTCGCCTAACATCACATTATCCTGGTTGGTGATTACAGGTGTCTCAACGGTCTCATTCACTCCATTGTCAACATTTTCAGCTGCCATTCTCAAATACTGCCATAGAACAAGGGTTAATTAAAGAAATTGACATGACACATATTATCCCTATATTCTGACCGACCAATTAAACACAAATAAGCTTATATAGGACACACTAGCGAAGGATTTACTCGTCTATCCCCTTCTAGTTCTATTCCCAGATCTCTGCCTGAGACTATATCTCTAAGCTCTGATACCAATTATGACGCCCCCAAAATAGGTCCACACAACCCATTCTGAGTCGCCAAATACATGGTACAGAAAATAACTACAACTACATTATTACAATTGTCGTGGAAAATACGATAACACATATGCTGTGAGTTTAAATATAAATATTATCTTCTAGACAATATCCAAACTCAAATAAGTCCTCAATATACTTATTGATATACTATTTTACAAATTAGTGAGGACTGCTAAAACAACTGACTTGAAACATCACTCCACACCCTGACTAATTCCCGCTATATTCTCGCCTCCTGAGAAGAAAAATGGAACAAAAAGGAAAAGGGTGAGCTCAACTAGCCCAGTAAAGAATATTATGACTAAGATAATGTAGAACAAATTATCGTTAGCCTTCAATAAATCAGATAAAATATAATGGACAACAAGTTTTAGATCAATATTCGCAGCGAAAATAACAATTCATTAGAAGAGTTAAGTAGAGAATGAAATCTACTATCTTCTATGATTTAAAAGTCCATCATCAATATTTTATCCCTGTAACATCAATCAATATACATCTTGAACCAAATATTCATCTTTGCATTACTGGCCAAAGATATTCATTTGTATCACCAGTTAGTCATATTCATCTCAACACCTGTCCATCTTTGCACTACGGGCCAAAAATATTTATCAGGTAATCATTCATCTTTACACTATAGACCAAAGATATTAAGTTATATCATCATTTAGGACTGAGGATGATGAAAAATATTTTAAAGAAACGAATCCAGTGAGATAAAAGGACAAAGATTAGGGATTCGTACTTTAGATAATTCAAGTTCAAAAGTACTCCACAATAAACTAGTGAAGTAAAATTCAAGAATGATGATCAAAACATGGATACAATCAAAGATAGTAACCATAACAGACAACTTGGATAAAGAAGAGAAAATTTTATTTTCTGTGAATAGTGTCGTATTCGTGAATAGTGTCGTATACATAAATAGTAACTCCGACTTAAAAAGGTAAAAATTTCACAAGAAAAATCATACTTCGTGAATAGTACTCGTGAATAGTACCATGTTCATGAATAGTACCGTATACGTAAATAGTAACCTCAACATAAAAAGGTAAAAATTTCATAATAAAATTCATACCAATATTTCGGTATAATGATATTGAAAGAAATAACATCATTTACGAAAAAAATAACATCCCTTACCTCAAAAGAACAGTACTTCTGACTGGAATATCAGATATAACGCTGAAGGAAACTTGCACTGAATAACAACTTTCAAAGTATCTAAATACTCACAAAAATACGCTCGATATTATAAAGAGAGAAAATTCTGATTCTGGTGTGATTTTCAATTCTAACATAAGCACCCTATTTATAGGAAAATGTTTAGAACGCCAAAGCTGACTGACCTACTACCGGTGGCTTCCTTTGCCATTTAAGCACGCCACTTTTGAAATTTAATTTCAGTACATTTCACCAACAAAGGACAAGAGTGGGGCCCGTCCATGTTTTTAATAAAAATATTTATTTCTAAAACTTCAATAATTCATAACAAGTAGCCATTTTATCAGAAAAACACGAATTTTAAGTTCATTCCATAGAAAATTTAATTCTCTATAATTTTGTAGAAGAAAGATTTTCCAAATTCCCAAAAAAAAATATCTGAAATCCACATACGGATGATTTTTAATACTTCCATTCCGATAGAATACTGATAAAACTCCTCAGCATTAATTCCTTCATTTATATCCACATTAAAAAAATTAATATTTCCTTATCATATAAATTAATAATTAATTATTCACAAATAATATTACAGAATCACAATACTGACAACTAGATCGTTCCCAAGAAAGAGGGGGCTTTCCGATAATGATTTCTCCTTACTAGCGCGCAATTAGGTGACCAAACCCCTTTCCTAGACAGAACTTCCTTAAACATTGTCAACAATGCTATCTAATAATATTTTTCAAATAATATAAATTATTGATCTAATAATAGGAAATATTGTGCAGTGACAATTATTGAATTAACAATAATATAAAATATTAACGTAGCAATTATTGAATTAATAAAATAAAATATTAAACAGTAATTACTGTAACAATTATTGGGTAGTGCATTCTTACGTAAGAATCAATAATTAAAAAATACTGTGCAATATCGTGTGTTACTGTGCAACAACGCGTATTACTGTATTTTAACCACCGGGTATTTCAACAGTGTTAACGGTAACAATTACGTCGTTATTTATAAAAATACAAACTTGTCGTTTTCTTCATCCGACCATTTTATATTATGGGGCCCACAAATGGCTGCGCCGTCGTACGAATATTCTCCGACAGCAAGAATATTCCACGACCAAACGAATATTCCCCGACAACAATGAATATTTTATAATCATTTGCTTAATTTATAAAATTTGCACATTTCACCCATAACCAAAACATTATATCAAATTAACATCTTTTTATTCAAAATAATAATTAGAGTAAATTCAATTTTATTTATAAAAAATTGGAGTCTTACAACTTGGTTTTGAAAAAGTAATGCAGTACCCGATATTGAAAAATAAAGGAATGCAAAGCCAGCTTCTCAGCTCCACTTGCCTTTAACATATTCACATGCTTAAATATATATTATAATATTATTATTATTTAAACAATTATAATATATTATAATAATATATTTGAATGAGTATTTTATCGGAGAAAATAATTGTAATTCCACAAAAAATATGTCAAACTTTCAACAAATATCTCATGTTGAATTCCTTCATAAAATTAAACCAATATCCACCACATAATAATTATTCATAATTAATATTATAAGCTCACAATATTAACAACCAGATCATTCTCAGAAAAGAGGAGGCTTTTCGATAAAAGATTTATCCTTATTGGCGCGCAATTATATAACCAACCCCTTTCCTCGACAGAACTTTCTAGACATTGCCAATAATGCTAACTAATAATATGAATAATTGTGTCGTGTAAACTATTGATTTAATAATATAAAATATTATGCAGATGATACTGTGACAATAATTGAATCAATAATATGAGATACTATGCAACAATTACTGTGACAATTATTGAATAAAACTGAGTGACTTCTTACGTAAGAATCAATAATCTAAAAATACTGTGCAATACCGTGTGCTACTGTGCAACCACGCGTATTACTGTACTTTTTATCACCGAGTATTTTAACAATTAACGATAAAAGTTTTGCCGTTATTTTTATAAAAAGGTTATTTTTGTCGATTTCTATATCCGACAGTTATTTCGTTATGTGGTCCATCAATGCTTGCGTCATCATATGTATATTTCTCGACAAAAAGAATATTCTCCAACCAAACGAATATTGTATGACCACTTACTTACTTTATAAAATTTACACATTTCACCCATAACTAAAGCATTATATCAAATCAAGACCTTATTATTCAAAATAATAATTAGAAAAATTAAAATTTTATTCATAAAAAGTTGGGGTCTTACAGATAAGGTGATATCTGTATCCGTATCCGAAAAAAAATTATTTATCCATATTCGTATCCGATATTCAGCGATTTTTTTAAAGAACCATTTAAATTTGATATTTGAAAAACTATTCAAATGAATATTATCCGTTTTCGAATAACTATCCAAATTTATTGGCAAAATCAATTAAAATTAGTAAATAAAAAAATTAAAATCTTAGAAAAATATTATTATACTACAATATAATAAAGCGTAATCATCAACTAACCATATGATTTAATTATCAAGTTTAAAATTAAAAAAATCACTATATTTAATAAAAAAATCTTATTAAAAATATAAAATATGTCTCATTCTTTGCACGAGATTATGAGCTTATTTATATTAGTTCTAACTTAATTCAATCAGTCATTTAACTACTCACAAGTAATATTAATTAAAACATGTTAAAAATGAATTAGTTATGTAACCTTAAGCAAAATGTGCAATTATGATGTTTTAATAATAGTTTTGTTGATATGAGACATAACAAGGAGTCCTAATATTCACGGTTTTATTTTAACCTTTGAAAGACAACTACTCACTAAGTGCTCCGTGCGAATAACGGGTTTGTTTTTAAATAAAGTTATTTTTTTTTTTTTTATTTACTTTATATATAAGATGATTATAAAATACTTTTTCAATTTCAAATTAACTTATTTTTACTATTACAATGGCTACAATAAGTTACTTAAGCAAACAATTATCAAAGACACACAATTAAATGTTAGTAATGTGTTTTTTTTTGTTATTTTAATTTAATATTTAGTTTTATTTTCAATCTTCAAATTTATATATAATTTTTTAGAGTTAAAAAATTATTAGAACCTAAAGTTTAAACTTAGTGTTTAAGAAGTTCTATATGAAATAAAATTATTATAGAATAATAAGTTACTATCATTTTGACGCCCCCAAAATAAGTATACATCACTCATCTTGGGTCGTCAAATACATGGTACAGAATTCAAATACAAACTTTTTTTATGCAATACGACAAAAGCTTAGCTGAGAGTTTTTACACGAATATTATCTTCTAAGCAGTATTCAAACTCAAATGGAGTTCTCATTACATTTATTATCACACTATTTCATAGAATAGTGAGGACTACTAATGCAAACATCTGAACCGTCACTCTGTTCCCCGACTAGTCCCGGCTATGTTCTCATTTCTTGAATAGAACAATGAAAGCAAAGGGTGAGCTCAACTAGCCCAGTAAGAAATATTATGACTAAGATAATGCAGAATAAATCATCGTTAGCCTTTAACAATGTTAAACTGATAAAATATAATAAACATCAAGTTTAACTGTAACGGAACAAGCTATCCATTAGAAGAGTCAAGTAGAGCATGATATATACTATCCTCTATAATTTAAAAAGTTTATCATCAATTTTATCTCTGAGACTCAGATTAATAAATAATCCACATCATCGAATCATCCCTGCACTACGGGCCAAGGATATTCATTAGTATCACGACCACGAATTATCCATGCACTACGGGCCAAAGATATTCGTGTTTTCATCAATGGTCATGATCATGCCAACAACTGTCCATCAATGCATTACGAGCCAATGAGGACTTTTACCACATCATTTGTAACATTACGATCATGATTATACCGAATAATCCCTGGTCATAATCATACCAATCAACAGTTCATTATCAACAGTTCAACGATCAATGGCTATAATCGACCATGCTACAATTGAAAAGTATAAAGCATGAGAGGGGCCAAGATCTCATCCAAGAGGAGAAGGTTATATTATGATTCGCCAACCCTCACCCCCAGTTGCAGTTGCACCAATGGATGAGCAACAACCTCGCGATTCAAGGAATCAATTTTTGTGGTTGGCTCAACGTCAAGATTTGATGCATTAGTACAATGCAAATGCTTTTAACACAATTGCTGATGCGTTTTCTTGTTGCAATCCCAATGCCAATCCGGAGGTCATGCTTGTTCCTCCTATCCTTCCAGCATACCCTCCTTCGGATGACAACGAGTAGTGACTCGTCTTTTAGGGAAGTCCTCATGTTTTTAATTGTTTTATTTTGTCGTAATGGGGACATTCCTTAATTGAAGTTTGGGGGGGTTAATGTTTCTGCATGTTCAGTTGTGAAGATTTAAAAATCATGTTAGTTAGTTAGTTTCTTTGTTTTTCATGTCTTTTAGTTTGATAAATTCATATCTAAAAAAATTAAAAAAAATTATATATATATATATATATATATATATATAATTTTGCATGTAGTTTAATTTGCATGAATCCAGTTATTAACCCTTCTTTGATTGTAATTCACATTGAGATATAGTGAATTAGTTAATTAAGGTGTTTAACTTATTTCTATCTAAATTATGGATTTGAGTTATTATGGTGTTAGTGCATCGAGAGGTGGCTAATTCTATATTCGTGTTCTTGATTAATAAACTGAGATAGTGAATTAAACTAGAATAAGGTGTAATAATCAGAGTGATGCTTAGAGTGAAGTTGTAAGCCTAATTCTCCAATATTTGTTTGAAAATTCAGTTTTTAGGGTTTGTTGATTGTTTGGTAATTTTAATATTTTTAATACTTTTAGTTACAAACTTGAAATTGGTTAGTTTAATAAAATTTGGATTAATAGGAAATTGGTAATTGTGAGAGTTAATTTCTTGCTAGTCTCTATGGGAACGATACTTAACTTATCACTTTATTACTTGTTGACCACGTATACTTGCGTGCTATGCGTAATTAGATTTTACCCAACAAGTTTTTGGCGCTATTGTCGAGGACATAGTATAGAATTAATAATTTGCGATATCAGTTTAATTAGTCCAGTTTTACTTAAACATTTTTATTTTTGTTTTGTTCGTCTTATTTCAGGTTTTTGAAGTTGGTTTATGCAAACTCGATCCAAAAATCCAGACTTATTTCCTTTTGAGGACGACATTGAGAGACGCTTTCAAAGGCTAAGTAAGTGGATCAAGGAGACAAGGGAAGACTTTGAAAGCTCTGAAAAAGAAGAAGCAATGGCTGTTGAAGACCAGAAAACGTTGATGGACTTTGCTACACCCAAGGTGACTGATCTGCAGTCGAGTATCACCAGGTCTGCTATAGCTGCGAACACATTTGAGATTAAACCTGGGACTATTTAGATGATCCAAAACTCTGTTAAGTTTGGGGACTTGCAAATGATGATCCGAATGAACATTTCATCAGCTTTTTGGAGATATGCGACACTTTCAAATACAATGGGGTGTCGAATGACGCAGTCAGACTTCGCTTGTTCCCATTCACTCTGCGAGACAAGGCGAAGAGTTGGTTACACTCTCTACCATCGGGTTCAATAACTACATGGGATGACCTGGCTCAAAAATTTCTAGCAAAATTTTTTCTGCCAGCGAAGACTGCAAAGATGAGAAACAAGATTACAATGTTTGAACAACAACATGGGGAATCATTGTACGAGGTATGGGAGAGATATAAAGAGTTGCTCAAAAAATGCCCACATCATGGATTGCCTAAGTGGTTGCAGGTGAACACATTTTACAATGGATTATATAGGAATCTCAGGACCGTATTGATGCAGCTTCGGGTGGAGCTTTTATAGCAAAGAATTATGAGGAGGCATATGAATTGATAGAGACAATGGCAGCTAACAATTATCAGTGGCCCACGGTAAGAATGACACAACCTACGGCAGCTAGAGTGTTAGAGGTAGATGGAGTGACGGCAATAGCAGCGCAAATTTCAGCGCTCTCCAAGAAGTTCGATGCTTTGTCAGGGGTACAGACACAGCAGGTTGCAGTTATTTGTGAATTGTGCGTGGGTGAACATCCTACAGATCAATGTGCAATCAACCCAGCGTCAGTGCAATTTGTGGGTAGCTACAACAGAATTCCACAAAATACGTACCAGAATACATACAATCCGGGGAATAGGAATCATCTTAATTTTTCGTGGAGTAATAATCAGCATCAACAAGCTCCAAGACCATCTTATCCCCCAATATTTCAGAATCGACAACAACAACCAGCTCAACATCAAGAGAGGAAATCAGATTTAGAGGAGTTGTTATCAAAGTATATAACAAGCAACGAGGCAGCCATAAAAAACCAAGCAATCGCCATGAAATCGCAAGAAATAGCCATCAAGAATTTAGAAAATCAGATGGGACAGATAGCTTTTGCATTGAATAACAGGCCTCAAGGAACATTACCAAGTGATACAAAGAAAAATCTGAAAGGTAATCACGAGCAATGTCAGACAATTATGTTGAGAAGTGGAAAACAGCTTGAGGGTTAGAAAACAGGAAATTTGGCTGCAAAAGAAGATGATAAAGAAAGTGAAAATGAAGTGGTTGAGGACAGACAAGGAGAAGAAAAGCAAGTGGAAAAGAGCAAGACAGATAACGAACAAGTTGTTTATCCTCCCCCACCTTTTCAGCAAAGAGTTCAAAAATAGAAATTGGATAAGTAATTCGCTAAATTTTTAGAAGATTTTAAGAAACTTCATATTAATATTCCGTTCGTTGAAGCCATTGAGCAGATGCCAAGTTATGCTAAATTCATGAAAGGGATTTTGTCTAGGAAAAAGAAATTAGAAGATTTTGAAACGGTGGCATTAACCGAGGAATGTAGTGCAGTTTTACAGCGAAAGTTGCCACCAAAGTTGAAAGATCCGGGGAGTTTTACTATTTTGTGCACAATTGGTAACATGGCGTTCAACAAGTGTTTATGTGATTTGGGGGCAAGTGTGAACCTTATGTCATTATCAGTTTATACAGAATTGGGTTTGCTAGCTCCAAAGCCTACGAACATTTCGTTGTAGTTGGCAGATAGGTCAGTTACGTACCCAAGCGGCATTGTGGAGGATATTTTAGTCAAGGTTGACAAATTTATATTCCCCGCGGACTTCATAATTCTAGATTTTGAGGAAGATAAGAACATCCTAATCATCCTAGGGAGACCGTTCTTAGCTACGGGAAGGACTCTCATCGATGTGCAAAAAGGTGAACTAACTACGAGGGTCTAAGATCAGGAAGTAAAGTTCAATGTCTTCAAAACCATGAAATTCCCCACAGATGAAGAGGAGTGTTTCAAGATGGATGTCATTTGTAAGACCCTAACTTATTAATGAATAAAATCAAATTTTCTCTAAATATTATTGTGAATAATAAGGGGCTAATTTGATATAATACTTTGGTTATGGGTGAAATATGCAAATTTTGCAAAATAAGCAAGTGGTTATAAAATATTCATTTTGTCGGGGAAAATTCGTTTGGTCGTGGAATATTCTTGCTGTCGGGGAATATTCGTACGACGGCGCAGCCTTGTGTGGGCCCCATAACGGAAAGCGATTGGATGAAGAAAATGACAAGTATAAGTTATTTATAAATAACGGCGTAGTTGTTACCGTTAATACTGTTGGAATACCCGGTGATTAAAATACAGTAGCACACGGTATTGCACCAATTATTGATTCTTACGTAAGAAGGCACCACTCAATAATTGTTATAGTAGTTATTATTCAATATTTTATTTTATTGATTCAATAATTGTTGAGTTGATATTTTATATTATTGTTGTTTCAATAATTGTTGCTGCACAGTATTTTCTATTATCAGATCAATAATTCATATTATTTGAATAATATTATTAGATAACATTATTGGCAATGTCTAGAAAGTTCTGTCTAAGGAGAGGTTTGGTCATCTAATTGCGCGCCAGTAAGGAGAAATCCTTATTGGAAAGCCCCCTCTTTCCTGAGAACGGCCTGGTTGTCATAAATGTGATTCTGTAATATTATTTGTGAATAATTAATTATTGATTCATATGATAAGAAAATATTTATTTTATGTGGATATAAATGAGGGATATATTTTTGTGGTTAAAAATGAAGGAGTTAATGTTGAGATTTTTATCCGTATTTTTGTCGGAATGGAGGTATTAAAAATCAGGGTTTTTGAGATATTTTGCGGGGGTTATAATTTTTAATCCGACCGTTGGATCGTGGTAATTTTTGGATATGTTATACATATATAAGTTGAGTATATGCCCACAAATTTTGAACCGTTAAAAATGAACGTATGATTTATTATGAATTTTACGAGATGACTGGTTCAGAAATTGTTGAATTTTCAGAGTTTATCATTTTGATGGAAAATTCTAGAATTGGTGGGCCCCACTTGTGGTTGGTGAAGAAATGTGCTGAATTATATTTCAAATGTGGTGGGTGGGAATAGTAGCAGGTAAAGCCATCAGGTTGCAGGTCAAACCTACTAAAATTTTCCTATAAATAGAGGGCTAAGTTAGAATTGAAAATCACACCAGAAACAAGTTTTCTCTCTTTCTCTCTCTAGATTATTGAGTGTATTTTGTGAGTATTTAGATACTTTGAGAGTTTCTATTCATCAGAGCAAGTTTCTTTCAGCCTTATACCGGTATTCCGACCAGAAGTACTGATATCTTGAGGTAAGGGATATTATTTTCTTCTGAAATGATATTATTTTCTTCAATATCATTATGCTGAAATATTGATATGAGTTTTTATCAAATTTGGAACTTTTTGTGTCGGGGTTACTATTCACGTATACGGCACTATTCACGTATACGGCACTATTCACGAATACGGCACTATTCACCGAAAAATAAAATTTTCCCTTTTTGTCCAAGATGTCTATTATGGTTACTATCTTTGATTGTATCCATGTTTTGATCTTTATTTTTGAATTCTGCTTCACAATTGATTATTATGAAGTATTATTGATCTTGGATAAACTGTTATACGAATCCCTACTATTTGTCCTTCTGTCTCACTGGATTCGTTCTCTTTAAGATATTTTTCATCATCCTCAGTCCTAAATGATGATATTACTGAATATCTTTGGCCTGTAGTGCAAAGATGTATGATTACTTGATGAATATCTTTGGCCTGTAGTGCAAAGATGAACAGGTGTTGAGATGAACATGACTGACAGGTGATACAAATGAATATCTTTGGCCTGTAGTGCAAAGATGAATATTTGGATAAAGATGATTATTAATTGATGTTACAGGGATAAAATATTGATGATGGACTTTTAAATCTTAGAAGATAGTAGAATTCTTTCTCTACTTGACTCTTCTAATGGTTTGCTGTTTCCGCTGCAGTTGTTGATCTAAAACTTGTTGTCGATTATATTCTATCAGATTTTTCCCTGTTGAAGACTAACGATAATTTGTTGTATATTATCTTAGTCATAATATTCTTTACTGGGCTAGTTGAGCTCACCCTTTTCCTTTTTGTTCCATTTTTCTTCTCAGGAGGTGAGAACATAGCAGGATCTAGTCGGGGTATGGAGTGATGGTTCTAGAAAGATGTTTTAGCAGTCCTCACTATTTCTGTAAAATAGTGTTTGAATAATTGTAATGAGGATTTATTTGAGTGTGGATATTGTCTAGAAGACAATATTTGTATTTAAACTCACAGTATGTGTTGTCGTATTTTGCACGACAATTGTATTATTGAAGTTGTAGTTTGCTTTCTGTACCATGTATTTGGCGACTCAGAATGGGTGTTGTATACCTATTTTGGGGGCGTCACAGTTGGTATCAGAGCTTAGGGATATGATCCCTGGCTGAGATGTGAGACAAGAACTAGGAGGGGAGAGACGGGGAATTCCTTCGCTAGTATGACCTGACTAAGTTTATTTGGTGTTTATTTGGTCGGTCAGAGTATAGGGATAATATATGACATGACTATTAACCCTTGTTTTATGGCAGTATTTAAGAATGGCAGCTGAGAACGTTAATAATGGAGTAAATCAGACCGTGGAGACACCTTTGATCACCACCCAGGGAAACGTGCAACAGGAAGGCAATATTCCTCCTGTAAACAACGTTACCGAGCAAACGATGAATGATGGAATGTTTAGGAGCTTTTTGCAGTTCATGCAAAATCAGACGAGGGAGACTCGTGTGCAGAATACGGGTGGAAATGATAACGCGCGGTTTGTCACAGCTAAGCAGTTCAAAGAATTGGGACCACCAGAATTTAAGGGAAAGCCGGATCCGATCATGGCGGAAACGTGGGTCAAGCAAATTACCAAGATATTCGATGTCTTGGGATGCACGGAGGAACAGAAGGTTCCATTCGCCACCTTTATGTTCCGCGGTGAGGCAGACTACTGGTGGGAGTCTGTGAAGCGTACCCAGCCTGACGCACTCAACATGTCCTGGGAAACATTTCAAAAACTGTTCAATGACAAGTACTTTCCTGAAAGTATTCGTCATATGAAGGAGGTGGAGTTTATCAGACTGGAACAAAACAACATGACGGTGTCCCAGTACGAGGCGAAGTTTGCAGAGTTATCCAGGTTTGCACCTCATTTGGTCGAAAATGAGGAACGAATGACAAGGATGTTTCTGAGAGGTCTAAAACCCGAGATTCGACAATATCTTATCTCTCATAAATTTTCTTTATATTCAGATGTTGTAAACAGGGCTCAATTATTAGAGCGAGATAATGAGTATGTGCAACCGAGGGACCACAACCAGGGTCATACCGGTGGCGGCAGTCATCGAAGCAATGAAAACCAGCAGGGAGGAAAACATTCGGACAAAAGCGGTAACCACTCTGGTGGTAATCGTGGTCGTGATAATAGAAGGAGCGAGTCGGGAGGAGATTTCAAGAAGAGAAGGTACAACAATGATAACGTGAAGACGTCAGCACAAACATCAACTGTTTCTAGGGGAGGAGAACGACCACCGGTCGTATGTTACAAATGTGGGAAAGAGGGACATATCAGCCCAAACTGCCCACAACAATCCAAGGTATGTTATAACTGTGGAAAGGAGGGTCATATAGCTCGAGAGTGTTCTGTAGCAAAACCAAGTTCAGCGGGGATGGTGACTCCAAAAGCTGTCCCGGATAAGTCGAAATCAGCGGTTCCTGGAAGGGCGTTTGTCGTTACTGGCCAAAACGCGAGAAACCCGAACGAGGTGATCACGGGTAAGCTAATCTTGAATTCTTGCGAAGTTTATACTTTACTAGATACCGGTTCTACCCATTCTTTTATCTCTCCTGCTTGTGCTCAACGTTTAAACTTGACTCCGGAGAAATTGGACTTTAACTTATCTGTTGAAACTCCGTTGGGTGAAACCTTCGTTACATCTACAGTTTATAAATCTTGCATGATCCAAGTTGGCACTATCACATTACCTGTTGATCTTATCTCTTTAAAGATACTTGCTTTTGATGTGATTTTAGGAATTGATTGGTTAACCACTCATCATGCTAAAATTGATTGTTTTCGTAAGGTTGTTAGTTTTCATATTCCTAACCAACCTGTCATACGAATTCAAACTACTAAACCACTAAAATCAGTCACTGTCATATCAAGCCACAAAGCTATTCGTTTATTGAAAAACGGATGTCAAGCTTTCTTAGCCCATGTTATGGATTTGAACAAAGACAAGTCAGATTTGAATAATATTTCTATTGTTAGAGAATTTCCCGATGTATTTCCTGAAGAACTTCCTGGTCTACCCCCAGAACGTGAAGTTGAATTCTTTATTGACCTTGAACCCGGTACAAAGCCCATTTCTAAAACTCCATATCGAATGGCTCCTATTGAACTTCAGGAGTTAAAAGTCCAACTACAGGAGTTGTTGGACATCGGTTTTATTCGTCCTAGTACGTCTCCTTGGGGTGCTCCTGTTTTATTCGTAAAGAAGAAAGACGGGAGTATGCGACTTTGTATCGACTATCGAGAATTGAATCATGTCACTATCAAGAATAGGTATCCGCTACCTCGCATTGATGACCTGTTTGACCAGTTGCAAGGAGCACAATTCTTTTCAAAGATCGATCTTCGTTCTGGATATCATCAGCTGAAGATTAAAACTGAGGATATTCCAAAGACTGCCTTCAGAACTCGGTACGGGCATTATGAATTCTTAGTAATGTCTTTTGGATTGACTAATGCTCCTGCTGCCTTCATGGATATGATGAACCGTGTATTCAAAGAATATTTGGATCAGTTCGTTGTTGTCTTTATTGATGACATCCTCATCTATTCCAAAAGCCGTGAAGATCATGAGCGCCATTTGAAGCTGGTACTGCAAAGGCTTCGTGAAAATAAGCTATATGCCAAACTGAAGAAATGCGAGTTCTGGCTTGAGGAAGTAGCATTCCTTGGGCACGTGGTGTCAAAACATGGAGTATCTGTCGACCCGGCGAAGATTGAAGCCATACAAAGTTGGGAGCAACCGAAGTCGGTAACCGAAGTACGTAGCTTTCTGGGCTTAGCTGGTTATTATCGGAGATTTGTGGAAGGATTTTCTCGAATCGCTACTCCGTTAACTCAGCTGACTCGGAAAGATACAAAATTCGTATGGAGTGAGGAATGCGAGAAGAGTTTCCAAGAACTCAAGAGGAGACTCATTTCGGCACCTGTTCTGACAATACCATCTGGTTCGGATGGATTTGTTATCTACAGCGATGCTTCAGGCAAAGGGTTAGGATGTGTTCTCATGCAACATGGGAAAGTCATAGCCTATGCCTCACGACAACTCAAAGAATATGAGAGGAATTATCCTACTCATGATTTGGAGTTGGCAGCAGTCGTTTTTGCGTTGAAGATCTGGAGACACTACCTGTATGGGGAGAAAGTGGAGATCTATACAGATCATAAAAGCCTCAAATATTTCTTCACCCAAAAGGAACTCAACATGCGGCAGCGACGTTGGCTCGAGCTGTTGAAAGATTACGATCATACCATCCAATATCATCCTGGAAAAGCAAACGTAGTAGCTGACGCATTGAGTAGAAGATCATATGCGGGTACGAGTGCAATGTTGTTAACACAAAGGCCCATTTTGTATGACTTGCAAAGGATGGAGATAGAGATGAAGGCTCCAAGTACCCACATGATGATATCAAATATACGAGTAGAACCGACTTTAATCGATAAAGTTAAAGCTGCTCAAGCTACGGACATGGAGCTGATGCGTATGAAGAAGAAAGTGCAAGAAGGTGCTATTCCAGAAGCAAGAATCGATGAAGAAGGAATACTTCGAGTCAACTCCAGACTTTGTGTTCCTAACGATTTTGACTTGAAGCATAGAATAATGATGGAGGCACACAACACACCGTTTGCAATCCATCCTGGGAGTACCAAAATGTATCACGATCTTCGACATACATTTTGGTGGAGCAATATGAAAAGAGAGATCGCGGAGTTTATCTCGAGGTGTTTAACTTGTCAACGTGTAAAGGCGGAGCATCAAGTGCCAAAGGGTCCATTGCAACCACTTGAGATCCCGAAATGGAAGTGGGAACACATTACTATGGATTTTGTTACGGGTCTTCCCAAGGTTTCTCAAGGCATAGATGCGATTTGGGTTATTGTTGATAGATTAACCAAGTCCGCTCATTTCTTGCCGATACGTGAGACTTATTCCCTTGAACGTCTTGCTAGTATGTACGTGAACGAGATTGTGAGATTGCATGGCATGCCAGTATCCATAGTTTCGGATCGTGACCCAAGATTCACTTCACGATTTTGGGTTAGCTTGCAGAAAGCTATGGGCACGGATTTACGATTCAGTTCAGCATACCATCCTCAAACGGACGGACAATCAGAGAGGACTATTCAAACTCTTGAAGATCTATTAAGACTTTGTGTCCTAGATCTCAAAGGGAGTTGGGATAAGTACCTACCATTGGTGGAATTCTCCTACAACAACAGTTATCAGGCGAGCATAGGTGTGGCTCCATTCGAGGCGTTGTATGGAAGAAAATGTCGTTCTCCAGTATGCTGGGACGAGGTGGGTGAAGCAACATTGTTGGGACCAGAGTTGGTACGCATTACTACAGAGAAGATCCAAACGATTCGACAACGTATACAAACGGCACAGGATCGACAAAAGAGTTATGCGGATCTTCATCGGAAGGACGTGGAATTTAATATTGGGGATCATGTATTGTTACGTGTTGCACCATGGAAGGGAGTTACAAGATTTGGGAAGAGAGGAAAGCTCAATCCAAGATTTGTTGGTCCATTTGAGATTCTTGAGCGAATAGGAAATGTGGCATATAGACTCGCATTACCTCCAAGCATGTCTCGTGTTCATAATGTTTTTCACATATCTATGCTTCGTAAATATGTTAAAGACCCGAACCACATTATTGAGTTAGAACCAGACGAGATAGCTGAAGATTTAACGTACGAGGAGGTACCTGTTAAGATCTTGGATAGGAAAGAGCATGTCCTACGCACGAAGGTTATACCACAAGTTAAGGTTTTGTGGAGAAACCATGCTATTGAAGAAATGACCTGGGAGTTGGAATCAGAAATGAAAGCGAGGTATCCTCACCTTTTTGAAACATCAGGTACGTACGTCAATTTCGAGGACGAAATTTCATAAGGAGGGGAGGTTGTAAGACCCCAACTTATTAATGAATAAAATCAAATTTTCTCTAAATATTATTGTGAATAATAAGGGGCTAATTTGATATAATACTTTGGTTATGGGTGAAATGTGCAAATTTTACAAAATAAGCAAGTGGTTATAAAATATTCATTTTGTCGGGGAATATTCGTTTGGTCGTGGAATATTCTTGCTGTTGGGGAATATTCGTACTGTAAGACCCCAACTTATTAATGAATAAAATCAAATTTTCTCTAAATATTATTGTGAATAATAAGGGGTTAATTTGATATAATACTTTGGTTATGGGTGAAATGTGCAAATTTTACAAAATAAGCAAGTGGTTATAAAATATTCATTTTGTCGGGGAATATTCGTTTGGTCGTGGAATATTCTTGCTGTCGGGGAATATTCGTACGACGGCGCAGCCTTGTGTGGGCCCCATAACGGAAAGCGATTGGATGAAGAAAACGACAAGTATAAGTTGTTTATAAATAACGGCGTAGTTGTTACCGTTAATACTGTTGGAATACCCGGTGGTTAAAATACAGTAATACACGTGGTATTGCACACATATTGAATTATTGATTCTTACGTAAGAAGGCACTACTCAATAATTGTTACAGTAGTTATTATTCAATATTTTATTTTATTGATTCAATAATTGCTGCGTTGATATTTTATATTATTGTTGTTTCAATAATTGTTGCTGCACAGTATTTTCATTTATCAGATCAATAATTCATATTATTTGAATAATATTATTAGATAACATTATTGGCAATGTCTAGAAAGTTCTGTCTAAGGAGAGGTTTGGTCATCTAATTGCGCGCCAGTAAGGAGAAATCCTTATTGGAAAGCCCCCTCTTTCCTGGGAACGGCCTGGTTGTCATAAATGTGATTCTGTAATATTATTTGTGAATAATTAATTATTGATTCATATGATAAGGAAATATTTATTTTATGTGGATATAAATGAGGGATATATTTTTGTGGTTAAAAATGAAGGAGTTAATGTTGAGGTTTTTATCAGTATTTTTGTCGGAATGGAGGTATTAAAAATCAGGGTTTTTGAGATATTTTGCGGGGGTTATAATTTTTAATCCGACCGTTGGATCGTGGTAATTTTTGGATATGTTATACATATATAAGTTGAGTATATGTCCACAAATTTTGAACCGTTAAAAATGAACGTATGATTTATTATGAATTTTACAAGATGACTGGTTCAGAAATTGTTGAATTTTCGGAGTTTATCATTTTGATGGAAAATTCTAGAATTGGTGGGCCCCACTTGTGGTTGGTGAAGAAATGTGCTGAATTATATTTCAAATGTGGTGGGTGGGAATAGTAGCAGGTAAAGCCATCAGGTTGCAGGTCAAACCTACCAAAATTTTCCTATAAATAGAGGGCTAAGTTAGAATTGAAAATTACACCAGAAACAAGTTTTCTCTCTTTCTCTCTCTAGATTATTGAGTGCATTTTGTGAGTATTTAGATACTTTGAGAGTTTCTATTCATCAGAGCAAGTTTCTTTCAGCCTTATACCGGTATTCCGACCAGAAGTACTGATATTTTGAGGTAAGGGATATTATTTTCTTCTTAAATGATATTATTTTCTTCAATATCATTATGCTGAAATATTGATATGAGTTTTTATCAAATTTGGAACTTTTTGTGTCGGGGTTACTATTCACGTATACGGCACTATTCACCGAAAAATAAATTTTTTTCCTTTTTGTCCAAGATGTCTATTATGGTTACTATCTTTGATTGTATCCATGTTTTGATCTTTATTTTTGAATTCTGCTTCACAATTGATTATTATGAAGTATTATTGATCTTGGATAAACTGTTATACGAATCCCTACTATTTGTCCTTCTGTCTCATTGGATTCGTTCTCTTTAAGATATTTTTCATCATCCTCAGTCCTAAATGATGATATTACTGAATATCTTTGGCCTGTAGTGCAAAGATGTATGATTACTTGATGAATATCTTTGGCCTGTAGTGCAAAGATGAACAGGTGTTGAGATGAACATGACCGACTGGTGATACAAATGAATATCTTTGGCCTGTAGTGCAAAGATGAATATTTGGTTAAAGATGATTATTAATTGATGTTACAGGGATAAAATATTGATGATGGACTTTTAAATCTTAGAAGATAGTAGAATTCTTTCTCTACTTGACTCTTCTAATGGTTTGTTGTTTCCGCTGCAGTTGTTGATCTAAAACTTGTTGTCGATTATATTCTATCAGATTTTTCCCTGTTGAAGACTAACGATAATTTGTTGTATATTATCTTAGTCATAATATTCTTTACTGGGCTAGTTGAGCTCACCCTTTTCCTTTTTGTTCCATTTTTCTTCTCAGGAGGTGAGAACATAGCAGGATCTAGTCGGGGTATGGAGTGATGGTTCTAGAAAGATGTTTTAGCAGTCCTCACTATTTCTGTAAAATAGTGTTTGAATAATTGTAATGAGGATTTATTTGAGTGTGGATATTGTCTAGAAGACAATATTTGTATTTAAACTCACAGTATGTGTTGTCGTATTTTGCACGACAATTGTATTATTGAAGTTGTAGTTTGCTTTCTGTACCATGTATTTGGCGACTCAGAATGGGTGTTGTATACCTATTCTGGGGGCGTCACAGTTGGTATCAGAGCTTAGGGATATGATCCCTGGCTGAGATGTGAGACAAGAACTAGGAGGGGAGAGACGGGGAATTCCTTCGCTAGTATGACCTGACTAAGTTTATTTGGTGTTTATTTGGTCGGTCAGAGTATAGGGATAATATATGACATGACTATTAACCCTTGTTTTATGGCAGTATTTAAGAATGGCAGCTGAGAACGTTAATAATGGAGTAAATCAGACCGTGGAGACACCTTTGATCACTACCCAGGGGAACGTGCAACAGGAAGGCAATATTCCTCCTGTAAACAACGTTACCGAGCAAACGATGAATGATGGAATGTTTAGGAGCTTTTTGCAGTTCATGCAAAATCAGACGAGGGAGACTCGTGTGCAGAATACGGGTGGAAATGATAACAACGCGCGGTTTGTCACAGCTAAGCAGTTCAAAGAATTGGGACCACCAGAATTTAAGGGAAAGCCGGATCCGATCATGGCGGAAACGTGGGTCAAGCAAATTACCAAGATATTTGATGTCTTGGGATGCACGGAGGAACAGAAGGTTCCATTCGCCACATTTATGTTCCGCGGTGAGGCAGACTACTGGTGGGAGTCTGTGAAGCGTACCCAGCCTGACGCACTCAACATGTCCTGGGAAACATTTCAAAAACTGTTCAATGACAAGTACTTTCCTGAAAGTATTCGTCATATGAAGGAGGTTGAGTTTATTAGACTGGAACAAAACAACATGACGGTGTCCCAGTACGAGGCGAAGTTTGCAGAGTTATCCAGGTTTGCACCTCATTTGGTCGAAAATGAGGAACGAATGACGCGGATGTTTCTGAGAGGTTTAAAACCTGAGATTCGTCAATATCTTATCTCTCATAAATTTTCTCTATATTCAGATGTTGTCAACAGGGCTCAATTATTAGAGAGAGATAATGAGTATACTCAACCGAGGGACCACAACCAGGGTCATACCGGTGACAGCAATCATCAGAGCGATGATAACCAACGAGGAGGAAAAATACGAACAAAGGCGGTAACCACTCGGTGGTCATCGTGGCCATGATAATAGGAGAGGTGAGTCAAGTGGAAATTTCAGAAAGAGGAGATTCAACAATGACGGGAAGACATCAGCACAGCACCAGCACAACAACAATTTTAGGGGAGGAGAACGACCACCAGTTAGATGTTACAAATGCGGGAAAGAGGGACATATCAGCCCAAACTGTCCACAACAATCCAAGGTGTGTTACAACTGTGGGAAGGAAGGCCATATCGCTCGAGATTGTTCTATAGCGAAACCAAGTTCAGCGGGAGTGGTGATTCCAAGGGCTGTCCCGGATAAGTCGAAATCAGCGGTTCCTGGAAGAGCGTTTGTCGTAACTGGCCAAAACGCGAGAAACCCGAACGAGGTGATCACGGGTAAGCTAATCTTGAATTCTTGCGAAGTTTATACTTTACTAGATACCGGTTCTACCCATTCTTTTATCTCTCCTGCTTGTGCTCAACGTTTAAACTTGACTCCGGAGAAATTGGACTTTAACTTATCTGTTGAAACTCCGTTGGGTGAAACCTTCGTTACATCTACAGTTTATAAATCTTGCATGATCCAAGTTGGCACTATCACATTACCTGTTGATCTTATCTCTTTAAAGATACTTGCTTTTGATGTGATTTTAGGAATTGATTGGTTAACCACTCATCATGCTAAAATTGATTGTTTTCGTAAGGTTGTTAGTTTTCATATTCCTAACCAACCTGTCATACGAATTCAAACTACTAAACCACTAAAATCAGTCACTGTCATATCAAGCCACAAAGCTATTCGTTTATTGAAAAACGGATGTCAAGCTTTCTTAGCCCATGTTATGGATTTGAACAAAGACAAGTCAGATTTGAATAATATTTCTATTGTTAGAGAATTTTCCGATGTATTTCCTGAAGAACTTCCCGGTCTACCCCCGGAACGAGAAATTGAATTCTTTATTGACCTTGAACCCGGTACAAAGCCCATTTCTAAAACCCCATATCGAATGGCTCCTATTGAACTTCAGGAGTTAAAAGTCCAACTACAGGAGTTGTTGGACATCGGTTTTATTCGTCCTAGTACGTCTCCTTGGGGTGCTCCTGTTTTATTCGTAAAGAAGAAAGACGGGAGTATGCGACTTTGTATTGACTATCGAGAATTGAACCATGTCACCATCAAGAATAGGTATCCGCTACCTCGCATTGATGACCTGTTTGACCAGTTGCAAGGAGCACAATTCTTTTCAAAGATCGATCTTCGTTCTGGATATCATCAGCTGAAGATTAAAACTGAGGATATTCCAAAGACTGCCTTCAGAACTCGGTACGGGCATTATGAATTCTTAGTAATGTCTTTTGGATTGACTAATGCTCCTGCTGCCTTCATGGATATGATGAACCGTGTATTCAAAGAATATTTGGATCAGTTCGTTGTTGTCTTTATTGATGACATCCTCATCTATTCCAAAAGCCGTGAAGATCATGAGCGCCATTTGAAGCTGGTACTGCAAAGGCTTCGTGAAAACAAGCTATATGCCAAACTGAAGAAATGCGAGTTCTGGCTTGAGGAAGTAGCATTCCTTGGGCACGTGGTGTCAAAACATGGAGTATCTGTCGACCCGGCGAAGATTGAAGCCATACAAAGTTGGGAGCAACCGAAGTCGGTAACCGAAGTACGTAGCTTTCTGGGCTTAGCTGGTTATTATCGGAGATTTGTGGAAGGATTTTCTCGAATCGCTACTCCGTTAACTCAGCTGACTCGGAAAGATACAAAATTCGTATGGAGTGAGGAATGCGAGAAGAGTTTCCAAGAACTCAAGAGGAGACTCATTTCGGCACCTGTTCTGACAATACCATCTGGTTCGGATGGATTTGTTATCTACAGCGATGCTTCAGGCAAAGGGTTAGGATGTGTTCTCATGCAACATGGGAAAGTCATAGCCTATGCCTCACGACAACTCAAAGAATATGAGAGGAATTATCCTACTCATGATTTGGAGTTGGCAGCAGTCGTTTTTGCGTTGAAGATCTGGAGACACTACCTGTATGGGGAGAAAGTGGAGATCTATACAGATCATAAAAGCCTCAAATATTTCTTCACCCAAAAGGAACTCAACATGCGGCAACGACGTTGGCTCGAGCTGTTGAAAGATTACGATCATACCATCCAATATCATCCTGGAAAAGCAAACGTAGTAGCTGACGCATTGAGTAGAAGATCATATGCGGGTACGAGTGCAATATTGTTAACACAAAGGCCCATTTTGTATGACTTGCAAAGGATGGAGATAGAGATGAAGGCTCCAAGTACCCACATGATGATATCAAATATACGAGTAGAACCGACTTTAATCGATAAAGTTAAAGCTGCTCAAGCTACGGACATAGAGCTGATGCGTATGAAGAAGAAAGTGCAAGAAGGTGCTATTCCAGAAGCAAGAATCGATGAAGAAGGAATACTTCGAGTCAACTCCAGACTTTGTGTTCCTAACGATTTTGACTTGAAGCATAGAATAATGATGGAGGCACACAACACACCGTTTGCAATCCATCCTGGGAGTACCAAAATGTATCACGATCTTCGACATACATTTTGGTGGAGCAATATGAAAAGAGAGATCGCGGAGTTTATCTCGAGGTGTTTAACTTGTCAACGTGTAAAGGCGGAGCATCAAGTGCCAAAGGGTCCATTGCAACCACTTGAGATCCCGAAATGGAAGTGGGAACACATTACTATGGATTTTGTTACGGGTCTTCCCAAGGTTTCTCAAGGCATAGATGCGATTTGGGTTATTGTTGATAGATTAACCAAGTCCGCTCATTTCTTGCCGATACGTGAGACTTATTCCCTTGAACGTCTTGCTAGTATGTACGTGAACGAGATTGTGAGATTGCATGGCATGCCAGTATCCATAGTTTCGGATCGTGACCCAAGATTCACTTCACGATTTTGGGTTAGCTTGCAGAAAGCTATGGGCACGGATTTACGATTCAGTTCAGCATACCATCCTCAAACGGACGGACAATCAGAGAGGACTATTCAAACTCTTGAAGATCTATTAAGACTTTGTGTCCTAGATCTCAAAGGGAGTTGGGATAAGTACCTACCATTGGTGGAATTCTCCTACAACAACAGTTATCAGGCGAGCATAGGTGTGGCTCCATTCGAGGCGTTGTATGGAAGAAAATGTCGTTCTCCAGTATGCTGGGACGAGGTGGGTGAAGCAACATTGTTGGGACCAGAGTTGGTACGCATTACTACAGAGAAGATCCAAACGATTCGACAACGTATACAAACGGCACAGGATCGACAAAAGAGTTATGCGGATCTTCATCGGAAGGACGTGGAATTTAATATTGGGGATCATGTATTGTTACGTGTTGCACCATGGAAGGGAGTTACAAGATTTGGGAAGAGAGGAAAGCTCAATCCAAGATTTGTTGGTCCATTTGAGATTCTTGAGCGAATAGGAAATGTGGCATATAGACTCGCATTACCTCCAAGCATGTCTCGTGTTCATAATGTTTTTCACATATCTATGCTTCGTAAATATGTTAAAGACCCGAACCACATTATTGAGTTAGAACCAGACGAGATAGCTGAAGATTTAACGTACGAGGAGGTACCTGTTAAGATCTTGGATAGGAAAGAGCATGTCCTACGCACGAAGGTTATACCACAAGTTAAGGTTTTGTGGAGAAACCATGCTATTGAAGAAATGACCTGGGAGTTGGAATCAGAAATGAAAGCGAGGTATCCTCACCTTTTTGAAACATCAGGTACGTACGTCAATTTCGAGGACGAAATTTCATAAGGAGGGGAGGTTGTAAGACCCCAACTTATTAATGAATAAAATCAAATTTTCTCTAAATATTATTGTGAATAATAAGGGGTTAATTTGATATAATACTTTGGTTATGGGTGAAATGTGCAAATTTTGCAAAATAAGCAAGTGGTTATAAAATATTCATTTTGTCGGGGAATATTCGTTTGGTCGTGGAATATTCTTGCTGTCGGGGAATATTCGTACGACGGCGCAGCCTTGTGTGGGCCCCATAACGGAAAGCGATTGGATGAAGAAAACGACAAGTATAAGTTGTTTATAAATAACGGCGTAGTTGTTACCGTTAATACTGTTGGAATACCCGGTGGTTAAAATACAGTAATAACGCGTGGTTGCACAGTAGCACACGGATTGCACCAATTATTATTGATTCTTACGTAAGAAGGCACTACTCAATAATTGTTACAGTAGTTATTATTCAATATTTTATTTTATTGATTCAATAATTGCTGCGTTGATATTTTATATTATTGTTGTTTCAATAATTGTTGCTGCACAGTATTTTCATTTATCAGATCAATAATTCATATTATTTGAATAATATTATTAGATAACATTATTGGCAATGTCTAGAAAGTTCTGTCTAAGGAGAGGTTTGGTCATCTAATTGCGCGCCAGTAAGGAGAAATCCTTATTGGAAAGCCCCCTCTTTCCTGGGAACGGCCTGGTTGTCATAAATGTGATTCTGTAATATTATTTGTGAATAATTAATTATTGATTCATATGATAAGGAAATATTTATTTTATGTGGATATAAATGAGGGATATATTTTTGTGGTTAAAAATGAAGGAGTTAATGTTGAGGTTTTTATCAGTATTTTTGTCGGAATGGAGGTATTAAAAATCAGGGTTTTTGAGATATTTTGCGGGGGTTATAATTTTTAATCCGACCGTTGGATCGTGGTAATTTTTGGATATGTTATACATATATAAGTTGAGTATATGTCCACAAATTTTGAACCGTTAAAAATGAACGTATGATTTATTATGAATTTTACAAGATGACTGGTTCAGAAATTGTTGAATTTTCGGAGTTTATCATTTTGATGGAAAATTCTAGAATTGGTGGGCCCCACTTGTGGTTGGTGAAGAAATGTGCTGAATTATATTTCAAATGTGGTAGGTGGGAATAGTAGCAGGTAAAGCCATCAGGTTGCAGGTCAAACCTACCAAAATTTTCCTATAAATAGAGGGCTAAGTTAGAATTGAAAATCACACCAGAAACAAGTTTTCTCTCTTTCTCTCTCTAGATTATTGAGTGTATTTTGTGAGTATTTAGATACTTTGAGAGTTTCTATTCATCAGAGCAAGTTTCTTTCAGCCTTATACCGGTATTCCGACCAGAAGTACTGATATTTTGAGGTAAGGGATATTATTTTCTTCTTAAATGATATTATTTTCTTCAATATCATTATGCTGAAATATTGATATGAGTTTTTATCAAATTTGGAACTTTTTGTGTCGGGGTTACTATTCACGTATACGGCACTATTCACGTATACGGCACTATTCACCGAAAAATAAATTTTTTTCCTTTTTGTCCAAGATGTCTATTATGGTTACTATCTTTGATTGTATCCATGTTTTGATCTTTATTTTTGAATTCTGCTTCACAATTGATTATTATGAAGTATTATTGATCTTGGATAAACTGTTATACGAATCCCTACTATTTGTCCTTCTGTCTCA
Organism: Panax notoginseng; assembly: GCA_016801055.1. NCBI lineage: Eukaryota > Viridiplantae > Streptophyta > Magnoliopsida > Apiales > Araliaceae > Panax > Panax notoginseng. Next base: position 164,483,995 of record CM029019.1, read on the forward strand.
TTGGATTCGTTCTCTTTAAGATATTTTTCATCATCCTCAGTCCTAAATGATGATATTACTGAATATCTTTGGCCTGTAGTGCAAAGATGTATGATTACTTGATGAATATCTTTGGCCTGTAGTGCAAAGATGAACAGGTGTTGAGATGAACATGACCGACAGGTGATACAAATGAATATCTTTGGCCTGTAGTGCAAAGATGAATATTTGGTTAAAGATGATTATTAATTGATGTTACAGGGATAAAATATTGATGATGGACTTTTAAATCTTAGAAGATAGTAGAATTCTTTCTCTACTTGACTCTTCTAATGGTTTGTTGTTTCCGCTGCAGTTGTTGATCTAAAACTTGTTGTCGATTATATTCTATCAGATTTTTCCCTGTTGAAGACTAACGATAATTTGTTGTATATTATCTTAGTCATAATATTCTTTACTGGGCTAGTTGAGCTCACCCTTTTCCTTTTTGTTCCATTTTTCTTCTCAGGAGGTGAGAACATAGCAGGATCTAGTCGGGGTATGGAGTGATGGTTCTAGAAAGATGTTTTAGCAGTCCTCACTATTTCTGTAAAATAGTGTTTGAATAATTGTAATGAGGATTTATTTGAGTGTGGATATTGTCTAGAAGACAATATTTGTATTTAAACTCACAGTATGTGTTGTCGTATTTTGCACGACAATTGTATTATTGAAGTTGTAGTTTGATTTCTGTACCATGTATTTGGCGACTCAGAATGGGTGTTGTATACCTATTCTGGGGGCGTCACACGTACGACGGCGCAGCCTTGTGTGGGCCCCATAACGGAAAGCGATTGGATGAAGAAAATGACAAGTATAAGTTATTTATAAATAACGGCGTAGTTGTTACCGTTAATACTGTTGGAATACCCGGTGATTAAAATACAGTAGCACACGGTATTGCACCAATTATTGATTCTTACGTAAGAAGGCACTACTCAATAATTGTTACAGTAGTTATTGTTCAATATTTTATTTTATTGATTCAATAATTGTTACGTTGATATTTTATATTATTGTTATTTCAATAATTGTTGCTGCACAGTATTTTCTATTATCAGATCAATAATTCATATTATTTGAATAATATTATTAGATAACATTATTGACAATGTCTAGAAAGTTCTGTCTAAGGAGAGGTTTGGTCATCTAATTGCGCGCCAGTAAGGAGAAATCCTTATTGGAAAGGCCCCTCTTTCCTGGGAACGGCCTGGTTGTCATAAATGTGATTCTGTAATATTATTTGTAAATAATTAATTATTGATTAATATGATAAGGAAATATTTATTTTATGTGGATATAAATGAGGGATATATTTTTGTGGTTAAAAATGAAGGAGTTAATGTTGAGATTTTTATCCGTATTTTTGTCGGAATGGAGGTATTAAAAATCAGGGTTTTTGAGATATTTTGCGGGGGTTATAATTTTTAATCCGACCGTTGGATCGTGGTAATTTTTGGATATGTTATACATATATAAGTTGAGTATATGCCCACAAATTTTGAACCGTTAAAAATGAACGTATGATTTATTATGAATTTTACGAGATTACTGGTTCAGAAATTGTTGAATTTTCTGAGTTTATCATTTTGATAGAAAATTCTAAAATTGGTGGGCCCCACTTGTGGTTGGTGAAGAAATGTGCTGAATTATATTTCAAATGTGGTGGGTGGGAATAGTAGCAGGTAAAGCCATCAGGTTGCAGGTCAAACCTACAAAATTTTTCCTATAAATAGAGGGCTAAGTTAGAATTGAAAATCACACCAGAAACAAGTTTTCTCTCCTTCTCTCTCTAGATTATTGAGTGTATTTTGTGAGTATTTAGATATTTTGAGAGTTTTTATTCATCAGAGCAAGTTTCTTTCAGCCTTATACCGGTATTCCGACCAGAAGTACTGATATCTTGAGGTAAGGGATATTATTTTCTTCTGAAATGATATTATTTTCTTCAATATCATTATGCTGAAATATTGATATGAGTTTTTATCAAATTTGAAACTTTTTGTGTCGGGGTTACTATTCACGTATACGGCACTATTCACGTATACGGTACTATTCACGAATACGACACTATTCACCGAAAAATAAAATTTTCCCTTTTTGTCCAAGATGTCTATTATGGTTACTATCTTTGATTGTATCCATGTTTTGATCTTTATTTTTAAATTCTGCTTCACAATTGATTATTATGAAGTATTATTGATCTTGGATAAACTGTTATACGAATCCCTACTATTTGTCCTTCTGTCTCACTGGATTCGTTTTCTTTAAGATATTTTTCATCATCCTCAGTCCTAAATGATGATATTACTGAATATCTTTGGCCTGTAGTGCAAAGATGTATGATTACTTGATGAATATCTTTGGCCTGTAGTGCAAAGATGAACAGGTGTTGAGATGAACATGACTGACAGGTGATACAAATGAATATCTTTGGCCTGTAGTGCAAAGATGAATATTTGGATAAAGATGATTATTAATTGATGTTACAGGGATAAAATATTGATGATGGACTTTTAAATCTTAGAAGATAGTAGAATTCTTTCTCTACTTGACTCTTCTAATGGTTTGTTGTTTCCGCTGCAGTTGTTGATCTAAAACTTGTTGTCGATTATATTCTATCAGATTTTTCCCTGTTGAATACTAATGATAATTTGTTGTATATTATCTTAGTCATAATATTCTTTACTGGGCTAGTTGAGCTCACCCTTTTCCTTTTTGTTCCATTTTTCTTCTCAAGAGGTGAGAACATAGCAGGATCTAGTCGGGGTATGGAGTGATGGTTCTAAAAAGATGTTTTAGCAGTCCTCACTATTTCTGTAAAATAGTATTTGAATAATTGTAATGAGGATTTATTTGAGTGTGGATATTGTCTAGAAGACAATATTTGTATTTAAACTCACAGTATGTGTTGTCGTATTTTGCACGACAATTGTATTATTGAAGTTGTAGTTTGCTTTCTGTACCATGTATTTGGCGACTCAGAATGGGTGTTGTATACCTATTTTGGGGCCGTCACATCATTGATCAGATAATCAGCAAAGAAATTATTAAAAGTTTGGCTAATGATCCATTGGAAACAACATTATTGGGAGATGAAGATTTAGATGATCCGAAATTTGTGGATTACTTGCAAATGTTGGATTCCTTGCCATGAGTTAGCAGATTCAAAGCACCCTTTGAACCATTGCACACGGAGGAAAGAGCCACAACAAGGATGAAACCTTCATTGGAGGAGCCACCTACTCTTGAACTTAAGCCACTCCCTAAACACCTCAGGTATGCATATTTAGGCAATTCTAATTCTTTACCTGTTATTATTTCTGCTACACTTAACGAATTGCAGGAAAACAAGTTGATGAGAGTGCTTAGAGAACACAAATCGGCTATAGGATGGACAATTGCAGATATTAAGGGAATCAGCCCATCCTTTTGTATGCACAAAATTCTGATGGAAGAAGATGCAAAGCCGACAGTGGAGCAACAGAGACGGCTCAACCCAATCATGAAAGAAGTAGTGAAGAAAAAAATCCTGAAAAGGTTGGATGCGGGAATTATCTACCCGATTTTAGACAGTAAGTGGGACAGTTCGGTTCAATTTGTTCCGAAAAAGGGAGGAATGATCGTAGTACAAAATGATGACAATAAGCTAATTCCGATGAGGACAGTGACTGGTTGGAGGGTTTGCATGGACTACAGGAAGTTGAATAAGGCGACCCGCTAAGACCACTTTCCTCTGCCTTTTATCGATCAGATGTTGGACAGATTAGCGGGACACTAGTACTACTTCTTATTGGATGGGTATTCGGGATATAATTAGATAGTCATTGCTCCTGAAGATCAAGAGAAGACTACTTTCACGTGCCGATACGACACATTCGCATTCAGGAGAATGTCCTTCGGCTTGTGTAATGCACCCGCTACATTCTAACGGTGTATGATGGCCATCTTCTCGAACATGGTGGAGAAAAATATGGAAGTCTTCATGGATGACTTTTCTGTTTATGGGGATGATTTTGATGCTTGTCTAGAGAATTTGGTGATGGTTTTACAGAGATGCACAGAAACAAATTTGGTACTTAACTGGGAAAAGTGCTATTTCATGGTTGAAGAAGAAATAATTTTGGGGCACAAGGTCTCGGCTAAAGGATTAGAGGTTGATAAAGCAAAGCTGAAAACGATTGAAAAGCTTCCACCACCAACTTCAGTTAAGGGAATCTACAGTTTTTTGGGACATGCCGGGTTCTACAGGAGATTTATAAAAGATTTCTCTAAAATTGCAAAACCGTTGTGCAGTCTTTTAGAGAAGGATTCTATTTTTAAGTTTGATGAGGATTGTAAGTTGGCATTAGAGCTATTGAAGAAGAAATTGACTACAGCTCCAGTCATCGTCGCACCGGATTGGAATATTCCTTTCGAGTTAATGTGTGATGCAAGCAACTATGCGATTGGGGCTGTCTTAGGTCAACGCCGAGAGAAGGTATTTCATGCCATATACTATGCAAGTAAGACACTTACGGGGACCCAAATGAATTACACAACTACGAAAAAGGAATTAGTTGAAGTAGTATATGCATTCGATAAATTTCGGGCATATTTGATCGGGACAAAGGTAGTAGTTTATACAGATCACTCGGCCATTCGGCACTTAATTTCGAAGAAAGATGTTAAGCCACGACTTATCAGGTGGATACTCCTTCTACAGGAATTTGTTTTGGAAATAAAAGATCGAAAGGGGACGGAGAATCAAGTTGAAGATCACTTATCGAGGCTGGAGAATCCGACTAAAAATGAAGAGGACAAGTGTGTAATTAATAAATCATTTTCGGATGAGCAGCTGTTTGGAGTCATTGCAGAATTTCCGTGGTACGCGGATTTTGCTAACTATCTAGTGAGCAACATCCTTCCCCCTGATCTGACACGACAGTAGAAAAAGAAATTCCTACATGACGTCAAGTGGTATATGTGGGATGAGCCATACCTATTTAAATAGTGCGCCGACAAGATGATTAGAAGGTGTATGCCCTACAGCGAGGTGAAGAACATATTGCACGAATGTCATTAATCTGCATATGGGAGACATTATGGAAGTGAGAGAACAGCAGTGAAAGTTCTTCAGGAAGGGTTCTATTGGCCTACATTATTTAAGGACGCCCCACCAGTTTGTTAAAAGCTGTGATAGATGTCAAAGGGTGGGTAATATATCGAAAAGGAATTAGATGCCACTACAAACTATTTTAGAAGTTGAAGTTTTTGATGTATGGGGCATAGATTTTATAGGGCCATTTCCTTCATCGTTCAATAATCAGTACATCTTGCTCGTAGTTGATTATGTGTCGAAATGGGTTGAAGCCGTATCACTATCCTCAAATGATGCCAAGGTGGTTCTCAAATTCTTACACAAGAATATTTTTACAAGATTTGGCACACCACGAGCTATTATAAGTGATGAAGGTAGTCATTTCTGTAACAGATCCTTTACAACCCTCATGGCAAAATATGGGATCAATCATAAGGTTGCTACGGCATATCATCCCCAAACAAGTGGGCAAGCTGAAGTTTCCAACAGGGAGGTGAAGAAAATATTAGAGAAGGTCATAAACCCGAACAGAAAAGACTGGTCTCTCAAATTGGACGACGTATTATGGGCTTACAGGACAGCTTACAAGATACCAATTGGGATGTCGCCATATCAGTTGGTTTATGGGAAAGCATGTCACTTACCGGTGGAGTTAAAGCATAAAGCATATTGGGCAATTCAGAAGCTCAATTTCGATCAAGCAGCAGCAGATGAAACGAGGCTACTTCAACTAAACGGACTCGACGAATTCAGACTACAAGCCTATGAGAATTCGAAGTTGTACAAAGAAAAAGTCAAGAAATGGAACGACCAGAAAAGCATGCAAAGAACGTTCGAACCGGTGCAATCAGTACTATTGTTCAACTCCAGATTGCGGTTGTTCTCAGGAAAGCTAAAATCAAGGTGGTCGGGTCCATTTACTATTAAAAAAGGTTTTCTCACATGGCGCCGTTGAACTATATAGTAGAAATCCATTAGAGACGTTCAAGGTGAATGGTCAACGGTTGAAGCACTATTGGGGTGGTGAATCAAATTGGGATGTCATCGTAATTATACTTGCAGATGCACCATGACACAAGAGGCACAGTCGGGCTTACGACGTTAAAACTAGCGCTACTTGGGAGGCAACCCAAGCTCTAAACCTTTTATATTGTAGTTATTAAGTACAATTTAGTTTAAATTATAGTAGATTTTTCTTTTTCAAAGAATAATGACTCCATAGTGGTATGCTTGAAAGGGATGATGGAAAAATAAAGTCTCCAAGACACTGCACAAACGGCGCGGGTCGCGTCATTTAAAGAGTATATCCAGCGCGGGGCGCGCTAATTCACCGAGTACATTCTGATCCTCCAGCGCGGGGCGCGCCACATCAAGCACACAAACGGCGCAGGGTGCGCTACTACACCAATAGGCACTGATCACCCTACGCGGGGCGCGCTACCTACGACATACACATGGCGCGGGGTGCGCTACCATACCAGTACACACTGCCTCTATAGCACGGGGGGCGCCATCTCAGGCCTACACACGACGTGGGCCGCGCAGCTCGGAAACGCCAGGCATTAAAGGTGATCTAATTGCATCATACTCGACAACAACAATCTAATAAATCCTTCTTACACCCAAACTCCCCACTTCTCTTACAACTCAACTCTCCCACTACCCAATAACTCCTTTAACTTCCACAACTCCCACTACACCGCTTCTCCTTCACCTTTCCAGCTTCTTCTCCCATTAATCCCATAAACTCTACAACTCCCAACACACGTTGGTTTTCATCTTCTATATGAATTCAACTAATGCAAGTAGCCACAATCCTTCCACATACAAGCAATACAATCCCACATTAAGTCTAAGTCCTGTGCTGCACAAATTCTTACAAATTGGGGTATCATTACAAAGGGGGAAACATAAATCATTTTGAAGGTAAACCAAAATTGTTAATTTCTCGTACTTCTTCTCTTTTGATTGGTAAAATTGGTTGGAAAACCTTGGGAATAGGTTACCCAAGGATTGTGTTGCCTTATTTCATACTTTGGTTAGAGAGATAGCTCCTAGAAGCCAAGTTTAGGGGAAGTAGCATGTACGCCCACCACCTGTTCGATAAAAATCCTGAACCAAAACTTAGCTACAATTCACCACAAACACCATGTCTTCACATAAGATACAACGTCCTTCCACTGATATGTAGGTTTTATACCTACTTATCCAGTATCTATTACTTGAATTATTTGCTTAATCCCATGTTTCTTAGTTACTTTTCATACGTTTTATGTTATTTTATAGGCGATGACACGGCATTGGAATGAAGAAGCAAGGAAAAGCAATCCAAACATCTTTTGTACTAAAATACGCAGGCAAATGTAAGAAGGGAATATTGAAGGACTTTTAACACCAAGTTGGATGTATGTTCTTGACTTAGAATTTGGAATTTATTGTAGATCTACTTCTTATCTTTCCGGAACATCTTGAATCATCCCAATCGGAGTTCGTATGCGAGAGTTATGGCCAAAATATCAACAAAGATCAAAGCTAAGAGTTGTCATGCTTGCCATTTACACAGCATCTACTTCAAGCTCGATTTCTGCCTTGATCCAATCCGAATCTGTCAATCCTCAAAGCATAGAAGTTGTAGATCCCGTCGTTATCTTCGATTTGATAGGTGGCGGGCCCTGTAACTCCAAGCGGATCAGAAGTTATGCGTGTTTTACCAAAGGACGTCGCAGCAGAAAATAGGGCAGAGCGGACCGCGCTAGGGCGCACTAGGCGGCCAGATTTTCTGACCCTGTAGCGCGGACCGCGCCCAGAAAGGCTTAGCAGCGGCGCTGAGCGCGCTAGGCGGCGGGAATGCAGCGTTTTTTGGGTCATTTGATGTCTAATTTGAGCTAGAATAGGATTCCTAGTTGCCTAACTTGCTTGGGTGTCCATTAGAACTCTAAATACTTGAGTTTAACTTGGATTGAGAGGCTAGTTCTAAGAGTCTATTAAATCCCTCTTGGGATAGATTTCTAGGAACCTATTCTTTACTTTCTTTCTTAGATTAGGAACCCTAGATTAGATTAGAAGGGGAGATTGAAGCAACTTGGAGACCATTGAAGATCAAGAGCAGGAGCTTGAGGAAGATGGAGATCTACTGACAACAGATTTATTCTTTACTCTACTCTTATTTTTATCTTTTAATGATTATTCAATTGTGGATTCTTAGTTTTAATTCAATAATAATGAACTAATTCTTTATTTAAGATTACAATGGATCTTATTGTGTAGTTTATTTTAATATGCTTTGTTATCAATTATTATGTTCTATTGTGAGGATTGTCTATTATGATTTGGACTTAATTGTTTAATTGATTGGCCATCAATTTACCGTGATAATCTATATGAACTCGAGAGATGAAGTATTGATTTAGATCTTATCATGATAGCATGTGTTTGTGATTTCTACATAGATGGAATTCATGATTCGTGTTTAGGATAGAGATATGCCTTTGCGCCATATGTAATCGTATAGAGAACTTGTGCTTTAAATCCTTTTTAATTGTAATTCACATAGAGATATAGTGGATTAGTTAATTAGGGTGTCTTGCTTAATTCTATCATATGTGGATTTAAGTGAGTATGGGTATTATGCATCGAGAGGTGGTTTTATCTACTTTAGTGTTCTTAATTAACAATTCAAGATAGAAAATAATTGATGAGAAGTGTGTTAACTTAAATGAAGCAATAAGTGAAGTTGTGATCTTAAATCTCCGTAATCTTAATTTAACTAGTGGTAATTAGAATTAATTTATTTATAAATTGAAATTCATTCGTTTAAATAAGATTGAGTTGGTTACGGGTTAGTACTTGGTGATTTATATTAATAATTCCTCGTGGGAACGATACTCTACTTTCACTTTATTACTTGTTGACCACGTATACTTGCGTGTTTTGCGTGTATTGATTTTACCCAACATCCACCTCCACTGATCATACTCAGTATGATCAAACAAAATTTGTTAGTGAGGGGGCCGAGGCAAGGTTCAAATCATCTATAGACAAGAAGAATTTGGTGCTAGAACGAGGATTGAAGCCGGATACTAACTTGGACGGTGATGTGGCATTGATGATTGTGGAACGTAATTGGTTCCAGTTAGTAGAGCAACCACTTCTAGCAGTGATCAATATAGTGAAAGAGTTTTATGTCAACGCAATGGAGAATGTCAATCACGTAGTCATGGTTCGGGGTAAACCTGTGGCTTTTCATGTCGATGCCATCAACGAGTATTTTGGGTTGGATACACCAAATACTGAACGATATGAAGATGGTTTGCCAGATCTGGATGAGTTGATTATAAGATTATGCAAATCGAGAACTCAATGGGTGACTCGAGCCAGAACGGATGAAAAGATAAGTTTTTCTCACTCCGCACTAAGTCGGTATGGCAAAGCATGGTATGCATTCCTTTGTGCCCGTTTAATGCCCACACGCCACCAAAATGATGTAACTAAGGAAAGGGCACGGCTATTATATGGGATTGTTCACCACCATTATCGTGTGAATAATTCCATTATGTTCTACAATGTGGATGTGGGTGGATGTATTCAGGAGTCCATTAATCGGCTACTACCAGGGAGTACTACGGGGGGTCTTCTATATGGTTTCCTAATTACTGATTTATGCTGAAAAGCTAAGGTGCAGTGGCATCCTTCTGAATCTATTCAACAACCAATGGCTATAATCGACCATGCTACAATTGAAAAGTACAAGGCATGGGAGGGGGCAAGATCTCGTCCAAGAGGAGAAGGTTATATTATGATTCGCCAACCCTCACCCCCAGTTGCAGCTGCACCAATGGATGAGCAATAACCTTGCGGTTCAAGGAATCAATTTTTGTGGTTGGCTCAACATCAAGATTTGATGCATCAGTACAATGCAAATGCTTTCAACACGCTTGCTGATGCATTTTCTCATTGCAATCCCAATGCCAATCCGGTGGTCATGCCTGCTCCTCCTATCCTTCCAGCATACCCTCCTTTGGATGACAACAAGTAGTGACTCGTCTTTTTGGGAAGTCCTCATGTTTTTAATTGTTTTATTTTGTCGTAATGGGGACATTCCTTGATTTAAGTTTGGGGGGGGGGGTTAATGTTTCTGCCTGTTCAGTTGTGAAGATTTAAAAATCATGATAGTTAGTTAGTTAGTTTCTTTGTTTTTTATCTTTTAGTTTGATAAATTCATATCTAAAAAAATATAAAATTATATATATATATATATATATATAATTTTGCATGTAGTTTAATTTGCGTGAATCCAGTTATTATATAGTAAAAGTTTATTCTTGGCCAATGATGAGATTGGAATTATGTAGACAATTACAGTGTCGCATATTAGAACTTTGATGTAATTTTTGTTATATATTGGATTTTTTGCATGTTTGAAACTGGTATAATAAGGTTAGCACGTTAATAACACTTATGTGGACTAGTTAGTTCAAATTGATACATTAGGAATTTCTAAAGGATATTGCTAGTTTAAAGGAAAAAACGACAAAAATAGGCAGTGAAGACAAAAATTAGGCAAGAATCTAAGATTGGGGGAAAAAGTGGGGTATATAAGCTTCTAATAATAATAATAATAATGGAAATCCTCCCAAGTTGAATAAATTGAGTCCTGTGGTGGGTTGAGAATAAACGTGAAACGCACTCCCCATAAAAACAGGCGTGAGATGGAGCGTAAAACGCACTCACTGCGAAAAGAAAAAAGAAGAAGAATAAAATAGGAAATAAGAGCAAAAAGCCCCCATGATCGAAAAAGAAACCATAAGTACCCCAATTGGACTCTTGATATTGGTGATTGTTTGATTTTAGTTGGATTTCGTCTGTTTTTGAAAATTTTAAGTTTACACTGTATGATGCCTTCTAAGAGACTATGTATGTATTAAATTTGCATTCACATCAGTTAGCATGAATGTTGAGCACACACACACTATACTAGTAATAACGATTTAAGATTTGAGTATTGATAAGGAATTATTGATTGGTTTTGATGTGAAGTATTGTTGAGTTTGGTTAATTTCTTTGAGGCTGTATGAGTAACTATATTCTGTCTTAATACTGGATTCGTAGTTTAGCTTAGTTAGTTACATTGCATATCATTTTGCTTGAGGACAAACAATGTTTCAAGTTTGGGGGAATTTAATGAGTAGGGTTTTAACCTACGATTTATCTTTATTTATCTTGTTATATTGTTAGTTTTTGAAATATTTCATGTTTCTTTTGATGGGTTTTTATTTTTGTTTTAGGATAATAAGTGAGCTCATCAAAATGCTAGCATTGGAAGCAAATTCGAGCACATTTATACATTTTATAGGACCGACGCGGGGCGCGCCTTGATGATGACCAGACCGGCGCGGGGCGCGCTGTGGGGTGAGCAGTTACTGAACAAATGGCGCGGGCCGCGCTGTCTTAAAGTTAAACCCGGTATGGGTCAGAAGCTGGTTGACTTTTAATTGCTGGAAGCTAAGTGGTGTTGGGAGATACAACTTCTTTATGTAATATGCTTATATTAGGAGTTGACAAGGAGGTTATTTCATGTAGTTGGGATTCTATGCCTAAAGATTTGTTGGGTTTGATTAGGAGTTGGAGATGGATTAGGATTGGTGGTGTTGGAGCTGAAGTGAAGTAATTTATGCTAAGTGTTGGATATTTTGTGAATACACACTTGGAGGTCGATAATTGGAAACAAGAGCTTGGAGGAACGAAGATGAGAAGTGATTTCACGAAGATCACAAATTTGAAGGGCGAGAAGGGTGGTGTATTACTATTCTCCTTTAATTTCAATTTGTGTAATCTGGATGATGATTTCTTTTATTTATTCAGTATTTAATTCATTAGTTATGAACTAAATTCTTTATTAGGCTTATAACGGATCGTTAAGTGGAACGATGATTGTGTAATATTTGATTTTCAGTTTAATAAGCTATTATTCAGTTTATCTATATTGATTTATGCTTGAATTTATAAATTGCTTGATCACCAATTTTATGTGGACTTGTTTGAACTTGAGAGATGAAATACGAGTCTAGACTTAGTCAATTTAGCATGTGTTCTTGAATTCTGTGAATGAATGGAATCTTGATGAATGTTAGGGTAGAGATATGCTTAACATCGCATGTAATCAAATAGAGAACTTGATCTTAACCCTTCTTTGATTGTAATTCACATTGAGATATAGTGAATTAGTTAATTAAGGTGTTTAACTTATTTATATCTAAATTATGGATTTGAGTTATTATGGTGTTAGTGCATCGAGAGGTGGCTAATTCTATATTCGTGTTCTTGATTAATAAACTGGGATAGTGAATTAAACTAGAATAAGGTGTAATAATCAGAGTAATGCTTAGAGTGAAGTTGTAAGCCTAATTTTCCAATATTTGTTTGAAAATTCAGTTTTTAGGGTTTGTTGATTGTTTGGTAATTTTAATATTTTTAATACTTTTAGTTACAAACTTGAAATTGGTTAGTTTAATAAAATTTGGATTAATAGGAAATTGGTAATTGTGAGAGTTAATTTCTTGCTAGTCTCTATGGGAACGATAATTAACTTATCACTTTATTACTTGTTGACCACGTATACTTGCGTGCTGTGCGTAATTAGATTTTATCCAACACTATTCATACGTACGGTACTATTCATACGTACGGTACTATTCATACATACGGTACTTATAAGACCCCGAATTTTTTTATATAAATAAAATTGAATTTTTCTCTATTCATTATTCTAAATTAATAAGGTGTTAATTTGATATAATGCTTTGGTTATGGGTGAAATATGTAAATTTTACAAAATAAGCAAGTGGTTGTAAAATATTCATTTAGTCAGGGAATATTCGTTTGGTCGTGGAATATTCTTTTTGTCGGGAAATATTCGTACGACGGCGCAGCCATTTATGGGTCCCATAACAGAAAATGGTTGGATGAAGGGAAACGACAAAGTATGAGTTTTTATAAATAACGGCGTAATTGTTACCGTTAACACTGTTGGAATACCTGGTGGTTAAAATACAGTAATACGCGTGGTTGCACAGTAGCACACGGTATTGCATAGTATTTTTAAATTATTGATCCTTACGTAAGAAGGCACTACTCAATAATTGTTACAGTAGTTACTGTTCAATATTTTATTTTATTGATTCAATAATTGTCGCGTTGATAGTTTATATTATTGTTGTTTCAATAATTATCACTGCACAGTATTTCCCATTATCAGATCAATAATTCATATTATTTGAATAATATTATTAGATAGAATTATTGATAATGTCTAGAAAGTTCTGTCAAGGAAAGGTTTGGTCACCTAATTGCGCGTCAGTAAGGAGAAATACTTATTGGAAAGCCCCCTCTTTCCTGGGAACGACCTGGTTGTCATAATTGTGATTCTGTAATATTATTTGTGAATAATTAATTATTGATTTATATGATAAAGAAATATTTATTTGATTTGGATATAAATGATGGATTTATTTATGTGGTTATAAATGAAGGAATTAATGTTGAGGTATTTTATCAGTATTTTTGTCAGAATTGAGGTATTAAAAATCAAACCAGTGTTCTGGAGCTATATTGCATAAGTTATAATTTTTAATCTGACCGTTGGATCGTTGTGATTTTTGGATATGTTATACATATATAAGTTAAGTATATGTCCACAAATTTTGAATTGTTAAAAATGAACGTATGATTTGTTATGAATTTTAAGAGGTGACTGATTCAGAAATTGTTGAAGTTTCTAAATTTATCATTTTGGTAGAAAATTCTAGAATTGGTGGGCCCCACTTTTGGTTGGTGAGAAATGTGCTCAAATTGAATTTCAAATATGGTGGGTGACAATTGTAGCAGGTAAAGCCATCAGGTAGCGGGTCAAGTTTGCTTCGGCGTGCTAACATTTTCCTATAAATATAGGGCTAAGTTAGAATTAAAAATCCCACCAGAAACATAAGTTTTCTTTCTCTCTATATTATCGAGCGTATTTTGTGAGTATTTAGATATTTTGAGAGTTGTTATTCAGTACAAGTTTCATTCAGCATCATATCCGATATTTCGATCAGAAGTACTATCATTTTGAGGTAAGGGATGTTATTTTCTTCTTAAATGATATTATTTTCTTCAATATCATTATGCCAAAATATTGATATAAACTTTTTATCAAATTTAAAACTTTTTGTGTCGGGGTTACTATTCGCGTATACTGCACTATTCACGAATACGGCACTATTCATCGAAAAAATAAAATTTTCCCTTTTTGTCCAAGATGTCTATTATGGTTACTATCTTTGATTGTATCCATGTTTTGATCTTTACTTTTGAATTCTACTTCACAATTGGTTATTATGGAGTATTATTGAATTTGGATAAACCGAAATACAAATTCCTAATATTTGTCCTTCTGTCTCACTGGATTCGTTCTCTAAAATATTTTTCATCATCCTCAGTCCTTAATGGTGATACTTGATGAATATCTTTGGCCTGTAGTGCAAAGATGAATGATTACCTGATGAATATCTTTGGCCCGTAGTGCAAAGATGAACAGGTGTTGAGATGAACATGACCAACTGGTGATACAAATGAATATCTTTGGCCTGTAGTGCAAAGATTAATATTTGATTCAAGATGTATATTGATTGATGTTACAGGGATAAAATATTGATGATGTACTTTTAAATTCATAGATGATAGTAGATTTCATTCTCTACTTAACTCTTCTAATGAATTGTTGTTTCCGCTGCAGTTGTTTATTTAAAACTTGTTGTCTATTATATTCTATCAGATTTTTCCCTGTTGAAGACTAAGGATAATTTGTTGTATATTATCTTAGTCATAATATTCTTTACTGGGCTAGTTGAGCTCACCCTTTTTCTTTTTGTTCCATTTTTCTTCTCAAGAGGTGAGAATATAGCAGGAACTAGCTGGGGTATGGAGTGATGGTTCTAGAAAGTTGTTTTAGCAGTCCTCACTATTTTTGTAAAATAGTGTATCAATAATTGTAATGAGGACTCCTTTTGAGTTTTAATACTGTCTATTTGACAATATTTGTGTTTAAACTCACAGTTTATGTGTTGTCGTATTTTGCACGACAATTGTATTAATGAAGTTGTTGTTGTTTCTGTACCATGTATTTGGCGACTCAGAATGGGTGGTGTATACCTATTTTTGGGGCGTCACAGTTGGTATCAGAGCTTAAGAATATGGTCTCTAGCGGAGATCGGGGAATAGAACTAGGAGGGGAGAGACGAGTAAATCCTTCGTTAGTGTATCCTACCTAAGCTTATTTGTTGGTCGGTCATAATATAGGGATATTATGTGATAGGTTAATTTGTTTAATTAACCCTTATTTTATGGCAGTATTTAAGAATGGCAGTTGAGAACGTTAACAATTGAGTGTATGAGACCGTGGAAACACCTTTAACCACAAACCAGGAGAACGTGCAACAGAAAGGCAATATTCCTCCTGTAATCAACACTACCGAACAAACGATGAATGATGGGATGTTTAGAAGCTTTTTGCAGTTCATGTAAAATCAGACGAGGGAGACTCGTGTACAAAATACGGGTGGAAATGATAGCAACGCGCGGTTTATCACCGCTAAGCAGTTTAAAGAGTTGGCACCACCAGAATTCTGGGGAAAGCCGGATCCAATTAAAGCGGAAATGTGGGTCAAGCAAATTACCAAGATATTCGATGTCTTGGGATGCACGGAAAAACAGAAGGTTCCATTCGCCGCCTTTATGTTCCGTGATGAGGCAGATTACTGGTGCGAATTTGTGAAGCGTACCCAGCCAGTCACACTCAACATGTCTTGGGAAAGATTTCAGAAACTGTTCAATGACAAGTACTTTCCTGAAAGTATTCGTCATATGAAGGAGGTAGAGTTTATTAGACTAGAACAAAACAACATGACGGTATCCCAATAGGAGGCGAAGTTCGCAGAGTTATCCAGGTTTGCACCTCATTTGGTAGAGAATGAGGAACGAATGACACGGATGTTTCTGAAAGATCTAAAACCCGAGATTCGGCAATATCTTATCTCTCATAAATTTTTTTTATATTCAGATGTTGTAAACAGGGCTCAATTATTAGAGCGAGATAATGAGTATGTTCAACCGAGGGACCACAACTAGGGTCATACCGGTGACAGCAGTCATCGGAGCGATGATAACCAGCGAGGAGGAAAAAATACGGACAAAAGCGGTAACCACTCGGGTGGTCATCGTGGCCATGATAATAGGAGAGATGAGTCAAGTGAAAATTTCAAGAAGAGAAGATTTAACGATGACGGGAAGACGTCGGCAGCAGCACCAGTAACAAATTCTAGGGGAGGAGAACGACCGCCAGTTAGATGCTATAGATGCGGAGAGGAGGGACATATAAGTCCAAACTGTTTACAGCCTTCCAAGGTATGTTATAATTGTGGAAAGAAAGGTCATATAGCTCGATTTTGTCCTGTAGAGAAATCAAGTCCAGCTGGGACGGTGGCACCAAAGGCGGATACGGACAAAATAAAGTCGGCGGTTTCTGGAAGAGCGTTTGTCGTGACTGCCCAAAACGCGAGGAACCCGAAAGAAGGTATCACGGGTTAGTTAATTATAATTTTTTGCGAAGTTTATACCTTACTAGATACCGGTTCTACCCATTCTTTTATCTCTTCTGCTTGTGCTCAATGTTTAAACTTGACTCCGGAGAAATTAGACTTTGACTTATCTGTGGAGACTCCGTTAGGAGGAACTTTTATCACATCCACTGTTTATAAATCTTGTTTGATCCAAGTGGGCACAATCACATTACCTATTGATCTTATCTCTTTAAAGATACTTACTTTTGATGTGATTTTAGGAATTGATAGGTTAACTACTCATCATGCCAAAATTGATTGTTTTCGTAAGGTTGTTAGTTTTCATATTCCTAACCAACCTGTTATGCGAATTCAAGCAACCAAACCATTAAAGTCAAACACTTTCATATCAAGCGATAAATTCATTCGTTTATTAAAAAATAGATGTCAAGCTTTCTTAGCCCATTTCATGGATTTAAACAAAAATACGTCAGATTTGAATGATATTTATGTTGTTAGTGAATTTTCTGACGTATTTCCTGAAGAACTTCCTGGCCTACCCCCAGAGTGTGATATTGAATTTTGTATCGACTTTGAACCCGGTACAAAACCCATTTTCAAAAAAAAAATCCATATCAAATGGGTCCTATTGAACTTCAGGAGTTAAAAACCCAACTATAGAAGTTGGTACCCGAGCCTCTATCTGGTGACTTCCTTTGTGGAATGCACCGAAGCTAGACTCTCCGTAAGGGATGTCATATTCGTGCGGTGGTAAACTGATAGACGCCATTGTGACGTGCTATCCAAGATTGGGATATGAGTCAGTTAAAAGCAACCTAAGTCAGTAATTAAAATATCTAGCTTTCTAGGCTTAGCTTGTTACTATCGGAGATTTGTGGAAGGATTTTCTCGAATCGCTACTCCGTTAACTTAGCTGACTCGGAAAGATACAAAATTCGTATGGAGCGAGGAATGCGAGAAGATTTTCTAAGAGCTCAAGAGGCGACTCATTTCGGCACATGTTCTGGCCATATCATCCTGGAAAAGCAAACTTTGTAGCTGACGCATTGAGTAGAGGATCGTATGCTGGTATGAGTGCGATGTTGTTAACACAAAGACCCATTTTGTACGACTTACAAAGGATGGAATAGAGTTAAAGATTCCAAGTACCCACGCGATGATATCAAATATACGAGTAGAACCGACTTTAATTGATAAAGTTAAAGCTGCTCAAGCTACACATCGGAGCTGATGAATATAAAGAAGAAGGTGCAAGAAGGTGTTATTCTAGAAGTAAGAGTCGATGAAGAGAAGAAAGCTCAAACCTTCGATTTATTTGAAATCCTCGATCGAGTAGGAACTGTGGCCTATAAACTCGTCTTAACGCTAAGTATGTCGCGTGTTCATAACATTTTTCACGTATCGATGTTACGTAAATATGTGAACGACCCAAACCACATTATTGCGTCAGAACCTGACGAGATAGTCGAGGATTTAACGTATGAGGAGATACCTGTCAAGATCTTGGATAGGAAAGAGCATGTCCTACGCACAAAGGTTATACCACAAGTTAAGATTTTGTGGAGGAACCATGCTATGGAAGAAATAACCTGGGAGTTGGAATCGGAAATGAAAGCGAGGTATCCTCATCTTTTCGAAATACCAGGTGCGTATGTCAATTTCGAGGATGAAATTTCATAAGGAGAAGAGGTTGTAAGACCCCAAATTTTTTTATATAAATAAAATTGAATTTTTCTCTATTCATTATTCTAAATTAATAAGGTGTTAATTTGATATAATGCTTTGGTTATAGGTGAAATATGCAAATTTTATAAAATAAGCAAGTGGTTGTAAAATATTCATTTTGTCGGGGAATATTCGTTTGGTCGTGGAATATTCTTTTTGTTGGGGAATATTCGTACGACGGCGCAGCCATTTGTGGGCCCCATAACAGAAAACGGTTGGATGAAGGGAAACGACAAAGTATGAGTTTTTATAAATAACGGCGTAATTGTTACCGTTAACACTGTTGGAATACCTGGTGGTTAAAATATAGTAATTCGCGTGGTTGCACAGTAGCACACGGTATTTGTGAGGACCCCAAACTCGGGTACTTAAAACCCGAACTCGATTCTTCACGATACCATTTCTATGAGCGGAATAATACTAATAATAATAATAATAATATAAAAGTCAAACTTAATTTACATAATTATCAGAGTTTAGCTCCCAAGTACGTAACCTTTAAACATTCATTACAAACCATGATAGATAATATATATCATACTTGTCTTAATAATACCAAACTATTACATAACATAGTAATTCATTCATTCAGCAACCTTCCTTTTCCCTTTGTTCTTAGCAGAGCTCTCTGGTCGTTCGCACTTAGCTGAAAACATTTAAATTTAAGCAAGGATGAGCATTTGAGTGCCCAGCAAGTAATAGCAATTATATATATATATAAGCTGAAAGGATTTAAATATTTTCTTTGTACTATTCTTCTACAACCAGTCGATAGTTGTGAAGTATTCTGAACCGATAATAATAACATAACAACTCTCTTTCAAATTTTTGAAACTACATAATGACTATAACTGGGGTTATGGTGACATACCATGAACATTGTTTTTATTTTTGAAAAGGTTAAACAGAAATTCATCTGTAAACCGACATAACTTACGGGCACGGGGGATGATCAGCCCGTTATGCCCTGCATTGATCAATACTACATTACAAAAATGATAGGATCGTTCACTCTGTTCCACCTTGGGTGCATAAAAAGTTTTCCCGTGTAGGGATGTTCATACTTGTCTGGATTCCAAATCAAAGGTTTTATCTTGTTTCAACAATAATCTATAATTCAACATATATATACGGGTAATTGACAAAGGTATATCAACATGTGATTAAATACAATGATTATCCAAGTGGAGACACTTGTTTAACCATTTCTAGAAATTAACGAACAGAATATATATATCTGAGTTACCATATACTAACATGTTGATAATCAATGAGCTTATATAATATAAGGTTAATAATCTGTACAGTAATAATATCATTCGTAAATATTCTTACTCATGTCTATTGCATAAAGAAAATGCAAAGGTAAGATACTTGTCTGAAGCGCTGCTTACAGTTTATAATTTAGATTTATCGCTTATCTTACGACCTATCATTAATCAGATCATTCGTTCGATTAGAACAATATACTATAACACATAACACTGCTTATTACAGTCAGCACATACCCTAATCACATTGGCACATAGATTTAACAACCATTGAATCACAAATAATCACTTATCTAAGTCCAGATCAATTTCTGAAACATGTCGGTGTACTGACAACTTTATTGGGTAATTATCGAGTCTAAGACTCTATTCTGTAACTTAATATTAGTCATATTATTTTTAAATGACTTAATATAATTTTAAAATTTTTATTATAATTTATCACGAAATTTCAAACATCGGAATCACATTAAAATGATTTAAATACTAATCAATTCTATTAGTATTAAACTATTAATGAAATCATTTCCAAAATATTAAAGTTATTTATAATAACTCAAAATATTTTTAAAACATTAATATTACCCTTAAATAATTTTTACAACATTTAAAATCATTTTTAAATTTTTATCATTAATATTAAGGTATTAATGTTTCATTTATCAAAATATTAAAAGTCATAATTCATAACTTAAATATTTTTAATTCATTTCTATCCCTTTTAAATGATTTTTAACTTAATAAAACCATTTTTAAACTATTTATTTAATATAATTATTAAACAAATTTAATATCATTAGTAATAACTTAATAATCATTAATATTTAATTATTAATGAAATTATTATTTAAATACTAAAAGTTATGTTTTATAACTTAAAATATCCTTAAACACTTTATTTTCATTTAAAATGATTATTATAATATTAAAATCATTTTTAAACTAAATTATTTAATATAATTATTAAATAAATTTAATATCATTAATAATAATTAATTAATGAAATTTATCTTTAAATATTAAAAGTTATATTTTATAACTTAAAATATCTTTAAATACCTTATTATTATTTAAAATGATTTTTAATATAATAAAATCATTTTTAATTAATTTATTTACTTCATTTAGTAAATAACTTAATTATCATTAATATTAATTTATTAATGAAATTCATCACAAAATATTAAAAGTCATTAAAAATAACTTAAAATATTTTATTATATCATAATATAATTTTAAATAATTTTTCAAGTATTAAAATCATTTTTAAATAATTTATTTAATATTATAATTAAATAAATTAAATACTTTTAATATTACAAAAATATTAAATATTTATGAAATATATTAAAAATAATTAAAAACTAATTTTCGAAATTTAAAATAATTTTTAATAATTTATTTTATATTTTTAATAATTAAAAACTAATTTTTTTCTATTTTTTAATTAATTTTCGGAAAATCTGAAATTAATTTAATTAGAAACCGTCGCTAAATGCCTTTAGCGACAAACAAGCGTCGCTGTTGGTGTTCTTGAGCTCAAGAACACTGACAGCTTCGTTGTCTAGGGTGCTCGCTTGACCAGCTATAACTCATAATCTGTTAACGTTATGGACATGATCTTGGTCACATATTGTAGTACTTGTGTGACACTATAACTATAAACTGATTTCATGGTCAAAACATTAAACATCAAAGAGATCTGAGCCTCCAAAGATCATGTTAGACTCTGTTCTTCAAGTTCTGGAATTTCCAGAATCGGGGTACCTACTTTGGTGCTCTTTAATTAACATGTTCCCGACTTGTTTTGTGTGGTATTAAAGTTCTAAAATGTAGTAGAGATGTTCGGGTACCACTACATGCTATCATAACAACATAACATCATCCCATACTCAAGATCTTGGTCGGTCAAAGTAGACTGGAAAGGCTGTTCTTGAACATTTCTGGAAAACCCAGAAATGTTCTTGAGCAGTTTGGTCAATGGTGGTTTGACCACTTATATCTTGGATTCTGTTATGGATCTTGTTGATCTAAAGTCTCTAGAATGTATTACTCATGTCAAGATACAAGGCAAAAACAACAACATGGTCATAACATTAAAACACTGCAAGATTCATGGCCTGCAAAATGTTGTCAGAGCTTCTGAAAATTCTGGGTTTTCCAGATTTTCAGTTTTCGTGAATGGTCAACCATGTTTGACTGCTTATAACTTGAGATCTAGACATGGTATGGACTTGATTCAAGTTGGAGATTAAAGACCTACTGACATACTATAAGTCTATAGCTTAAAACAGCACAAAACATAAACACACAAAGATCTAGAGGGCCTGACATATGGCTGTCAGACACATAAAAAAAATTCCAGATTTTTGAAAACTCTTATTTCGTGAATCTAGATGTTATGGATCCAATAAATACCAACCCAGATCATCATTAGACACCTCATATAACATATATAACACAAAAAAACAACATCCAACAACAGAATTCGGACAGAAATTAAAGCTAGGGTTTTATACCTTCTTGATCGATTTCTGATTTTGTGTTGCTGATTTGTTTATGGTGGACGTGGGGCTGTGTTTTGGGACTTATATGCTACTGAAATTCGTTGGTTAGAGAGAGAGAGCTTAGGTTGAGAGTTTGTAAAAATGTAAGTAACAAATGTAATTTTTCTCTCTCCAAATCTATTTATACATGACATGGATGCAAGAATTGGCTGATTGGTGGCTTGTTTGCTGTCAAATGGAAGCATGTGGAGTTGTTGAAGTGGTTCACCCACTCAAACTATTGTCAAACCCTACTAATTTAGCCAAATAATGCAACTAGGGTGTGACGCCCCCAAAATTAGGTATACATCACCCATCTTGGGTCGTCAGATATACAGTACAGGATACAAATACAACTTACTAATACAACTGTCGTGTACAATACGACAAAACATAAACTGTGAGTTTGAATACAAATATTATCTTCTAGAGATTATTCATTGTAAGACCCCGAATTTTATGAAATAAAAGTATTCAATTTTTCTTATAATTACTATTCAGTAAATGGTTAAATTGATAAAAGTTTAAAGTTATGAGTGAAATATGATTTTTTTTCAAAATAAGCAAGTGACTATAAAATAATCATTGTTGTCAGGGAATATTCGTTTGGTCGTGAAATATTCTTTCTGTCGGGGAATATTCGTACGACGGCGCAGCCATTTGTGGGCCCCATAACAGAATAACTGTCGGGTGAAGAAAACGGCAAATTTGAGTTTTTACAAATAACGGCGTAGTTGTTACCGTTAACACTGTTGGAATACCCGGTGGTTAAAATACAGTAATACGCGTTATTGCACAGTAGCATACGGTATTGCATAGTATTTTTAAAATTATTGATTCTTACGTAAGAAGGCACTACTCAATAATTGTTACAGTACTTACTGTTTAATATTTTATTTTATTGATTCAATAATTGCTACGTTGAAATTTTGTATTATTGTTGTTCAATAATTGTTGCTGCACAGTATTTCCCATTATCAGATCAATAATTCATATTATTTGAATAGTATTATTAGATAGCATTATTGGCAATGTCTAGAAAGTTCTGTCTAAGGAGAGGTTTGGTCATCTAATTGCTCCCCAGTAAGGAGAAATCCTTATTGGAAAGCCCCCTCTTTCCTGGGAACGGCCTGGTTGTCATAAATGTGATTCTGTAATATTATTTGTGAATAATTAATTATTGATTCATATGATAAGAAAATATTTATTTTATGTGGATATAAATGAGGGATATATTTTTGTGGTTAAAAAATGAAGGAGTTAATGTTGAGATTTTTATCCGTATTTTTGTCGGAATGGAGGTATTAAAAATCAGAGTTTTTGAGATATTTTGCGGGGGTTATAATTTTTAATCCGACCGTTGGATCGTGGTAATTTTTGGATATGTTATACATATATAAGTTGAGTATATGCCCACAAATTTTGAACCGTTAAAAATGAACGTATGATTTATTATGAATTTTACGAGATGACTGGTTCAGAAATTGTTAAATTTTCGGAGTTTATCATTTTGGTGGAAAATTCTAGAATTGGTGGGCCCCACTTGTGGTTGGTGAAGAAATGTGCTGAATTATATTTCAAATGTGGTGGGTGGGAATAGTAGCAGGTAAAGCCATCAGGTTGCAGGTCAAACCTACCAAAATTTTCCTATAAATAGAGGGCTAAGTTAGAATTGAAAATCACACCAGAAACATAAGCTTTCTCTCTTTCTCTCTCTATATTATGAAGCATATTTTGTGAGTTTTTAGATACTTGGTGAGTTGCTATTAATCAGTGCAAGTTTCCTTCAGCATCATATCCGATATCCAGTCAGAAGTACTGCTCTTTTGAGGTAAGGGATTGTAAGGGATAGTAAGGGATTTTAAGGGTTGTTATATTTTCCAGTCTCGTAATTTTTCTGACCTTCAAAAATTCTGGAAAAATTTGAAACGATATTTTGATGAGTTTTCTTGATTGTGTCTAAAAATGGTAATTTTTGGATGTATAGATTGAGAGTTATGAATTTTATGAGAAAAGACTATTTTAAAAGTAACCGCTTATAATTCCTTGTGGTTAACTTCAAAATTGATGAAATTTTTATTGGGAGTACATGTGTATGATAGAGGTATACTCTGTAAATTTCAGAATTTTTGGATAAAAGTATAATTTTTGATAAATGTCTAAATATTCGGTGGTTTTGGCCATATGAAAAATAGTAAATGAGTTTTAAAAATTCTGAGAAAAATATATGTTCAATATTGGACTATATTATGCTAAATCCCAGAAAAGAAATATTTTTGGAACTGATTTGATATTTTTCATGAAAATGGACTAGTTATGAGTAAATGAATTAAATATGTTATGTGAAGTAAGAAAATTGGAAAATAGGATTTTATGGCTTGAGAATCCTATATGAGGTATATGCAGATTTTTGATGAGGGTTTTGATTATTGGTGATAAAATCTTATGAGTTTGATATTTTAGAATGATTAAATGCATTATTTAGTAAAGTGTAAACAATTTAAATAAATTGTTTATAAATTTAAGTAATGTTATTCTTTCAATATCATTATACCAAAATATTGGTATAGATTTTATTGTAGAATTTCTATCTTTTGTGTCGGGGTTACTATTCATGAGTTACTATTCACGATTTACTATTCATGAGTTACGAATATTACTCTTGAGATTAAAACTATATGTTAATCATATTATTTTTATAATCATATATAACATTTTTATAACCCTGATGTTGAAATTCTCTTTCACTGGAGTGTAAAGATGGGTAAATTATTGGTATGATCATGACTAGGGTTCTCTTTGGCCTGTAGTGCAAAGTTGAATTGTGACTGGTATGATCATGACCATTGAATTTATAATTGAATATCTTAAGTTTAAGTGCAAAGGTGAATTGATCAATATGGTTATAATTATTATTTATATAAATTCTGAAATGATTATATATTTCTTTGAGATATGAATATATTTGGCCTGTAGTGCAAATATGAATTGTTGATGAATATCTTTGGCATGTAGTGCAAAGATGGCCTGTTGATGAATATCTTTGGCCTGTAGTGCAAAGATGAACTTTTGTTGAATATCTTTGGCCTGTAGTGCAAAGATGGTTTGTTGATGAATATCTTTGGCCCATAGTGCAAAGATGGATTTGTTAGTATGATTATAAATAGGAACTGTGATTTGGTATAACCATGATCTTTGATGTTTCAGGTAAAGATAGGTGATGAAAATTATCTTCGTCCTGGATGAGAAGAGGAATTTAGAACTACAGTTATGATTATGAGTTATTCATATAATTGTAGACCAGAATTGTTGATTAATGTTACAGGGATAAAATATTGTTGATGGATTTTTAATATGGAGAAGATAATAGACTTTATAGTCTATTTGACTCTTCTAATGGATTGCTCGTTCCGCTGCAACTATGGTTGAAATTTTTATCATTTACCATATGTTCTAAATCTCTGATTTATTGTTGATGAAGGCTATTGATAATTGAATTATCTTTAGTCATGATATTCTTTACTGAGCTAGTTGTGCTCACCCTTTTGCTTCACAATTTCTTTCAGGTAATAAGAGTGTAGCTGGGTCGAGCGGAGGTAACAAGGGAATAGAACGGTGGTCATCATTTAGTAGTTATATTTGGTGAAGAAAATAGGGTGAGGCGAACCCAACGTTGGAAGGGTGTTTTGTCACTATCATACAAGATGTCTAATGACATACAACCTCGTGTCATCATAAGACATGATTGTGCACATCCGCTTGCCGAGTATATCTATGGACATTACCTATATAATCTTGGTGTTTGTTTGAAGTATAATTCTCAATTAGAGACAGTGGAGATAATGATAAGTCAAGAGAAGACTCACCATTGGGAAGAATATGATAGTAATCTTCTCATTTTTCTTTGGGGTCTATTGGGTCAACCAAGGATAATTCTGTGGCCATATGATATCTATCATAACCTAGATGCGTGGCCTCCCATGTACGAAGGTTTCCTTGAGCACTTCCCAAATATTCTAATTTTTAAAACAGTTTTTGAATATACCTTTATGTAAGGTGTCATTGTGAGGTGATGTCCACGGTTGGAACATGAGTCACATTTGGTATATATTTGTATCCAAACTCACAGCATATGTGTTGTTGTATTTTGTACGACAATTGTTGTAATAAAGTTGTAGTTGTTTTCTGTACCATGTATTTGGCGACTCAGAATAGGTTGGATGGAATGGACCTATTTTGGGGTCGTTACATTCATACTCAAAAGGAGTCCTCATTACATTTATTAACACACCATTACATAGAATAGTGAGGACTACAAACTAATACTATCATTCGAACCATCACTCCGTTCCCCGACTTGCCCCAGCTACGTTCTCATTTTCTGAAGAGAACAGTGAAAGAAAGGGTGAGCTCAACTAGCCCAGTAAGAAATATTATGACTAAGATAATGCAGAATAAATTATCATTAGCCTTCAACAATGTTAAACTGATAAAATATAATAGACATCAAGTTTAACTGCAGCGGAACAAGCAATCCATTAAAAGAGTCAAGTAGAAAATAAACTCTACTATCTTTTATGATTTAAAAGGTTTTTCAACACTGTGATCGCTGGGACTCAGCTTAATAAAATAATCCACATCATCGAATCACCCCTGCACTACGGCCAAGGATATTCGTGTATTCATTAATGGTCATGATCATGCCAACAACTGTCCATCAATGCACTACGGGCCAATGAGAACTTTTACCACATCATTTGTAACATTACGGTCATGATTATACCGAATAATCCCTGGTCATAATCATACCAAGTCCATCTATGCACTACAGGCCACAGATGACTTTCAACATTTTATAAACATGAGGATGATGACAATGATATAAGAATTCAATAAAACAAGTTCAAGAATTAATTTATCCAAGAATTAACAACGTCCAAATTGTCAACATGATACTGCTTTGTGGAGTAAAATTCAAGAATGCTTAGAAGAATATTTTCATGAAAAGATACTGGATGAAACGCAATTATCAAGGATATTCCACAAATTTCATGGAGTATAGAAGTCAAAACTTAACCAACTGAGTATAATAAAGAATGGAATAACAAAAGAAATCACCATGCATGCGATAGACCGCACAGACAGGTTATTCCAACAGAATAATAAATAATGGAACCAGGTCCGGCGTAAAACGCACAGACAGGATATTCCAACAGAATAATAATAAAGACGGAACCAGGTCCGGTGTAAAACACACAGACAGGATGTTCCAACAGAATAATAATAAAGACGGAACCAGGTCCGGTGTAAAACACACAGACAGGATGTTCCAACAGAATAATAATAAAGACGGAACCAGGTCCGGTGTAAAACACACAGACAGGATGTTCCAACAGAATAATAAAAGAATGTCACCAAGTATAGGGTAGACCGCGTATACAGGTTATTCCAACAGAATAATAAGAAATGGAATAACAAAGTTCTCTTCATGAATAAGAAAGAATAACACCCCTTACCGTTTTAAAGAAGAGCTGAAATAAGGAAGTAGTTAAGTAGCAGAATACTCTTCTCTCTCTCTCTATAGTTTCTCTCTCTAGAGTTCAGTGAATTCGTAAGAAATAATGAAGGAATGAGCTGCTATTTATAGAAAAATAGAATGCATAGTAACTAATCCATGAACGGTCCAGATTGATTACTTTAATCTGACGGTCCATATTTAAAGAAAAATTTTTTAAATAAAATATAATATATTCTATTTATAGAATAACTTTAATAAAGTATTCTGTTTTATATAAAAAGATGTTTCTGTTTTATTACGTTAATAATACGAATAAAACAAAACGTCATTATCGCTAAATAATTCATATTATTAACTGACAATAATTGAATCAAACTGAGTGACTTCTCACATAAGCATTAATAATCAATACCGTGTGCTACTATGCAACCACACGTATTACTGTACTTTTACTACCGAGTAGTTCAACAGTATCAATGGTAAAACTTCCGCCGTTATTTTTAATAAAATATTTTTGTCGTTTTCTCAATCCGACAATAATTTCGTTGTGGGGTCCACCAATGATTGTGCCGTTGTACGAATATTTCCTGTTAAAACGAATATTCCCCGACCAATCGAATATTATATAACAACTTGCGTACTTTGCAAAATTTATAAATATTACCCACAACTATAACATTATATCAAATTAACTCTATAATATTTAAAAATGATATTTATAGAAAATTCATCTTTATTTATAAAAGTTGGGGTCTTACAACCTCCCCTTCTTATGAAATTTCGCCCTCGAAATTAGGGTACGTACCTGGTATGTCGAAGAGAGGATACCTTGATTTCATTTCAGATTCTAACTCCCAAGTCATTTCCTCAACATCGTGGTTTCTCCACAAAACTTTGACTTGAGGTATAACCTTGGAGCGTAGAATATGTTCCTTCTTATCCAAGATTTGAACAGGAACTTCTTCATACGTCAAATCCTCTGCTATTTCGTCCGGTTCTAACTCAATAATGTGGTTCGGGTCTTCCACATATTTGCGTAACATGGATATGTGAAAAACGTTATGAACACGAGACATACTTGGCGGTAAAGCGAGTCTATAAGCCACAGTTCCTACTCGATCGAGGATTAAAAATGGACCGATGAATCGAGGATTGAGCTTTCCTCTTTTTCCAAATCTCGTAACTCCTTTCCATGGAGCAACACGTAAGAACACATGATCTCCTATATCAAATTCCACGTCCTTTCGATGAAGATCAACATAACTCTTTTGTCGATCTTGTGAGGTTTTTATACGTTGTCGGATCGTTTGAATCTTTTCTGTAGTCATACGTACCAACTCCGGTCCCAACAACGTTGCTTCACCCACCTCATCCCAGCATACTGGAGAACGACATTTTCTTCCATACAATGCTTCGAATGGAGCCATGCCAATACTTGCTTGATAACTGTTGTTGTAGGAAAACTCCACCAATGGTAAAAACTTGTCCCAACTTCCCTTGAAGTCAAGGACACAGAGTCTTAATAAATCTTCTAGAGTTTGAATAGTCCTCTCTGATTGTCCGTCCGTCTGAGGATGATATGCCGAACTAAATCGTAAATCTGTGCCCATAGCTTTTTGTAAACTAACCCAAAATCGTGAAGTGAATCTTGGGTCTCGATCAGAAACTATGGATACTGGCATACCATGCAGTCTTACAATCTCGTTTATGTACATACGAGCAAGACGTTCAAGTGTATAAGTTTCTCGTATCGGTAAGAAATGAGCAGACTTGGTCAATCTATCAACAATGACCCAAATCGCATCTATACCTTGAGAAACCTTAGGAAGACCGGTAACGAAATCCATGGTAATGTGCTCCCACTTCCATTCTGGAATTTCAAGTGGTTGCAATGGACCTTTTGGTACTTGATGCTCCGCTTTGACTCGTTGACAAGTTAGACACCTTGAGATAAACAACGCTATCTCTCTCTTCATATTGCTCCACCAAAATGTATGACGAAGATCATGATACATTTTGGTACTTCCAGGATGGATTGCAAACGGTGTGTTGTGCGCCTCCATCATGATTTCATACTTTAAATCAGGGTTGTTAGGAACACAAAGTCTGGAGTTGACTCGAAGTATTCCTTCTTCATCGATTCTTGCTTCCGGCATAGCACCTTCTTGCACTTTCTTCCTCATACGCATCAGCTCCAGGTCTGTAGCTTGAGCAGCTTTAACTTTATCGATTAAAGTCGGTTCTACTCGTATATTCGCCATCATCACATGGGTCCCTGGAGTCTTTAACTCTATCTCCATCCTTTGCAAATCACACAAAATGGGCCTTTGTGTTGACAATATCGCACTCGTACTTGCATATGATCTTCTACTCAATGCGTCAGCTACCACGTTCGCTTTTCCAGGATGGTATTGAATGGTATGATCATAATCTTTCAACAGTTCAAGCCAACGTCGTTGTCGCATGTTGAGTTCCTTTTGAGTGAAAAATATTTGAGGCTTTTATGATCCGTAAAGATCTCCACCTTCTCCCCATACAAGTAATGCCTCCAAATTTTAAGTGCAAAGACAACAGCTGCCAACTCTAGATCATGAGTAGGATAATTCCTCTCATATTCCTTGAGTTGTCTTGATGCATAGGCTATGACTTTTCCATGTTGCATGAGAACGCATCCCAACCCTTTGCTCGAAGCATCACTGTAGATGACAAATCCCTCCGAGCCAGATGGTATTGTTAGAACAGGTGCTGAAATGAGTCTCCTCTTGAGTTCTTGAAAACTCTGCTCACATTCTTCGCTCCAACCGAACTTTGTATCTTTTCGAGTCAGCTGAGTTAATGGAGTAGCGATTCGAGAAAATCCTTCCACGAATCTCCGATAATAACCAGCTAAACAAAGAAAGCTACGTACTTCGGTCACTGATTTAGGTTGCTCCCAGCTTTGAATAGCTTCAATCTTTGCCGGGTCAACCGATATTCCACGACTTGATACTACGTGCCCAAGGAATGCTACCTCCTCCAGCCAGAACTCGCATTTCTTCAACTTGGCATAAAGCTTGTATTCACGAAGCTTTTGGAGTACCAGCCTCAAGTGTTGCTCATGATCTTCACGGCTTTTGGAATAAATAAGGATGTCATCAATAAAGACGACCACAAAGTGATCCAAATATTCCTTGAATACCCGGTTCATCATATCCATGAAGGCAGCAGGAGCATTAGTCAATCCAAAGGACATGACTAGGAATTCATAATGCCCGTACCGAGTTCTAAAAGCCGTCTTTGGAATATCCTCAGTTCTAACCTTCAGCTGATGATATCCAGAACGAAGATCGATCTTTGAAAAGAATTGTGCTCCTTGCAACTGGTCAAACAGGTCATCAATACGTGGCAATGGGTACCTTTTTTTGATGGTGACATGATTCAACTCCCGATAATCAATACAAAGTCGCATACTTCCATCTTTCTTCTTCACGAATAGCACAGGAGCACCCCAAGGAGAAGTACTAGGACGAATAAAGCCAATGTCTAACAATTCCTGCAGTTGGATCTTTAACTCCTGAAGTTCAATAGGAGCCATTCGATATGGGGCTTTGGAAATGGGTTTTGTACCGGGTTCAAGGTCGATACAAAATTCAATTTCACGCTCTGGGGGTAGGCCAGGAAGTTCTTCAGGGAATACGTCAGAGAATTTATTAACAATAGAAATATCATTCAAAACTGACGTATTTTTGTTTAGATCCGTGACATGAGCTAAGAAAGCTTGACATCCGTTTTTCAATAAACGAATAGCTTTATGGCTTGAGATGACAGCGATTGATTTTAATGGTTTGGTTGCTTGAATTCGCATAATAGGTCGATTAGGAATATGAAAGCTAACAACCTTACGAAAATAATCAATTTTTGCATGATGAGTAGTTAACCAATCAATCCCTAGAATCACGTCAAATGCAAGTATTTTTAATGAAATCAGATCGACAGGTAATGTGTGGGTACCAACTTGAACCAAACAAGACTTATAAACCGTGGATGTAATGAAGGTTTCTCCCAATGGAGTTTCAACAGATAAATCAAAGTCTAATTTCTCCGGAGTCAAATTTAATCGATGAGCGCAAGTAGGAGAAATAAAAGAATGGGTAGAACCGGTATCAAATAAAGTATAGACTTCGTTTGAGTTTATGATAAGCTTACCCGTGATGACCTCATTCGGGTTCCTTGCTTTCTGGGAGGTCACAACAAACGCTCTCCCTTGCACTACCGGTTTTGACTTTTCTGGGACGGCCTTTGGTGTCTCCATCTTGGCTGAACTTGTTTGTGGTAAACGACAAAATCGAGCTAAATGACCTTCTCTTCCACAATTATAACATGCTTTAGACGGCATCGCGCAGTTTGGACTGATGTGCCCCTCCCCTCCGCATTTGAAACATATGATAGGTGGTCGTTCTCCTTCCTTAACAACAGGTGCTGGTGCTGACGTCTTTCCATCATTGTTGAATCTCCTCTTCTTGAAATGACCATTCTTATTGTTTTGGCCCTGATTACCACCGAAGCGGTTACCATTTCTGGCCTGTTGATTCCCTCCACGCTTGTTGTCACCGCTTCGATGACTGCTCTCACTGGTATTATCATTTTGCCGACTGCTCTCTTTTGGTTGCGTTGACTCGTTATCGCGCTCCACTAACTGAGCCCTATTCACAACATCTGAATACAAACAAAGTTTATGAGAAATAAGATGTTGACGTATCTCAGGTTTCAAACCTCGCAAAAATATTCGCGTCATTCGCTCTTCATTATCCACCAAGTGGGACGCAAACCGGGACAACTCAATAAATTTAGCCTCATACTGCGACACGGTCATATTATTCTGCTCCAATTTGATGAACTCCGCCTCCTTCATGTGACGAACACTTTCGGGAAAGTATTTGTTATTGAACAGCTCTTGGAACTTCTCCCAAGACATCTTCAGTGCGGCAGGTTGAGTACGCTTAATCGATTCCCACCAGTAATCTGCCTCTCCTCGCAACATAAAGGCGGCAAAGGGAACCTTTTGCTCCTCGGAGCATCCCAAGACATCAAATATCTTGGTAATCTGCTTTATCCATGTTTCCGCTATAAGTGGTTTTGGCTCTCCTTTAAACTCTGGTGGTCCCAGCTCCTTGAACTGTTTAGCGGTGACCGTCCGAGAGTTTTCAGTGTTTCCACCTATATTTTGGACAGGAGCCGCTCTCGCCTGCTGTTGCATGAACTGCATAAAGTTTCTGAACATTCCATCATTCATCATCTGGTCAGTGTTGTTGTTTGCATGAGGATTGTCACCTTCCTGATGCACATTATCCTGATTATTGATATGTGGTGAATCAACAGTCGCCTGTGCTCCATTGCTATTCTCAACATTCTCAGATGCCATTTTCAGATACTGCCACAAAATAAAAGTTAATTGATATGTCATATATTATCCTTATATTATGACCGACCAATTAAATACCATGCAAATAAACTTAGGTAGGTCATACTAGCGAAGGAATTCCCCGTCTCTCCCCTCCTAGTTCTATTCTCACATCTTAGCCAGGGATCATATCCCTAAGCTCTGATACCAACTGTGACGCCCCCAAAATTAGGTATACATCACCCATCTTGGGTCGTCAGATACATAGTACAGAATACAAATACAACTTACTAATACAACTGTCGTGTACAATACGACAAAACATAAACTGTGAGTTTGAATACAAATATTATCTTCTAGAGAGTATTCATACTCAAAAGAAGTCCTCATTACATTTATTAACACACCATTATATAGAATAGTGAGGACTACTAACTAATACTATCATTCGGACCATCACTCCGTTCCCCGACTTGCCCCAGCTACGTTCTCATTTCCTGAAGAGAACAGTGAAAGAAAGGGTGAGCTCAACTAGCCCAGTAACAAATATTATGACTAAGATAATACAGAATAAATTATCATTAGTCTTCAACAATGTTAAACTGATAAAATATAATAGACATCAAGTTTAACTGCAGCGGAATAAGCAATCCATTAAAAGAGTCAAGTAGAAAATAAACTCTACTATCTTTTATGATTTAAAAGGTTTTTCAACACTGTGATCGCTGGGACTCAGCTTAATAAAATAATCCACATCATCGAATCACCCCTGCATTACGGCCAAGGATATTCGTGTATTCATTAATGGTCATGATCATGCCAACAACTGTCTACCAATGCACATTACGGTCATGATTATACCGAATAATCCCTGGTCATAATCATACCAAGTCCATCTATGCACTACAGGCCACAGATGACTTTTAACATTTTATAAACATGAGGATGATGACAATGATATAAGAATTCAATAAAACAAGTTCAAGAATTAATTTATCCAAGAATTAACAACGTCCAAATTGTCAACATGATACTGCTTTGTGGAGTAAAATTCAAGAATGCTTAGAAGAATATTTTTATGAAAAGATACTGGATGAAACGCAATTATCAAGGATATTCCACAAATTTCATGGAGTATAGAAGTCAAAACTTAACCAACTGAGTATAATAAAGAATGGAATAACAAAAGAAATCACCATGCATGCGATAGACCGTACAGACAGGTTATTCTAACAGAATAATAAATAATGGAACCAGGTCCGGCGTAAAACGCACAGACAGGATATTCCAACAGAATAATAATAAAGACGGAACCAGGTCCGGTGTAAAACACACAGACAGGATGTTCCAACAGAATAATAATAAAGACGGAACCAGGTCCGGTGTAAAACACACAGACAGAATGTTCCAACAGAATAATAACAAAGACGGAACCAGGTCCGGTGTAAAACACACGGACAGGATGTTCCAACAGAATAATAAAAGAATGTCACCAAGTATGGGGTAGACCGCGTATACAGGTTAGTCCAACAGAATAATAAGAAATAGAATAACAAAAGTTCTCTTCATGAATAAGAAAGAATAACACCCCTTACCGTTTTAAAGAAGAGCTGAAATAAGGAAGTAGTTAAGTAGCAGAATACTCTTCTTCTCTCTCTCTATAGTTTCTCTCTCTAGAGTTCAGTGAATTCGTAAGAAATAATGAAGGAATGAGCTGCTATTTATTAAAAAATAGAATGCATAGTAACTAATCCATGAACGGTCCAGATTGATTACTTTAATCTGACGGTCCATATTTAAAGAAAAATCTTTTAAATAAAATATAATATATTCTATTTATAGAATAACTTTAATAAAGTATTCTGTTTTATATAAAAAGATGTTTCTGTTTTATTACGTTAATAATACGAATGAAAAAAAACGTCATTATCGCTAAATAATTGATATCATTAACTAACAATAATTGAATCAAACTGAGTGACTTCTCACATAAGCATTAATAATCAATACCGTGTGCTACTATGCAACCACACGTATTACTGTACTTTTACTACCGAGTAGTTCAACAGTATCAATGGTAAAACTTCCGTCGTTATTTTTAATAAAATATTTTTGTCGTTTTCTCAATCCGACAATAATTCCGTTGTGGGGTCCACCAATGATTGTGCCGTTGTACGAATATTCCCTGTTAAAACGAATATTCCCCGACCAATCGAATATTATATAACAACTTACGTACTTTGCCAAATTTATAAATATTACCCACAACTATAACATTATATCAAATTAACTCTATAATATTCAAAAATGATATTTATAGAAAATTCATCTTTATTTATAAAAGTTGGGGTCTTACTTAGGGGCAATATGGTCAATTGGTAAATTATTTAATGACAAAATTGGACTTTGGCCAAACCCTTAGGGTTTTGGGTTTGGTTAGGGCTTAGGGTTTGAGCCAATTTAGCACAAATCTAGAATTTCCAATTTAGGGTTTAATCCAAAAATTAAAAGTAAATAAAAATTAAATAGATTTTAGTTTCTAAATTTTTTAGATTAGGGTTTCCTAATTATGATTAATTTTCTAATTACGCTATACAGGAACATTAGGAATTAATATCATATAATTATCATTAACCTTGCTAATTTAGCAATTAGGGTTTATAATTTTGGTGATTAGAGTTACTAAAATATAATTAGGTTTTCTAATTATCAAATTAGGATTTAAAATTTTAGGATTTCCAAAATTAGCAATTGAGATTATAATACTTGCTAATTAATCACATTAACACAATTACAACCAATCTCGAATTCTAATTTAAATTTTAAATTAGGGTTTCTCATTTCCAAAATTAGGGTTTTTAAATATATTAATTAGGGTTTTTCAAAAATTAATAATTAGGGTTTCTAGATTATAATTAGGGTTTACCTAATTAATCCAATCATTATATAATACTCCTCATAAAACATATAACACGGTCATATAACAATCTTAAGCTCACAACTGATTTTCAAACTATGGTTTCCCACAGTAATTTCCCACGAAAATTTAGGATTTTGAAAATAAACACCATAATTGACCAATCATCATCAACATGTACATACAGTACATATTCATAACACTGAAAAATCAAAATATAATTAATATTATATTATTATTCTCATACCTTGACAATAATCCAAAATTAGGGTTTAGATTCCATATCTGATTTATTCTTCATATTTAACCTTAATAATTAAGGTAAAATATTTACTTTAATAATCCATACTAAAATTCATATAATAAAATAATAATTATTATTATTTTAAAAAAATCACTTCATATATTATTTAAATAATATATGATTATATTTTCATGGAAAATAATTAATAAAAATATTTCTACCTTAAAATTAATTATTATAAAAATATACTTTATAAAAATGAATAATTCTAAAATAAATTCATTTGTAAATAATTATGTAATAAATATATTTTTACTTACCACAAAAATACTTATACGCATAATCTTGTACAAATCCTCATCCTTAATATACATATAAAAAAATATATTTATTCGTAAAATTTCTTATTTATTTATATAGAAAATATCGGGTTGTTACATTCACCCTCCCATATAAAGATTCCGTCCCCGGAATCACCGTTTTAAAACATATACATACATGGCACATAGCATACACAATCATTGCAAGTAGATCTCGATCAACTTTGATCGAACTGATCTTTAACTATTCACATGAAGCTTGTCTTTCTGATTAAACGGAAAAATTTGTTTCTAAAAGAACTCAAATTCTTCCTCAAAATTTCTTTATAAAATAATTTACTATATATTGGAAAATCAAGCATAATAAAATAAAAGTTATACGAATAATACCTTGAGTTGCATTGCCAGCTGCTGCCGTGTCCTGGACTGTCATGTTGTAGACCCTTGCTGTCGACTTTGTCGGTTTGCTTGACGAAGTCGGTCCGGTAATTGCTAACATCCCGCTTCCAGTACCTGTGTTTGCACTACCTACCTCCACCCTTCTCTTCGGACAATCCTTCACCCTGTGTTCAGTCGATCCGCATATAAAACAACCACTATTCATTCTAGGATTTGGGCAGTTGGGAGAGATATGGCCCTCCTGCCCGCACTTGTAGCATACAAACTTCCCTTTCAGACACTCCCCTGAATGGTTCTTTTCACATGTCTTACACGGTACATTTTGTTTCTTCATACCTTCTTGCTTCACCTGCACACTCCCAAAATTGCTCACCTTCCTCTTACTATCTCTACTCCTGCTTCCACTATTAATTTCCACCTTCCTAGCTCCTTCTATCTTACCCTTATTCTTCCTTTCCTTGTTGTAAAGGCTCATGGCCTCACTTCCTTCCTCAGCTATGATCGCCTTCTCCATGAGTACTGCAAATGTAGGAATCTGCAACACCGCCACCTTGTTATAGAGCCAGGGTTTCAATCCCAGCTCAAACCTTCTGGCTTTCCTAGCCTCCGTATCAACTTGATGTGGAGCAAACCTAGCTAACTCATTGAATTTGGCGGCATATTCAGACACCGTCATATTATCCTGCTTCAACTCTAAAAACTTAACTTCCATCCTCGCCTACATACTCGGTGAAAAATAATTTTCGAAAAACAGTGTTTTAAACCTATCCCATGTTATCACACCTTCTCCTGCCCTCGCCTGATTTGCCTCCCACCAGAAATTTACCTCACCCTTCATCATATAAGTGGCAAAAGCAGTCTTCTGCCCTTCATCTACCCTAGCTACCACAAACGCTTTTTTGATTTCCTTAACCCAAGTTTGGGCTTCAACAGGGTCAGAGGTACCTTTGAATTCCGGCGGTTCCACAGCTTTAAAATCCTTAAAATTCGTCAAGCGGTTGTCTGGCTGGTTTCCTGCGACTGGAATTCCTTGTTGCATAGCCTGTGCTATCATGTTCGTAAATTGCTGCATTGGATCAGCTTGTTGTTGTCCCCCAACGTTGTTGACAGATTCCTCTGCCCTTTGATTGCGAGTTCGACGTCTTGGCGACATTATCTGGTTGAATAAAATTATAATTTTAATCTTACATTCTAAACCTTATCACATAAGTTTAATATTTTAAACTTGTTTCGTCATTTCTCAAACATAGATTCATATTCATTTAACAGATATTTTACATAACATAGCACAAAATGCTTTGAACTTCAGCTATCCCTTTTTGACCACAAAAGTCGGGATTTACATTCTTAACTTAATACAAAAGTTGGAAACATTACATTACACAGACATACTTATCATATATATTATATTAAACACACCTACACAACAAGACCTATACTACCTATTTATTACACCTTTTCCTTGGACACTCTCTCGCCTGGCGACCTTCTATACCACAGACATAACATGCTCCTTTTTTGTAGTCAGGACAGTACAGAGTAGTATGTCCTTCATAACCGCACAGATAACAAATTCTTTTTCCATTTCTTCTTATTGGATTTTCCTAAGTCATGGTCTTCTATCTTTCTTTTCCCCTTCTTGTTCGGAGCTGCACACGATGTGTTACTTGTGGCTCCCATCTGACCAATTTGGATTTTAAGCTTATCTTGTCCTTCCATTGTTTCTATTAACGCTTGTCGCAACTGACTATTCAACAGCTTTTCTATCTCCCACAGCCTTTCCAGAGAAGAAACCTTGTTCTTCAGATTCTGCACCTCTGTTGATGCTTGATCAGCTTCAACTTTAGTGTCTGAATCGCTATCTGTCAATTCCACCATCTCCGGATCTAGTACTATGTTTTCTACAATAACCACATCTTCTGAGTTGTTTTCATTGTGAGCCTCTATATCAGCTATTGGCTTCGGTATTGACTCCTTCTTTACGATCTGTGGGTATTCTAGATTATTTATATTTTCAACGTTTCCCTCTGTTCTAAGGTTATATCCTAAGGTCTAACCCACCTAAGGTTTTTAACCCTAAGCTCTGATACCAACCTGTGAGGACCCCAAACTCGGGTACTTGAAACCCGAACTCGGTTCTTCACGATACTATTTCTATGAGCGGAATAATACTAATAATAATAACAATAATATAAAAGTCAAACTTAATTTACATAATTATCAGAGTCTAGCTCCTAAGTACGTAACCTTTAAACATTCATTACAAACCATGATAGACAATATATATCATACTTGTCTTAATAATACCAAACTATTACATAACATAGCAATTCGTTCATTCATCAACCTTCCCTTTCTCTTTGTTCTTAGCAGAGCTCTCTGGTCGTTCGCACTTAGCTGAAAACATTTAAATTTAAGCAAGGATGAGCATTTGCGTGCCCAGCAAGTAATAGCAATTATATATATATATATATATATATATATATATATATATATATATATATATATATATATATATATATATATATATAAGCTGAAAGGATTTAAATGTTTTCTTTGTACTATTCTTCTACAACCAGTCGATAGTTGTGAAGTATTCTGAACCGATAATAATAACATAACAACTCTCTTTCAAATTTTTGAAACTACATAATGACTATAACTGGGGTTATGGTGACATGCCATGCACATTGTTTTCATTTTTGAAAAGGTTAAACAGAAATTCATCTGTAAACCGACATAACTTACGGGCACGGGGGGTGATCAGCCCGTTATGCCCTGCATTGATCAATACTACATTACAAGAACGATAGGATCGTTCACTCTGTTCCACCTTGGGTGCATAAAAAGTTTTTTCGTGTAGGGATGTTCATACTTGTTTGGGTTCCAAATCAGAGGTTTTATCTTGTTTCAACAATAATCTATAATTCAACATATATATATATATATATATATATATATATATATATATATATATATATATATATATATATATATATATATATATATATATATATATATATATATATACGGGTAATTGACAAAGGTATATCAACATGTGATTAAATACAATAATTATCCAAGTGAGGACACTTGTTTAGCCATTTCTAGAAATTAACGAACAGAATATATATATCTGAGTTACCATATACTAACATGTTGATAATCAATGAGCTTATATAATATAAGGTTAATAATCTGTACAGTAATAATATCATTCGTAAATATTCTTACTCATGTCTATTGCATAAAGAAAATGCAAAGGTAAGATACTTGTCTGAAGCGCTGCTTACAGTTTATAATTTAGATTTATCGCTTATCTTACGACCTATCATTAATCAGATCATTCGTTCGATTAGAACAATATACTATAACACATAACACTGCTTATTACAGTCAGCACATACCCTAATCACATTGGCACATAGATTTAACAACCATTGAATCACAAATAATCACTTATCTAAGTCCAGATCAATTTCTGAAACATGTCGGTGTACTGACAACTTTATTGGGTAATTATCGAGTCTAAGACTCTATTCTGTAACTTAATATTAGTCATATTATTTTTAAATGACTTAATATAATTTTAAAATTTTTATTATAATTTATCACGAAATTTCAAACATCGGAATCACATTAAAATGATTTAAATACTAATCAATTCTATTAGTATTAAACTATTAATGAAATCATTTCCAAAATATTAAAGTTATTTATAATAACTCAAAATATTTTTAAAACATTAATATTACCCTTAAATGATTTTTACAACATTTAAAATCATTTTTAAATTTTTATCATTAATATTAAGGTATTAATGTTTCATTTATCAAAATATTAAAAGTCATAATTCATAACTTAAATATTTTTAATTCATTTCTATCCCTTTTAAATGATTTTTAACTTAATAAAACCATTTTTAAACTATTTATTTAATATAATTATTAAACAAATTTAATATCATTAGTAATAACTTAATAATAATTAATATTTAATTATTAATGAAATTATTCTTTAAATACTAAAAGTTATGTTTTATAACTTAAAATATCCTTAAATACTTTATTTTCATTTAAAATGATTATTATAATATTAAAATTATTTTTAAACTAAATTATTTAATATAATTATTAAATAACTTTAATATTATTAATAATAATTAATTAATAAAATTTATCTTTAAATATTAAAAGTTATATTTTATAACTTAAAATATCTTTAAATACCTTATTATTATTTAAAATAATTTTTAATATAATAAAATCATTTTTAATTAATTTATTTACTTCATTTAGTAAATAACTTAATTATCATTAATATTAATTTATTAATAAAATTCATCAAAAAATATTAAAAGTCATTAAAAATAACTTAAAATATTTTATTATATCATAATATAATTTTAAATAATTTTTCAAGTATTAAAATCACTTTTAAATAATTTATTTAATATTATAAGTAAATAAATTAAATACTTTTAATATTCCAAAAATATTAAATATTTATGAAATATATTAAAAATAATTAAAAACTAATTTTTGAAATTTAAAATAATTTTTAATAATTTATTTTGTATTTTTAATAATTAAAAACTAATTTTTTTTCTATTTTTTAATTAATTTCCAGAAAATTCGAAATTAATTTAATTAGAAACCGTCGCTAAATGCCTTTAGCGACAGACAAGCGTCGCTGTTGGTGTTCTTGAACTCAAGAACATTGACAGCTTCGTTGTCTAGGGTGCTCGCTTGACCAGCTATAACTCATAATCTGTTAACGTTATGGACAAGATCTTGGTCACATATTGTAGTACTCGTGTGACACTATAACTATAAACTGATTTCATGGTCAAAACATTAAACATCAAAGAGATCTGAGCCTCCAAAGATCATGTCAGACTCTGTTCTTCAAGTTTTGGAATTTCCAGAATCGGGGTACCTACTTTGGTGCTCTTTAATTAACATGTTCCCGGCTTGTTTTGTGTGGTATTAAAGTTCTAAAATGTAGTAGAGATGTCCGGGTACAACTACATGCTATCATAACAACATAACATCATCCCATACTCAAGATCTTGGTCGGTCAAAGTAGACTGGAAAGGTTGTTCTTGAACATTTCTGGAAAACCCAGAAATGTTCTTGAGTAGTTTGGTCAATGGTGGTTTGACCACTTATATCTTGGATTCTGTTATGGATCTTGTTGATCTAAAGTCTCTAGAATGTATTTCTCATGTCAAGATACAAGGCAAAAACAACAACATGGTCATAACATTAAAACACTGTTAGATTCATGGCCTGCAAAACGTTGTCAGAGCTTCTGAAAATTCTGGGTTTTCCAGATTTTCAGTTTTAGTGAATGGTCAACCATGTTTGACTGCTTATAACTTGAGATCTAGACATGGTATGGACTTGATTCAAGTTGGAGATTAAAGACCTACTGACATACTACAAGTCTATAGCTTAAAACAACACAAAACATAAACACACAAAGATCTAGAGGGCCTGACATATGGCTGTCAGACACATAAAAAAAATTCCAGATTTTTAAAAACTCTTATTTCGTGAATCTAGATGTTATGGATCCAATAAATACCAACCCAGATCATCATTAGACACCTCATATAACATATATAACACAAAAAAAAATAACATCCAACAACAGAATTCGGACAGAAATTAAAGCTAGGGTTTTTATACCTTCTTGATCAATTTCTGATTTTGTGTTGCTGATTTGTTTATGGTAGATGTGGGACTGTGTTTTGGGACTTATATGCTACTGAAATTCGTTGGTTAGCGAGAGAGAAAGAGAGCTTAGGTTGAGAGTTTGTAAAAATATAAGTAACAAATGTAATTTTTCTCTCTCCAAATCTATTTATACATGACTTGGATGCAAGAATTGGCTGATTGCTGGCTTGTTTGCTGTCAAATGGAAGCATATGGAGTTGTTGAAGTGGTTCACCCACTCAACCTATTGTCAAACCCTACTAATTTAGCCAAATAATGCAACTAGGGGCAATATGGTCAATTGGTAAATCATTTAATGGCAAAATTGGACTTTGGCCAAACCTTTAAGGTTTAGGGTTTAGTTAGGGTTTAGGGTTTGAGCCAATTTAGCACAAATCTAGAATTTCCAATTTAGGGTTTAATCCAAAAATTAAAAGTAAATAAAAATTAAATAGATTTTAGTTTCTAAAATTTTTAGATTAGGGTTTCCTAATTATGATTAATTTTTTAAGTACGCTATACAGGAACATTAGGAACTAATATCATATAATTATCATTAACCTTGCTAATTTAGCAATTAGGATTTACAATTTTGGTAATTAGAGTTACTAAAATATAATTAGGTTTTCTAATTATCAAATTAGGATTTAAAATTTTAGGATTTCCAAAATTAGCAATTGAGATTATAATACTTGCTAATTAATTACATTAACACAATTACAACCAATCTCAAATTCTAATTTAAATTTTAAATTAGGGTTTCTCATTTCCAAAATTAGGGTTTTTAAATATATTAATTAGGGTTTTTCAAAAATTAATAATTAGGGTTTCTAGATTATAATTAGGGTTTACCTAATTAATCCAATCATTATATAATACTCCTCATAAAACATATAACACGGTCATATAACAATCTTAAGCTCACAACTGATTTTCAAACTAGGGTTTCCCACAATAATTTCCCACAGAAATTTAGGAGTTTGAAAATAAACACCATAATTGACCAATCATCATCAACACGTACATACAGTACATATTCATAGCACTGAAAAATCAAAATATAATTAGTATTATATTATTATTCTCATACCTTGACAATAATCCAAAATTAGGGTTTGGATTCCATATCTGATTTATTCTTTATATTTAACCTTAATAATTAAGGTAAAATATTTACTTTATTAAACCATACTAAAATTCATATAATAAAATAATAATTATTATTATTTTTAAAAAATCACTTCATATATTATTAAAATAATATATGATTATTGTGGGCCCATGTGCAAAATTAGGGTTCACATGACCTAATTAAATGTGCAAGTTAGGGTTCGCATAACCTAATGGAATGAAGATGGAAAAGTCAGAAATAAATGTGCTAGACCGGGAGAAGCCTCCACGTGTCCCGAGGCGGAAGACTCGTGGAGGCGGCTCATTTTGGGAATTGATTGAGGGATTGGATTGGTGGCTAGAAGGACAGGGCAATATGGGCATTAGTCTAAGGACTAAAGGGTATTTCTAAAATTTCCCTTAAGGAATGTGCCTTGCACATGACTACTTTCCAGAATACCCTATAAATACCCCTTCCATTCCATTTGGAAAGGGACTTCTCTTCGGACTCAAGACTTGGACTCTTGGAAGATCAAAGGGACCCTTTTGGTGACTTAAAGGCTTGGAGATTCCACCTAAAAGCACTAAAGGGGTTTGGACACTCTCTCAACACTCAGGAAGACTCTTGGAATCCCAATAACCCTAATAAGGTTTCCGGAT
This sequence comes from Panax notoginseng, assembly GCA_016801055.1. Lineage (NCBI taxonomy): Eukaryota > Viridiplantae > Streptophyta > Magnoliopsida > Apiales > Araliaceae > Panax > Panax notoginseng. The sequence continues at coordinate 164,528,518 of CM029019.1, forward strand.
TCTAAGAGTAGAAGGACTCAAGAAGAAGGCTCTTGGAATCCCAATAACCCTAATAAGGTTTCCGGATTCTAGGGGTTCTGCCACGCGTCATTGGAGTAATCGCCCACCTGTCGTTCTCCCCTCTTCAATCAATCAATCAATTCCGTGCTCTTCGTGGATTTCTCTCCTCCTCAGCCAACACGAAACCCTAGACAAGGAAGGCGCGATTTCCTTGCCCACATTCTTTTGGCGACTCTGCTGGGGAGGTGTAGAATTCGTGAAGGGTATGCCCACAACTCGAAGTGGGAGAACAACAGGAAGAGCTTCACCAACAAACAGCATTGCCTCACCGGGTCCAGTTCCAAGGCAAGCAAGTCAAGCTTTCCAAGGCGTGAATCTAAATCTCAATCAACCCATCCTTGAAGACGCATCAGAAGGGAGTTCAACATCACCACACATGGCTAATCAACAACAAACTAACGCAGGAAGGCAAGGCGAGGATGCAGGTGGAGACCAGACGAATGTTGTGCAACTGGAGATGCTCAAGGCGTTGAAGGAAGCACGAGAAGAACAAGGGATGATGATGGCTATGATGCTGGAGATGCAGAGAAAGCAAGAGAAAATGGGAAATTTCCGCCAGCAGTTGATGCAGATTCCCGTTTTCAAGGCTATGTTCCTAGACAATTCACAAGGAGAACCGGCAGGAGTAGAGGACAACAATAACGATAGCAACAATAAGGAGAATCAGACAGCACCTCCATTGATGGAGAATCAGTCCGTCCCAATCATCCACTTGGAACCTCAAAACAGTGGTGACGCGCCACAACCCAGATTGGAAGTCAGCCAGCCTAAGACAAACATCATTCCAACTGTTATCCCCGTATTTTCACAAGTGCAGATGCCAACCATCCCAAACCTCGTTCAACGAACTGACCCACAAGCACAACCGATATAGAATTTACATGATGTTAGTGTACATCAGCCAATTTCTGTACCACAGAGAGTTCATGCCACGAGCCAGTACGTGACGAAGGATGATATGATCGATGTGATCAATCAACTTTGCAGGCAGACATCCCGACCCTCGGAGTTAGACTTTACTACACCTTACCCGGCACACATTCGGAGGCAACCTTACCCGACAGGGTATATTGAGCATCCCCCACAATTTCTAAAATACAACGGAGAGAAAGGAAATGCCAGGGAACATATTGTCAGGTTTGTAGAGTCGATGTCTCCATGGCTAGGATATGATGAAGTGAACAACCACAACTTGTTGATGCAGGAATTCAACAAGACTTTAACGGATAGTGCCTTCAGTTGGTACTATAATTTGGAGAAGGGGTCAGTCCATGATTGCGATGACCTAAAATTATAATTTTTTAAGAAGTTTTTCTATGTGCAGAAACAGGTAACCATTGTAGAGCTCATGCGGTTTAAGCAGAAGCCGAATGAGGAGCTGTCAGATTATGTTGACAGGTTCAGGGCCCAAGCACAGAAGTGTGTAGAACCAATTAAAGAAAAGAACTTGGTTTGCATATGCAACAATGGTGCTTTAGACGCCTTCAAGCCCCACCTCATTACTAAGGCGTGCGATTCATTTGCGACCCTCTCATCTTTTGCATAAGACTTGGGGGGAATTATGACATTTCTCACCAGCCATACGATGGATACATGGAAGAGCAAGAGGACAGCAACTGTGGCTCTGGTGGATTCTCAGTCAAAACCACAGGGGGGCAAGAGGGAGAAGAATGAGAAATTTGAACGAAGCAGAGAAAAGCATAGGGACAAGTATACCACAATGCTAGTTTCGGAGGCTATCACATGCAGCGAGAAGGCGTTCAGGAGCCTGTACGAACAATGGGTCGAGCACGGAGTGGTGAAACCTCCAAGGCCTCGGTTGGTTGTAACCGAAGAAATGAAAAGAAGACCAGACTTCTGTGTATACCATCAATACGCAGGGCATTCCACTATGGATTGTTACAGTCTGCGGAGGATATACCATGAGAAAATGGCGGCCGGGGAGATTGAACTAGGAGAAACGTGTAACACCATCACCCATAGTGCAGTCCCGGAAGTCAAGAACTCAAATACTGGCTCTACGTAATATCAGAAAAAAAAAACTCTGAACTACAGATGAGTTAAAAAAAAAAATCCACCCAAGGTGGTCCACCAAAAAGGGTGGTTTAAGTCCTCAGGAGTATCCCTTGCCAAGTAATTGGATGACCAAGGGAGGAGGCACAAGAATTGACGAATAATAAAATATAAAAAAAAAACACCCAAAGATGGTGGTCCACTCTAAAATGGTGGTCAAGTCCTCGTAGACTGCACTTGCCAAGAAATTGGACGATCCAAGTGACGAGGCACCCGATTTCAAAGTCCCCGTAGACTGCACTTGCCAAAATATTGGACGACCCAAGTGACGAGGCACCCATTTTCAAGTCCTCGTAGACTGCACTTGCCAAGAAATTGGACGACCCAAGTGACGAGGCACCCGAGTGTTACACTTTATCATCAAAAGTGAATGAGGCACCCTAGTATAAGCCCTCAACCCCGAAAATAGTTACACTTTATCTCTAAAAGTGGTGAACGTTATGCTTTCACCGACAAAAGCAAGATTTATTATATGAAACGTTATGCTTTTCGTTAAAAGCAATTTTATTATCAATAAATTGACAAACTTTCACTTATACTTGAACGGTTTTTTTAAAATTTCTTAAAAAAAAATATAGATTCAAGTGTTAGTTTGTATGAAATAAATGTACATGATTTTCCACGAAAGTTCATGATCTAAAGGTCATGACCTTTCGAATTGAAGATAGAGGAATACATAAAGCTTGGTCTTCGAGACTATCAGCAAGTCTTCGAGGCCATCAGCAGGTCTTCGAAGCCCTCAGCAGGTCTTCGAGGCTATCAGTAGATCTTCAACGCTATTATCAGGTCTTCAATGCTATCAGGCCTTCGAAGCTATCAGCAGATCTTCAACACTATCAGCAGGACTTCGAGGCTATCAGGCCTTCGAAGCTATCATGCCTACAAGGCTTTCAGGACTTCACGAAATGTTGGGTTCTCAATGACTTCTTGATTCCAAAAGAAAGAGAAATTTCAAGAGATGGTAAGAAAGATTAGATCGAAGATTTTCAAAATATCCCAGGAGAGCTCCTCTAAGGCTCGCCCTTCTAGGGTTTGCTCCCTAGAGGTTCCCTCTCCTAGGACTTTCGTTTTTGAGGATTACAAAATATCAAGCCCCGCGAAGTGTTCAGACACTGGAATCAAGACTTCAACACATACAATATTTTGCGCGATCATCTCACCAAAGGCGTGACTCACGCACAGGGGGCAAATACTTATCGAAAGAGGGCATAAACATCCTCCAGAGTAAAGGTGCATTCACCCCAAGCAGTGTGAATATGTAGATAGAAGAACACCATGGTCCTATTGGATACGAATGTTCCTACATAGCTGGATGCAAAGCTATCCACATAATCAGCATTCCTAAGTAGCTAGTCGATCCAATGTTGCTATTCTTGAAGGTGGTTAGATGAATCAGACAAGAAGTCATCCTAACTTCCACAAGCCTATAGAAACAAGCCTTCCTTCTATGGTGGAGGAAAAGTTGTACGGGCATAAGTTTGGACTTGCTTCCAAAAGACGACGAAAAGACCAAAGGAGGGGAACCCTTTCCCAATCATTGAGAAACGGGGCCTCCTTGGTTGTTCTCAAGTCTGCATAATGTTCAACAGGGAGGGCCTGCGACATAAGTTTAGACTTGCTTCCAAAAGACGACGAAAAGACTAAAGGAGGGGAACCCTTTCCCAATCATTGAGAAACGGGGCCTCCTTGGTTATTCCCAAGTCTGCAGAATGTTCAACAGGGAGGGCCTGCAAGAAAAAAAAAGGAGAGTTCAGCATAAGGGATCTAAAGAAGCAAGGAAGGTACGTCAAATAAAGTGCTTGAGCTCGAAATGCTCACCATGCCAAGGATGAATATCCGAGAGTAAAGTTTCAAAACACCTGAAAAGAAGATGAAATAATGTCAGAAAGAGTTAGGGTTCACCCCCTAGGGTTCGGCTCCCTAGGGTTCGCCCCCTAGGGGCTTGGCCATCTGGAGTGGATTCGCCGCAAGTAAGCATATCAGTTTTCTTTCTCCTTTAGTGTTGGCGTCGAAAAAATGGCTAAGATTTGGCCCCTAGGATTCGGCGCCCTCCTAGGGTTAGGCCACCACCTAGGGGGCCTTCCCTTCAAAAAAAAAATTAAGGTTCAGCCCTAGGGTTCGACGCCCTATAGGGTTCGGCTCCTATAGGGTTCGGCCACCACCTAGGGGCTGTTCCTTCTTCAAAAAAAAAAAATCAGGTTCGGCCCTAGGATTCGGCGCCCTATAGGGTTCGGCTCCTATAGGGTTCGGCCACCACCTAGGGGTTGCTCCTTCAACAAAAAAAAATGAAAAAAAAGGTTCGGCCCTAGGATTCGGCGCCCTATAGGGTTCCGCCACCACCTAGGGGCCGCTCCTTCAAAAAAAGAAAAAAAAATTTTAAGGTTCGGCCCCCTAAGCCTCGGCGCCCTATAGGGTTCCGCCTCCACCTAGGGGGGCTGTCTCCTTCAAAAAAATGAAAAAAGAAGAACAGAGGCTAAGGTTTGGCCCTATTGGGCTCGAACACATATGGATTATTCCCTCATACTTTTGAGATCCTGTTGCTCTATCGAATCAATTACTTGGGATGAATGACTGATCCTTCACCGTGAGAATTATAGCTTCGGAAGACAGAAGAGGCTACAATGACCTGGTGTTAGATACCGCAGAGATGTTCTTGATGGTGAGACGTGGCTCCAATTGTGAGGAAAATACGTATGCTCAATTCGTGGCTCCTAGCTAGTGATTATGAGACAATCTCAATTGAAGTTTAAAAATCTCAATTATTGGGAATATGCACGCAAGTAGCACCTACCTAATCAGAAGCAAGACATGCGGCGAGGGATTATGAATAGAGACTTCTTACTTCTCCAAAATAAAGATAAGTAAAAAGTTTATATTTTTCGAAAAGAATAAGATTAAAGCTTGATTTTATTCCCAAGAGAAAAATAAGATTAAAGCTTGATTTTATTCAAAAGAGAAGGGCTGATTTTCGAAAATGGCTCATATATATATATATATATATATATATATATATATATATATATATATATATATATATATATATATATATATATATATATATCAAATAAATAAAGATTTGGGTTTAAAATAAAGAAAGATTAGATTTTATTTCCAAAATCCAAAATATTTGATTTCATTTTCAAAATAAGGAAAGATTTGATTTTATTTCCAAAATCCAAAATATTTGATTTCATTTTCAAAATAAAGAAAGATTTGATTTCTAAAATAAAATCCAGTCTTTGATTTTATTTTTATTTCCAAAATAAAACTAAGATTTAATTTTATTTGGTTTGATAAAAAAGAAAGATTTTGTATACCCAAAATAATAAAAATTTCTTTTATTTATTGAATGTTATTTGATTATTTTTCTTGTTTTCAATTTCCAGGAAAAATAAATAAATAAACAAATCCAAGGGTTTGGCTCACGAGTAGTTTCCCTTTTACTAGGATCATGGTCTTCAAGACCCGTGAAGTTAAGTTACGCAGAATCGTCTAAAAGCTGAAAGTGTTCTTGCGCGATCATCTATTTGGAAATGCGACTCTCGCGCAGGGGGCAAATGTGGGCCCATGTGCAAAATTAGGGTTCACATGACCTAATTAAATGTGCAAGTTAGGGTTCGCATAACCTAATGGAATGAAGATGGAAAAGTCAGAAATAAATGTGCTAGACCGGGAGAAGCCTCCACGTGTCCCGAGGCGGAAGACTCGTGGAGGCGGCTCATTTTGGGAATTGATTGAGGGATTAGATTGGTGGCTAGAAGGACAGGGCAATATGGGCATTACTCTAAGGACAAAAGGGTATTTCTAAAATTTCCCTGAAGGAATGTGCCTTGCACATGACTACTTTCCAGAATACCCTATAAATACCCCTTCCATTCCATTTGGAAAGGGACTTCTCTTCGGACTCAAGACTTGGACTCTTGGAAGATCAAAGGGACCCTTTTGGTGACTTAAAGGCTTGGAGATTCCACCTAAAAGCACTAAAGGGGTTTGGACACTCTCTCAACACTCAGGAAGACTCTTGGAATCCCAATAACCCTAATAAGGTTTCCGGATTCTAGGAGTAGAAGGACTCAAGAAGAAGGCTCTTGGAATCCCAATAACCCTAATAAGGTTTCCGGATTCTAGGGGTTCTGCCACGCGTCATTGGAGTAATCGCCCACCTGTCGTTCTCCCCTCTTCAATCAATCAATCAATTCCGTACTCTTCGTGGATTTCTCTCCTCCTCAGCCAACACGAAACCCTAGACAAGCAAGGCGCGATTTCCTTGCCCACAATTATATTTTCATGGAAAATAATTAATAAAAGCATTTCTACCTTAAAATTAATTATTATAAAAATATACTTTATAAAAATGAAAAATTCTAAAATAAATTCATTTGTAAATAATTATGTAATAAATATATTTTTACTTACCACAAAAATACTTATACGCGTAATCTTGTACAAATCCTCATCCTTAATATACATATAAAAAAAATTTATTCGCAAAATTTCTTATTTATTTATATAGAAAATATCGGGTTGTTACATTCACCCTCCCATATAAAGATTCCGTCCCCGGAATCACCGTTTTAAAACATATACATACACGACACATAGCATACACAATCATTGCAAGTAGATTTCGATCAACTTTGATCGAACTGATCTTTAACTATTCACATGAAGCTTGTCTTTCTAATTAAACGGAAAAATTTGTTTCTAAAAGAACTCAAATTCCTCCTCAAAATTTCTTTATAAAATAATTTACTATATATTGGAAAATCAAGCATAATAAAATAAATGTTATACGAATAATACCTTGAGTTGCATTGCCAGCTGCTGCCGTGTCCTGGACTGTCATGTTGTAGACCCTTGCTGTCGACTTTGTCGGTTTGCTTGACGAAGTCGGTCCGGTAATTGTAAGACCCCGAATTTTATAAAATAAAAGTATTCAATTTTTCTTATAATTACTATTCAGTAAATGGTTAAATTGATAAAAATTTAAAGTTATGAGTGAAATATGATTTTTCTTTCAAAATAAGCAAGTGGTTATAAAATAATCATTGTTGTCGGGGAATATTCGTTTGGTCGTGGAATATTCTTTCTGTCGGGGAATATTCGTACGACGGCGCAGCCATTTGTGGGCCCCATAACAGAATAACTGTCGGGTGAAGAAAACGATAAATTTGAGTTTTTACAAATAACGGCGTAGTTGTTACCGTTAACACTGTTGGAATACCCGGTGGTTAAAATACAGTAATACGCGTTATTGCACAGTAGCACACGGTATTGCATAGTATTTTTGAAATTATTGATTCTTACGTAAGAAGGCACTACTCAATAATTGTTACAGTAATTACTGTTCAATATTTTATTTTATTGATTCAATAATTGCTACGTTGAAATTTTATATTATTGTTGTTCAATAATTGTCACTGCACAGTATTTCCCATTATCAGATCAATAATTCATATTATTTGAATAATATTATTAGATAACATTATTGGCAATGTCTAGAAAGTTCTGTCTAAGGAGAGGTTTGGTCACCTAATTGCGCGCCAGTAAGGAGAAATTCTTATTGGAAAGCCCCCTCTTTCCTGGGAACGGCCTGGTTGTCATAAATGTGATTCTGTAATATTATTTGTGAATAATTAATTATTGATTCATATGATAAGAAAATATTTATTTTATGTGGATATAAATGAGGGATATATTTTTGTGGTTAAAAAATGAAGGAGTTAATGTTGAGATTTTTATCCGTATTTTTGTCAGAATGGAGGTATTAAAAATCAGGGTTTTTGAGATATTTTGCGGGGGTTATAATTTTTAATCCGACCGTTGGATCGTGGTAATTTTTGGATATGTTATACATATATAAGTTGAGTATATGGCCACAAATTTTGAACCGTTAAAAATGAACGTATGATTTATTATGAATTTTACGAGATGACTGGTTCAGAAATTGTTGAATTTTCGGAATTTATCATTTTGGTAGAAAATTCTAGAATTGGTGGGCCCCACTTGTGGTTGGTGAAGAAATGTGCTGAATTATATTTCAAATGTGGTGGGTGGGAATAGTAGCAGGTAAAGCCATCAGGTTGCAGGTCAAACCTACCAAAATTTTCCTATAAATAGAGGGCTAAGTTAGAATTGAAAATCACACCAGAAACATAAGCTTTCTCTCTTTCTCTCTCTATATTATGAAGCATATTTTGTGAGTTTTTAGATACTTGGTGAGTTGCTATTCATCAGTGCAAGTTTCCTTCAGCATCATATCCGATATCCAGTCAGAAGTACTGCTCTTTTGAGGTAAGGGATTGTAAGGGATTGTAAGGGATAGTAAGGAATTTTAAGGGTTGTTATGATCTTTAATTTCGTAATTTTTCTGACCTTCAAAAATTCTGGAAAAATTTGAAATGATATTTTGATGAGTTTTCTTGATTGTGTCCAAAAATGGTGATTTTTGGATGTATAGATTGAGAGTTATGAATTTTATGAGAAAAGACTATTTTAAAAGTAATCGCTTATAATTCCTTGTGGTTAACTCCAAAATTGATGAAATTTTTATTGGGAGTACATGTATATGATAGAAGTATACTCTGTAAATTTCAGAATTTTTAGACAAAAGTACAATTTTTGATAAATGTCTAAATATTCGGCTATTTTGGCCATATGAAAAATAGTAAATGACTTTTAAAAATTTTGAGAAAAATATATGTTCACTATGGGACTATATTATGCTAAATCCCAGAAAGGAAATATTTTTGGAACTGATTTGGTATTTTTCATGAAAATGGTCTAGTTATGAGTAAATAAATTAAATATGTTTTGTGAAGAAAGAAAATTAAAAAATAGGATTTTATGGCTTGAGAATCCTATATGAGGTATATGCAGATTTTTGATGAGGGTTTTGGTTATTGATGATGAAATTGTAAGAGTTGGCATTTTATGATGATTAAATGTATTAATTAGTAAAGTGTAAACAATTAAAATAAATTGTTTATAAATTTAAGTAATGTTATTCTTTCAATATCATTATACCGAAATATTGGTATGAATTTTATTGTAGAATTTCTATCTTTTGTGTCGGGGTTACTATTCATGAGTTACGAATATTACTCTTGAGATTAAAACTATATGTTGATCATATTATTTTTATCATCATATATAACATTTTTATAACCCTGATGTTGAAATTCTCTTTCACTGGAGTGTAAAGATGGGTAGATTATTGGTATGATCATGACTAGGGTTCTCTTTGGCCTGTAGTGCAAAGTTGAATTGTGACTGGTATGATCATGACCATTGAATTTATAATTGAATATCTTAAGCTTAAGTGCAAAGGTGAATTGATCAACATGGTTATAATTATTGTTTATATAAATTCTGAAATGATTATATATTTCTTTGAGATATGAATATATTTGGCCTGTAGTGCAAATATGAATTGTTGATGAATATCTTTGGCATGTAGTGCAAAGATGGCCTGTTGATGAATATCTTTGGCCTGTAGTGCAAAGATGAACTGTTGTTGAATATCTTTGGCCCGTAGTGCAAAGATGGTTTGTTGATGAATATCTTTGGCCCGTAGTGCAAAGATGGATTTGTTAGTATGATTATAAACAGGAACTGTGATTTGGTATAACCATGATCTTTGATGTTTCAGGTAAAGACAGGTGATGAAAATATTCTTCGTCCTGGGTGCGAAGAAAAATTTATAGTCACAATTATGATTATGAGTTATTCATATGATTGTGGAAAGGAACTGTTGAGTGATGTTACATGGATAAAACATTGTTGGTGGATTTTTAACATGGAGAAGATAATAGACTTTATAGTCTATTTGACTCTTCTAATGGATTGCTCGTTCCGCTGCAACTATGGTTGAAATTTTTATCATTTACCATATGTTCTAAATCTCTGATTTATTATTGATGAAGGCTATTGATAATTTAATTATCTTTAGTCATGATATTCTTTACTGAGCTAGTTGTGCTTACCCTTTTGCTTCACAATTCCTTTTCAGGTAATAAGAGTGTAGCTGGGTCGAGCGGGGGTAACAAGGGAATAGAACGGTGGTCATCATTTAGTAGTTATATTTGGTGAAGAAAATAGGGTGAGGTGAACCCAACGTTGGAAGGGTGTTTTGTTACTATCATACAAGATGTCTAATGACATACAACCTCGTGTCATCATAAGACAGAGTTGTGCTCATCCACTTGCTGAGTATATCTATGGGCACTACCTATATAATCTTGGTGTTTGTTTGAAGTATAATTCTCAATTAGAGATAGTGGAGATAATGATAAGTCAAGAGAAGACTCACCATTGGGAAGAATATGATAGTAATCTTCTCGTTTTTCTTTGGGGTCTATTGGGTCAACCAAGGATAATTCTGTGGCCATATGATATCTATCATAACCTAGACGCGTGGCCTCCCATGTACGAAGGTTTTCTTGAGCACTTCCCAAAGATTCTAATTTCTAAAATAGTTTTTGACTATACCTTTATGTAAGGTGTTATTGTGAGGTGATGTCCACGGTTGGAACATGAGTCATATTTGGTATATATTTGTATCCAAACTCACAGCATATGTGTTGTTGTATTTTGCACGATAATTGTTGTAATAAAGTTGTAGTTATTTTCTGTACCATGCATTTGACGACTCAGAATGGGTTGGGTGGAATGAACCTATTTTGGGGTCGTTACATTTGGTATCAGAGCTTAGGGATATGATCTCTGGCGGAGATCGGGGAATATAACTAGGAGGGGAGAGATGAGTAAATCATTCGCTAGTGTGTCCTACCTAAGCTTATTTGTTAGTCAGTCATAATATCGGGATATTATGTGATATGTTAATTTATTCAATTAACCCTTGTTTGAAGCTGTATTTTAGAATGATATTTGAAAAATAGGAGATGAGCAATGGAGAAATCATGATGACAGGGAAGATGGAATCTGAAATGAAAGCAAAGTATTCTCAACTTTTCGAAATACCAGGTACGTAAATTTTGGGGACGAAATTTCATAAGGAGGGGAGATTGTAAGACCCCGAATTTTATAAAATGAAAGTATTCAATTTTTCTTATAATTACTATTCCGTAAATGGTTAAATTGATAAAAATTTAAAGTTATGAGTGAAATATGATTTTTCTTTCAAAATAAGCAAGTGGTTATAAAATAATCATTGTTGTCGGGGAATATTCGTTTGGTCGTGGAATATTCTTTCTGTCGGGGAATATTCGTACGACGGCGCAGCCATTTGTGGGCCCCATAACAGAATAACTGTCGGGTGAAGAAAACGATAAATTTGAGTTTTTACAAATAACGGCGTAGTTGTTACCGTTAACACTGTTGGAATACCCGGTGGTTAAAATACAGTAATACGCGTTATTGCACAGTAGCACACGGTATTGCATAGTATTTTTGAAATTATTGATTCTTACGTAAGAAGGCACTACTCAATAATTGTTACAGTAATTACTGTTCAATATTTTATTTTATTGATTCAATAATTGCTACGTTGAAATTTTATATTATTGTTGTTCAATAATTGTTGCTGCACAGTATTTCCCATTATCAGATCAATAATTCATATTATTTGAATAATATTATTAGATAACATTATTGGCAATGTCTAGAAAGTTCTGTCTAAGGAGAGGTTTGGTCACCTAATTGCGCGCCAGTAAGGAGAAATTCTTATTGGAAAGCCCCCTCTTTCCTGGGAACGGCCTGGTTGTCATAAATGTGATTCTGTAATATTATTTGTGAATAATTAATTATTGATTCATATGATAAGAAAATATTTATTTTATGTGGATATAAATGAGGGATATATTTTTGTGGTTAAAAAATGAAGGAGTTAATGTTGAGATTTTTATCCGTATTTTTGTCGGAATGGAGGTATTAAAAATCAGGGTTTTTGAGATATTTTGCGAGGGTTATAATTTTTAATCCGACCGTTGGATCGTGGTAATTTTTGGATATGTTATACATATATAAGTTGAGTATATGTCCACAAATTTTGAACCGTTAAAAATGAACGTATGATTTGTTATGAATTTTACGAGATGACTGGTTCAGAAATTGTTGAATTTTTGGAGTTTATCATTTTGGTGGAAAATTCTAGAATTGGTGGGCTCCACTTGTGGTTGGTGAAGAAATGTGCTGAATTATATTTCAAATGTGGTGGGTGGGAATAGTAGCAGGTAAAGCCATCAGGTTCCAGGTCAAACCTACCAAAATTTTCCTATAAATAGAGGGCTAAGTTAGAATTGAAAATCACACCAGAAACATAAGCTTTCTCTCTTTCTCTCTCTATATTATGAAGCATATTTTGTGAGTTTTTAGATACTTGGTGAGTTGCTATTCATCAGTGCAAGTTTTCTTCAGCATCATATCCGATATCCAGTCAGAAGTACTGCTCTTTTGAGGTAAGGGATTGTAAGGGATTGTAAGGGATAGTAAGGAATTTTAAGGGTTGTTATGATCTTTAATTTTGTAATTTTTCTGACCTTCAAAAATTCTGGAAAAATTTGAAATGATATTTTGATGAGTTTTCTTGATTGTGTCCAAAAATGGTGATTTTTGGATGTATAGATTGAGAGTTATGAATTTTATGAGAAAAGACTATTTTAAAAGTAATCGCTTATAATTCCTTGTGGTTAACTCCAAAATTGATGAAATTTTTATTGGGAGTACATGTATATGATAGAAGTATACTCTGTAAATTTCAGAATTTTTAGATAAAAGTATAATTTTTGATAAATGTCTAAATATTCGGCTATTTTGGCCATATGAAAAATAGTAAATGACTTTTAAAAATTCTGAGAAAAATATATGTTCACTATGGGACTATATTATGCTAAATTCCAGAAAAGAAATATTTTTGGAACTGATTTGGTATTTTTCATGAAAATAGTCTAGTTATGAGTAAATGAATTAAATATGTTTTGTGAAGAAAGAAAATTGGAAAATAGGATTTTATGGCTTGAGAATCCTATATGAGGTATATGCAGATTTTTGATGAGGGTTTTGGTTATTGATGATGAAATTGTAAGAGTTGGCATTTTATGATGATTAAATGCATTAATTAGTAAAGTGTAAACAATTAAAATAAATTGTTTATAAATTTAAGTAATATTATTCTTTCAATATCATTATACCGAAATATTGGTATGAATTTTATTGTAGAATTTCTATCTTTTGTGTCGGGATTACTATTCATGAGTTACGAATATTACTCTTGAGATTAAAACTATATGTTGATCATATTATTTTTATCATCATATATAACATTTTTATAACCCTGATGTTAAAATTCTCTTTCACTGAAGTGTAAAGATGGGTAGATTATTGGTATGATCATGACTAGGATTCTCTTTGGCCTGTAGTGCAAAGTTGAATTGTGACTGGTATGATCATGACCATTGAATTTATAATTGAATATCTTAAGCTTAAGTGTAAAGGTGAATTGATCAACATGGTTATAATTATTGTTTATATAAATTCTGAAATGATTATATATTTCTTTGAGATATGAATATATTTGGCCTGTAGTGCAAATATGAATTGTTGATGAATATCTTTGGCATGTAGTGCAAAGATGGCCTGTTGATGAATATCTTTGGCCTGTAGTGCAAAGATGAACTGTTGTTGAATATCTTTGGCCCGTAGTGCAAAGATGGTTTGTTGATGAATATCTTTGGCCCGTAGTGCAAAGATAGATTTGTTAGTATGATTATAAACAGGAACTGTGATTTGGTATAACCATGATCTTTGATGTTTCAGGTAAAGACAGGTGATGAAAATATTCTTCGTCCTGGGTGCGAAGAAAAATTTATAGTCACAATTATGATTATAAGTTATTCATATGATTGTGGAAAGGAACTGTTGAGTGATGTTACATTGATAAAACATTGTTGGTGGATTTTTAACATGGAGAAGATAATAGACTTTATAGTCTATTTGACTCTTCTAATGGATTGCTCGTTCCGCTGCAACTATGGTTGAAATTTTTATCATTTACCATATGTTCTAAATCTCTGATTTATTATTGATGAAGGCTATTGATAATTTAATTATCTTTAGTCATGATATTCTTTACTGAGCTAGTTGTGCTCACCCTTTTGCTTCACAATTCTTTTCAGGTAATAAGAGTGTAGCTGGGTCGAGCGGGGGTAACAAGGGAATAGAACGGTGGTCATCATTTAGTAGTTATATTTGGTGAAGAAAATAGGGTGAGGCGAACCCAACGTTGGAAGGGTGTTTTGTTACTATCATACAAGATGTCTAATGACATACAACCTCGTGTCATCATAAGACAGGGTTGTGCTCATCCACTTGCTGAGTATATCTATGGGCACTACCTATATAATCTTGGTGTTTGTTTGAAGTATAATTCTCAATTAGAGACAGTGGAGATAATGATAAGTCAAGAGAAGACTCACCATTGGGAAGAATATGATAGTAATCTTCTCGTTTTTCTTTGGGGTCTATTGGGTCAACCAAGGATAATTCTGTGGCCATATGATATCTATCATAACCTAGACGCGTGGCCTCCCATGTACGAAGGTTTTCTTGAGCACTTCCCAAAGATTCTAATTTCTAAAACAGTTTTTGACTATACCTTTATGTAAGGTGTTATTGTGAGGTGATGTCCACGGTTGGAACATGAGTCACATTTGGTATATATTTGTATCCAAACTCACAGCATATGTGTTGTTGTATTTTGCACGACAATTGTTGTAATAAAGTTGTAGTTGTTTTCTGTACCATGTATTTGACGACTCAGAATGGGTTGGGTGGAATGAACCTATTTTGGGGTCGTTACAGTAATTGCTAACATCCCGCTTCCAGTACCTGTGTTTGCACTACCTACCTCCACCCTTCTCTTCGGACAATTACTCACCCTGTGTTCAGTCGATCCGCATATAAAACAACCACTATTCATTCTAGGATTTGGGCAGTTGGGAGAGATATGGCCCTCCTGCCCGCACTTGTAGCATACAAACTTCCCTTTCAGACACTCCCCTGAATGGTTCTTTCCACATGTCTTACATGGTACATTCTGTTTCTTCATACCTTCTTGCTTCACCTGCACACTCCCAAAACTGCTCACCTTCCTCTTACTATCTCCACTCCTGCTCCCACTATTAATTTCCTTCCTCAGCTATGATCGCCTTCTCCATGAGTGCTGCAAATGTTGGAATCTGCAACACCGCCTCCTTGTTATAGAGCCAGGGTTTCAATCCCAGCTCAAACCTTCTAGCTTTCCTAGCCTCCGTATCAACTTGATGCGGAGCAAACCTAGCTAACTCATTGAATTTGGCGGCGTATTCAGACACCGTCATATTCTCCTGCTTCAACTCTAAAAACTTAACTTCCATCCTCGCCTGCATACTTGGTGAAAAATATTTTTCGAAAAATAGTGTTTTAAACCTATCCCATGTTATCACACCTTCTCCTGCCCTCGCCTGATTTGCCTCCCACCAGAAATTTGCCTCACCCTTCATCACATAAGTGGCAAAAGCAGTCTTCTGCCCTTCATCTACCCTAGCTACCACAAACGCTTTTTCGATTTCCTTAACCCAAGTTTGGGCTTCAACAGGGTCAGTGGTACCTTTGAATTCCGACGGTCCCACAGCTTTAAAATCCTTAAAATTCGCCAAGCGGTTGTCTGGCCGGTTTCCTGCGGCTGGAATTCCTTGTTGCATAGCCTGTGCTATCATGTTCGCAAATTGCTGCATTGGATCAGCTTGTTGTTGTCCCCCAACGTTGTTGACAGATTCCTCTGCCCTTTGATTGCGAGTTCGACGTCTTGGAGGCATTATCTGGTTGAATAAAATTATAATTTTAATCTTACATTCTAAACCTTATCACATAAGTTTAATATTTTAAACTTGTTTCATCATTTCTCAAACATAGATTCATATTTATTTAACGAATATTTTACATAACATAGCACAAAATGCTTTGAACTTCAACTATCCCTTTTTGACCACAAAAGTCGGGATTTACATTCTTGACTTAATACAAAAGTTGGAAACATTACATTACACAGACATACTTATCATATATATTATATTAAACACACCTACACAACAGGACCTATACTACCTATTTATTACACCTTTTCCTTGGACACTCTCTCGCCTGGCGACCTTCTATACCACAGACATAACATGCTCCTTTTTTGTAGTCAGGACAGTACAGAGTAGTATGTCCTTCATAACCACACAGATAACAAATTCTTTTTCTATTTCTTCTTATTGGATTTTCCTAAGTCATGGTCTTCTATCTTTCTTTTCCCCTTCTTGTCCGGAGCTGCACACGATGTGTTACTTGTGGCTCCCATCTGACCAATTTGGATTTTAAGCTTATCTTGTCCTTCCATTGTTTCTATTAACGCTTGACGCAACTGACTATTCAACAGCTTTTCTATCTCCCACAGCCTTTCCAAAGAAGAAACCTTGTTCTTCAGATTCTGCACCTCTGTTGATGCTTGATCAGCTTCAACTTTAGTGTCTGAATCGCTATCTGTCAATTCCACCATCTCCGGATCGGGTACTATGTTTTCTACAATAACCACATCTTCTGAGTTGTTTTCATTGTGAGCCTCTATGTCAGCTATTGGCTTCGGTATTGGCTCCTTCTTTACGATCCGTGGGTATTCTAATCCTTTTTCACCTGACATCTACACATATAAACTATCTTGATTAGTATATAGTATATACACACAGCAAACAATAGTTTTATATGAGTTATCTTTTATTTTGTTTGACGACGAATTCATTCAATTCATCTCTTTTTAAACTCTATATGAGTTATTTATATTTTCAACGTTTCCCTCTGTTCTAAGGTTATAGCCTGAGGTCTAACCCACCTAAGATTTTTAACCCTAAGCTCTGATACCAACCTGTGAGGACCCCAAACTCGGGTACATGAAACTCAAACTCGGTTCTTCACGATATCATTTCTATGAGCGGAATAATACTAATAATAATAACAATAATATAAAAGTCAAACTTAATTTACATAATTATCAGAGTCTAGCTCCCAAGTACGTAACCTTTAAACATTCATTACAAACCATGATAGATAATATATATCATACTTGTCTTAATAATACCAAACTATTACATAACATAGTAATTCGTTCATTCAGCAACCTTCTGTAAGACCCCAAATTTTATGAAATAAAAGTATTCAATTTTTCTATTTAGTAAATGGTTAAATTGATAAAAAGTTAAAGTTAAGGGTGATATATGAATATTTTTCAAAATAAGCAAGTGGTTATAAAATAATCATTGTTGTCGGGGAAAATTCGTTTGGTCGTGGAATATTCTTGCTGTAGGGGAATATTCGTACGACGGCGCAGCCTTGTGTGGGCCCCATAACGGAAAGCGATTGGATGAAAAAAACGACAAGTATAAGTTATTTATAAATAACGGCGTAGTTGTTACCGTTAATACTGTTGGAATACCCGGTGGTTAAAATACAGTAGCACACGGTATTGCACCAATTATTGATTCTTACGTAAGAAGACACTACTCAATAATTGTTACAGTAATTACTGTTCAATATTTTATTTTATTGATTCAATAATTACTGTGTTGATATTTTATATTATTGTTGCTCAATAATTGTCACTGCACATCATCTCCATTATCAGATCAATAATTCATATTATTTAGAATAATATTATTAGATAGCATTATTGACAATGTCTAGAAAGTTTTGTCTAAGGAGAGGTTTGTTCATCTAATTGCGCGCCAGTAAGGAGAAATCCTTATCGAAAAGCCCCCTCTTTCCTGGAAACGGCCTGGTTGTCATAAATGTGATTCTGTAATATTATTTGTGAATAATTAATTATTGATTCATATGATAAGGAAATATTTATTTTATGTAGATATAAATGAGGGATATATTTTTGTGGTTATAAATGAAGGAGTTAATGTTGAGGTTTTTATCAATATTTTTGTCGGAATGGAGGTATTAAAAATCAGGGTTTTTGAGATATTTTGCTGGGGTTATAATTTTAAATCCGACCGTTGGATCGTGGTAATTTTTGGATATGTTATACATATATAAGTTGAGTATATGTCCACAAATTTTGAACCGTTAAAAATGAACGTATGATTTATTATGAATTTTACGAGATGACTGGTTCAGAAATTATTGAATTTTCGGAGTTAATCATTTTGGTGAAAAATTCTAGAATTGGTGGGCCCCACTCTTGGTTGGTGAAGAAATATGCTGAGATTTTTATTCAAATGTGGTGGGTGGAAATAGTAGCAGGTAAAGCCATCAGGTTGCAGGTTAAGTCTGCTTCGGCGTGCTAATATTTTCCTATAAATAGAGGGTTAAGTTAGAATTGAAAATCACACCAAAATTCATAAGTTTTCTCTCTTTCTCTCTTTATATTATGAAGCATATTTTATGAGTATTTAGATACTTTGAGAGTTGCTATTCAGTGCAAGTTTCCTTCGGCTTTGCATTCTAGTCAGAAATACTGCACTTTTGAGGTAAGGGATTGTAAGGGATAGTAAGGGATAGTAAGGAATTTTAAGGGTTGTTATATTTTCCTGTTTCGTAATTTTTCTTACTTTCAAAAATTCTAAAAAAATTTGAAATGATATTTTGATGAGTTTTCTTGATTGCGTCCAAAAATGGTGATTTTTGGATGTATAGATTGAGAGTTATGAATTTTATGAGAAAAGACTATTTTAAAAGTAACCGCTTATAATTCCTTGAGGTTAACTCCAAAATTGATGAAATTTTTATTGGGAGTACATGTATATGATAGAAGTATACTCTGTAAATTTCAGAATTTTTGTACAAAAGTACAATTTTTGATAAATGTCTAAATATTCGGCTGTTTTGGCCATATGAAAAATAGTAAATGACTTTTAAAAATTCTGAGAAAAATATATGTTCACTATGGGACTATATTATGCTAAATCCCAGAAAAAAAATATTTTTGAGACTGATTTGGTATTTTTCATGAAAATAGTCTAGTTATGAGTAAATGAATTAAATATGTTATGTGAAGTAAGAAAATTAGAAAATATGATTTTATGGCTTGAGAATCATATATGAGTTATATGCAAATTTTTGATGAGGGTTTTGGTTATTGGTGATGAAATCTTAAGAGTTGGCATTTTATGATGATTAAATGCATTAATTAGTAAAGTGTAAGCAATTTAAATAAATTGTTTATAAGATTAAGAAATATTATTCTTTCAATATCATTATACCGAAATATTGATATGTATTTTATTGTAGAATTTTTACCTTTTTGTGTCGGGGTTACTATTCATGAGTTACTATTCACGATTTACTATTCATGAGTTACTATTCACGAGTTACTATTCACGAGTTACTATTCACGATAAAATTGGTTTCCTTTTTCTAACCAAATTATAGTTGATTTATGAATATTACTCTTGAGATTAAATCTATATGTTGATCATATTATATTTATTATTATATATAACATTTTTATAACCCTGATGTTGAAATTCTCTTTCACTTGAGTGTAAAGATGGGTAGATTATTGGTATGATCATGACTTTGGGTTCTCTTTGGCCAGTAGTGCAAAGTTGAATTATTGACTAGTATGATCATGACCATTGAATTTATAATTGAATATCTTCAGCTTAAGTGCAAAGGTGAAATGATTAACATGGTTATAATTATTGTTTATATAAATGATTATATATTTCTTTGAGATATTAATATATTTGGCATGTAGTGCAAATATGAACTGTTGAGGAATATCTTTGGCCTGTAGTGCAACGATGAAATATTGATGAATATCTTTGGCCCGTAGTGCAAAGATGACATGTTGTTGAATATCTTTGGCCAGTAGTGCAAAGATGAACAGATGTTGAGATAAACATGACCAACTGGTGATATAAATGAATATCTTTGGCCGTAGTGCAAAGATGAAGTTATTAGTATAATTATGAACAGGAAATGTGATTTGGTGTAACCATGATCTTTGATGTTTCAGGTAAAGATAGGTGATGAAAATTATCTTCGTCCTGGATGAGAAGAGGAATTTAGAACTACTGTTATGATTATGAATTATTCATATGATTGTGGACCAGAATTGTTGATTGATATTATAGGGATAAAACATTGTTGGTGGATTTTTAACATGGAGAAGATAATAGACTTTATAGTCTATTTGACTCTTCTAATGGATTGCTCGTTCCGCTGCAACTATGGTTGAAATTTTTATCATTTACCATATATTCTAAATCTCTGATTTATTATTGATGAAGGCTATTGATAATTTAATTATCTTTAGTCATGATATTCTTTACTGAGCTAGTTGTGCTCACCATTTTGCTTCACAATTCCTTTCAGGTAATAAAAGTGTAGCTGGGTCGAGTGGGGGATAACAGGGGAATAGAACGGTGGTCTATAGCTGTTGAGGGTAAGGCGAACCCAACGTTGGAAGAGTGTTTTGTCACTATCATACAAGATGTCTAATGACATACAACCTCGTATCATCATAAGACATGATTGTGCTCATCCACTTGCTGAGTATATTTACAAGCACTACCTATATTATCTTGGTATTTGTTTGAAGTATAATTCTCAATTAGAGACAGTGAAGATAATGATAAGTCAAGAGAAGACTCACCATTGGGAAGAATATGATAGTAATCTTCTCATTTTTCTTTGGGGTATATTGGGTCAACCAAAGATAATTCTGTGGCCATATGATATCTATCATAACCTAGAAGCATGGCCTCCCATGTACGAAGGTTTCCTTGAGCACTTTCTAAAGATTCTAATTTCTAAAACAGTTTTTGACTATACCTTTATGTAAGGTGTCATTGTGAGGTGCTGTCCACGGTTGGGACATGAGTCACATTTGGTATATATTTGTATCCAAACTCACAGCATATGTGTTATTGTATTTTGCACGATAATTGTTGTAATAAAGTTGTAGTTATTTTCTGTACCATGTATTTGGCGACTCAGAATAGGTTGGATGGAATGGACCTATTTTGGGGTTGTTACACCTTCCCTTTCCCTTTGTTCTTAGCAGAGCTCTCTGGTCATTCGCACTTAGCTGAAAACATTTAAATTTAAGCAAGGATGAGCATTTGAGTGCCCAGCAAGAAATAGCAATTATATATATATATAAGCTGAAAGGATTTAAATATTTTCTTTGTACTATTCTTCTACAACCAGTCGATAGTTGTGAAGTATTCTGAACCGATAATAATAACATAACAACTCTCTTTCAAATTTTTGAAACTACATAATGACTATAACTGGGGTTATAGTGACATGCCATGAATATTGTTTTCATTTTTGAAAAGGTTAAACAGAAATTCATCTGTAAACCGACATAACTTACGAGCACGGGGAGCGATCAGCCCGTTATGCCCTGCATTGATCAATACTACATTACAAGAACGATAGGATCGTTCACTCTCTTCCACCTTGGGTGCATAAAAAGTTTTCCCGTGTAGGGATGTTCATACTTGTCTGGGTTCCAAATCAAAGGTTTTATCTTGTTTCAACAATAATCTATAATTCAACATATATATATATATATATATATATATATATATATATATATATATATATATACGGGTAATTGACAAAGGTATATCAACATGTGGTTAAATACAATGATTATCCAAGTTGGGACACTTGTTTAACCATTTCTAGAAATTAACGAACAAAATATATATATATATATATATATATATATATATATATATATATATATATATATCTGAGTTACCATATACTAACATGTTGATAATCAATGAGCTTATATAATATAAGGTTAATAATCTGTACAGTAATAATATCATTCGTAAATATTCTTACTCATGTCTATTGCATAAAGAAAATGCAAAGGTAAGATACTTGCCTGAAGCGCTGCTTACAGTTTATAATTTAGATTTATCGCTTATCTCACGACCTATCATTAATCAGATCATTCGTTCGATTAGAACAATATACTATAACACATAACACTGCTTATTACAGTTAGCACATACCCTAATCACATTGGCACATAGATTTAACAACCATTGAATCACAAATAATCACTTATCTAAGTCCAGATCAATTTCTGAAACATGTCGGTGTACTGACAACTTTATCGGGTAATTATCGAGTCTAAGACTCTATTCTGTAACTTAATATTAGTCATATTATGTAACGACCCCAAAATAGGTCCATTCCATCCAACCTATTCTGAGTCGCCAAATACATGGTACAGAAAACAACTACAACTTTATTACAACAATTGTCGTACAAAATACAATAACACATATGCTGTGAGTTTGGATACAAATATATACCAAATGTGACTCATGTTTCAACCGTGGACATCACCTCACAATAACACCTTACATAAAGGTATAGTCAAAAACTGTTTTAGAAATTAGAATATTTGGAAAGTGCTCAAGGAAACCTTCGTACATGGGAGGCCATGCTTCTAGGTTATGATAGATATCATATGGTCACAGAATTATCCTTGGTTGACCCAATAGACCCCAAAGAAAAACGAGAAAATTACTATCATATTCTTCCCAATGGTGAGTCTTCTATTGACTTATCATTATCTCCACTGTCTCTAAATGAGAATTATACTTCAAACAAATACCAAGATTATATAGGTAGTGCTCGTAAATATACTCAACAAGTGGATGTGCACAACCCTGTCTTATGATGACACGAGGTTGTATGTCATTAGACATCTTGTATGACAGTGGCAAAACACCCTTCTAACGTTGGGTTCGCTTCACCCTAGATGATTCACCAAATATAACTACTAAATGATGACCACCGTTCTATTCCCCTGTTACCCCCGCTCGACCCAGCTACACTCTTATTACCTGAAAGGAATTGTGAAACAAAAGGGTGAGCACAACTAGCTCAGTAAAGAATATCATGACTAAAGATAATTCAATTATCAATAGCCTTCATCAACAATAAATCAGAGATTTAGAACATATGGTAAATGATAAAAATTTCAACCATAGTTGCAGCGGAACGAGCAATCCATTAGAAGAGTCAAATAGACTATAAAGTCTATTATCTTCTCCATGTTAAAAATCCACCAACAATATTTTATCCATGTAACATCACTCAACAGTTCCTTTCCACAATCATATGAATAACTCATAATCATAATTGTGACTATAAATTTTTCTTCGCACCCAGGACGAAGAATATTTTCATTACCTGTCTTTACTTGAAACATCAAAGATCATGGTTATACCAAATCACAATTCCTGTTTATAATCATACTAACAAATCCATCTTTGCACTACGGGCCAAAGATATTCATCAATAAACCATCTTTGCACTACGGGACAAAGATATTCAACAACAGTTCATCTTTGCACTACAGGCCAAAGATATTCAACAACAGTTCATCTTTCCACTACAGGCCAAAGATATTCATCAACAATTCATATTTGCACTACAGGCCAAATATATTCATATCTCAAAGAAATATATAATCATTTCAGAATTTATATAAACAATAATTATAACCATGTTGATCAATTCACCTTTGCACTTAAGCTTAAGATATTCAATTATAAATTCAATGGTCATGATCATACCAGTCACAATTCAACTTTGCACTACAGGCCAAAGAGAACCCTAGTCATGATCATACCAATAATCTACCCATCTTTACACTCCGGTGAAAGAGAATTTCAACATCAGAGTTATAAAAATGTTATATATGATGATAAAAATAATATGATCAAATATAGTTTTAATCTCAAGAGTAATATTCGTAACTCATGAATAGTAACCCCGACACAAAAGATAGAAATT
The DNA here is from genome assembly GCA_016801055.1 of Panax notoginseng. NCBI lineage: Eukaryota > Viridiplantae > Streptophyta > Magnoliopsida > Apiales > Araliaceae > Panax > Panax notoginseng. The sequence continues at coordinate 164,552,470 of CM029019.1, forward strand.
CTACAATAAAATTCATACCAATATTTCGGTATAATGATATTGAAAGAATAACATTACTTAAATTTATAAACAATTTATTTTAATTGTTTACACTTTACTAATTAATGCATTTAATCATCATAAAATGCTAACTCTTACAATTTCATCATCAATAACCAAAACCCTCATCAAAAATCTGCATATACCTCATATAGGATTCTCAAGCCATAAAATCCTATTTTCCAATTTTCTTTCTTCACAAAACATATTTAATTTATTTACTCATAACTAGACCATTTTCATGAAAAATACCAAATCAGTTCCAAAAATATTTCTTTTCTGGGATTTAGCATAATATAGTCCCATAGTGAACATATATTTTTCTCAAAATTTTTAAAAGTCATTACTATTTTTCATATGGCCAAAATAGCCGAATATTTAGACATTTATCAAAAATTGTACTTTTGTCTAAAAATTCTGAAATTTACAGATTATACTTCTATCATATACATGTACTCCCAATAAAAATTTCATCAATTTTGGAGTTAACCACAAGGAATTATAAGCGGTTACTTTTAAAATAGTTTTTTCCCGTAAAATTCATAACTCTTAATCTATACATCTAAAAATCACCATTTTTGGACACAATAAATAAAACTCATCAAAATATCATTTCAAATTTTTCCAGAATTTTTGAAGGTCAGAAAAATTACGAAATTGAAAAACATAACAACCCTTAAAATTCCTTACTATCCCTTACTATCCCTTACCTCAAAAGAGCAGTACTTCTGACTGAATATCGGATATGATGCTGAAGGAAACTTGCACTGATGAATAGCAACTCACCAAGTATCTAAAAACTCACAAAATATGCTTCATAATATAGAGAGAGAAAGAGAGAAAGCTTATGTTTCTGGTGTGATTTTCAATTCTAACTTAGCTCTCTATTTATAGGAAAATTTTGGTAGGTTTGACCTGCAACCTGATGGCTTTACCTGCTACTATTCCCACCCACCACATTTGAAATATAATTCAGCACATTTCTTCACCAACCACAAGTGGGGCCCACCAATTCTAGAATTTTCCACCAAAATGATAAACTCCGAAAATTCAACAATTTCTGAACCAGTCATCTCGTAAAATTCATAATAAATCATACGTTCATTTTTAACGGTTCAAAATTTGTGGCCATATACTCAACTTATATATGTATAACATATCCAAAAATTACCACGATCCAACGGTCGGATTAAAAATTATAACTCCCGCAAAATATCTCAAAAACCCTGATTTTTAATACCTCCATTCCGATAAAAATACGGATAAAAATCTCAACATTAACTCCTTCATTTTTTAACCACAAAAATATATCCCTCATTTATATCCACATAAAATAAATATTTTCTTATCATATGAATCAATAATTAATTATTCACAAATAATATTACAGAATCACATTTATGACAACCAGGCCGTTCCCAGGAAAGAGGGGGCTTTCCAATAAGGATTTCTCCTTACTAGCGCGCAATTAGATGACCAAACCTCTCCTTAGACAGAACTTTCTAGACATTGCCAATAATGCTATCTAATAATATTATTCAAATAATGTGAATTATTGATCTGATAATAGAAAATACTGTGCAGCAACAATTATTGAAACAACAATAATATAAAATATCAACGCAGCAATTATTGAATCAATAAAATAAAATATTGAACAGTAATTACTGTAACAATTATTGAGTAGTGCCTTCTTACGTAAGAATCAATAATTTCAAAAATACTATGCAATACCGTGTGCTACTGTGCAATAACGCGTATTACTGTATTTTAACCACCGGGTATTCCAACAGTGTTAACGGTAACAACTACGCCGTTATTTATAAAAACTCAAATTTGTCGTTTTCTTCACCCGACAGTTATTCTGTTATGGGGCCCACAAATGGCTGCGCCGTCGTACGAATATTCCCCGACAGAAAGAATATTCCACGACCAAACGAATATTCCCCGACAACAATGATTATTTTATAACCACTTGCTTATTTTGAAAAAAAAATTATATTTCACTCATAACTTTAAACTTTTATCAATTTAACCATTTACTGAATAGTAATTATAAGAAAAATTGAATACTTTTATTTCATAAAATTCGGGGTCTTACATACTATTTTTAAATGACTTAATAAAATTTTAAAATATTTATTATAATTTATCACGAAATTTCAAACATCGGAATCACATTAAAATGATTTAAATACTAATCAATTCTATTAGTATTAAACTATTAATGAAATCATTTTCAAAATATTAAAGTTATTTATAATAACTCAAAATATTTTTAAAACATTAATATTACCCTTAAATGATTTTTACAACATTTAAAATCATTTTTAAATTTTTATCATTAATATTAAGGTATTAATGTTTCATTTATCAAAATATTAAAAGTCATAATTCATAACTTAAATATTTTTAATTCATTTCTATCCCTTTTAAATGATTTTTAACTTAATAAAACCATTTTTAAACTATTTATTTAATATAATTATTAAACAAATTTAATATCATTAGTAATAACTTAATAATCATTAATATTTAATTATTAATGAAATTATTCTTTAAATACTAAAAGTTATGTTTTATAACTTAAAATATCCTTAAACACTTTATTTTCATTTAAAATGATTATTATAATATTAAAATTATTTTTAAACTAAATTATTTAATATAATTATTAAATAACTTTAATATTATTAATAATAATTAATTAATAAAATTTATCTTTAAATATTAAAAGTTATATTTTATAACTTAAAATATCTTTAAATACCTTATTATTATTTAAAATGATTTTTAATATAATAAAATCATTTTTAATTAATTTATTTACTTCATTTAGTAAATAACTTAATTATCATTAATATTAATTTATTAATGAAATTCATCACAAAATATTAAAATTCATTAAAAATAACTTAAAATATTTTATTATATAATAATATAATTTTAAATGATATTTCAAGTTTTAAAATCATTTTTAAATAATATATTTAATATTATAATTAAATAAATTAAATACTTTTAATATTCCAAAAATATTAAATATTTATGAAATATATTAAAAATAATTAAAAACTAATTTTTGGAATTTAAAATAATTTTTAATAATTTATTTTGTATTTTTAATAATTAAAAACTAATTTTTTTTTATTTTTTAATTAATTTTCGGAAAATTTGAAATTAATTTAATTAGAAACCGTCGCTAAATGCCTTTAGCGACAGACAAGCGTCGATGTTGGTGTTCTTGAGCTCAAGAACACTGACAGCTTCGTTGTCTAGGGTGCTCGCTTGACCAGCTATAACTCATAATCTGTTAACGTTATGGACATGATCTTGGTCACATATTGTAGTACTCGTGTGACACTATAACTATAAACTGATTTCATGGTCAAAACATTAAACATCAAAGAGATCTGAGCCTCCAAAGATCATGTCAGACTCTGTTCTTCAAGTTCTGGAATTTCCAGAATCGGGGTACCTACTTTGGTGCTCTTTAATTAACATGTTCCCGGCTTGTTTTGTGTGGTATTAAAGTTCTAAAATGTAGTAGAGATGTCCGGGTACAACTACATGCTATCATAACAACATAACATCATCCCATACTCAAGATCTTGGTCGGTCAAAGTAGACTGGAAAGGCTGTTCTTGAACATTTCTGGAAAACCCAGAAATGTTCTTGAGCAGTTTGGTCAATGGTGGTTTGACCACTTATATCTTGGATTCTGTTATGGATCTTGTTGATCTAAAGTCTCTAGAATGTATTACTCATGTCAAGATACAAGGCAAAAACAACAACATGGTCATAACATTAAAACACTGTTAGATTCATGGCCTGCAAAACGTTGTCAGAGCTTCTGAAAATTCTGGGTTTTCCAGATTTTCAGTTTTCGTGAATGGTCAACCATGTTTGACTGCTTATAACTTGAGATCTAGACATGATATGGACTTGATTCAAGTTGGAGATTAAAGACCTACTGACATACTACAAGTCTATAGCTTAAAACAACACAAAACATAAACACACAAAGATCTAGAGGGCCTGGCATATGGCTGTCAGACACATAAAAAAAATTTAGACTTTTAAAAACTCTTATTTCGTGAATCTAGATGTTATGGATCCAATAAATACCAACCCAGATCATCATTAGACACCTCATATAACATATATAACACAAAAAAAACAACATCCAACAACAGAATTCGGACAGAAATTAAAGCTAGGGTTTTTATACCTTCTTGATCGATTTCTGATTTTGTGTTGCTGATTTGTTTATGGTGGACGTGGGGCTGTGTTTTGGGACTTATATGCTACTGAAATTCGTTGGTTAGAGAGAGAGAGAGAGCTTAGGTTGAGAGTTTGTAAAAATGTAAGTAACAAATGTAATTTTTCTCTCTCCAAATCTATTTATACATGACTTGGATGCAAGAATTGGCTGATTGCTGGCTTGTTTGCTGTCAAATGGAAGCATGTGGAGTTGTTGAAGTGGTTCACCCACTCAAACTATTGTCAAACCCTACTAATTTAGCCAAATAATGCAATTAGGGGCAATATGGTCAATTGGTAAATCATTTAATGGCAAAATTGGACTTTGGCCAAACCCTTAGGGTTTAGGGTTTAGGGTTTGAGCCAATTTAACACAAAACTAGAATTTTCAATTTAGGGTTTAATCCAAAAATTAAAAGTAAATAAAAATTAAATAGATTTTAGTTTCTAAAATTTTTAGATTAGGGTTTCCTAATTATGATTAATTTTTTAATTACGATATACAGGAACATTAGGAATTAATATCATATAATTATCATTAACCTTGCTAATTTAGCAATTAGGGTTTACAATTTTGGTGATTAGAGTTACTAAAATATAATTATGTTTTCTAATTATCAAATTAGGATTTAAAATTTTAGGATTTCCAAAATTAGCAATTGAGATTATAATACTTGCTAATTAATCAAATTAACACAATTACAACCAATCTCGAATTCTAATTTAAATTTTAAATTAGGGTTTTTCATTTCCAAAATTAGGGTTTTTAAATATATTAATTAGGGTTTTTCAAAAATTAATAATTAGGGTTTCTAGATTATAATTATGGTTTACCTAATTAATCCAATCATTATATAATACTCCTCATAAAACATATAACACGGTCATATAACAATCTTAAGCTCACAACTGATTTTCAAACTAGGGTTTCCCACAGTAATTTCCCACAGAAATTTAGGATTTTGAAAATAAACATCATAATTGACCAATCATCATCAACACGTACATACAGTACATATTCATAGCACTGAAAAATCAAAATATAATTAATATTATATTATTATTCTCATACCTTGACAATAATTCAAAATTAGGGTTTGGATTCCATATCTGATTTATTCTTCATATTTAACCTTAATAATTAAGGTAAAATATTTATTTTATTAATCCATACTAAAATTCATATAATAAAATAATTATTATTATTATTTTAAAAAAATCACTTCATATATTATTTAAATAATATATGATTATATTTTCATGGAAAATAATTAATAAAAACATTTCTACCTTAAAATTAATTATTATAAGAATATACTTTATAAAAATGAATAATTCTAAAATAAATTCATTTGTAAATAATTATGTAATAAATATATTTTTACTTACCACAAAAATACTTATACGCATAATCTTGTACAAATCCTCATCCTTAATATACATATAAAAAAAATTATTCGCAAAATTTCTTATTTATTTATATAAAAAATATCGGGTTGTTACATTCACCCTCCCATATAAAGATTCCGTCCCCAGAATCACCGTTTTAAAACATATACATACACGGCACATAGCATACACAATCATTGCAAGTAGATCTCGATCAACTTTGATCGAACTGATCTTTAACTATTCACATGAAGCTTGTCTTTCTGATTAAACGGAAAAATTTGTTTCTAAAAGAACTCAAATTCCTCCTCAAAATTTCTTTATAAAATAATTTACTATATATTGGAAAATCAAGCATAATAAAATAAAAGTTATACGAATAATACCTTGAGTTGCATTGCCAGCTGCTGCCGTGTCCTGGACTGTCATGTTGTAGACCCTTGCTGTCGACTTTGTCGATTTGCTTGACGAAGTCGGTCCGGTAATTGCTAACATCCCGCTTCCAGTACCTGTGTTTGCACTACCTACCTCCACCCTTCTCTTCGGACAGTCCTTCACCCTGTGTTCAGTCGATCCGCATATAAAACAACCACTATTCATTCTAGGATTTGGGCAGTTGGGAGAGATATGGCCCTCCTGCCTGCACTTGTAGCATACAAACTTTCCTTTCAGACACTCCCCTAAATGGTTCTTTCCACATGTCTTACACGGTACATTCTGTTTCTTCATACCTTCTTGCTTCACCTGCACACTCCCAAAACTGCTCACCTTCCTCTTACTATCTCCACTCCTGCTCCCACTATTAATTTCCACCTTCCTAGCTCCTTCTATCTTACCCTTATTCTTCCTTTCCTTGTTGTAAAGGCTCATGGCCTCACTTCCTTCCTCAGCTATGATCGCCTTCTCCATGAGTGCTGCAAATGTAGGAATCTGCAACACCGCCTCCTTGTTATAGAGCCAGGGTTTCAATCCCAGCTCAAACCTTCTAGCTTTCCTAGCCTCCGTATCAACTTGATGTGGAGCAAACCTAGCTAACTCATTGAATTTGGCGGCGTATTCAGACACCGTCATATTCTCCTGCTTCAACTCTAAAAACTTAACTTCCATCCTCGCCTGCATACTCGGTGAAAAATAATTTTCGAAAAACAGTGTTTTAAACCTATCCCATGTTATCACACCTTCTCCTGCCCTCGCCTGATTTGCCTCCCACCAGAAATTTGCCTCACCCTTCATCATATAAGTGACAAAAGCAGTCTTCTGCCCTTCATCTACCCTAGCTACCACAAACGCTTTTTCGATTTCCTTAACCCAAGTTTGGGCTTCAACAGGGTCAGTGGTACCTTTGAATTTCGGCGGTCCCACAGCTTTAAAATCCTTAAAATTCGCCAAGCGGTTGTCTGGCTGGTTTCCTGCGGCTGGAATTCCTTGTTGCATAGCCTGTGCTATCATGTTCGCAAATTGCTGCATTGGATCAGCTTGTTGTTGTCCCTCAACGTTGTTGACAGATTCCTCTGCCCTTTGATTGCGAGTTCGACGTCTTGGCGGCATTATCTGGTTGAATAAAATTATAATTTTAATCATAAATTCTAAACCTTATCACATAAGTTTAATATTTTAAACTTGTTTCATCATTTCTCAAACATAGATTCATATTTATTTAACGAATATTTTACATAACATAGCACAAAATGCTTTGAACTTCAGCTATCCCTTTTTGACCACAAAAGTCGGGATTTACATTCTTGACTTAATACAAAAGTTGGAAACATTACATTACACAGACATACTTATCATATATATTATATTAAACACACCTACACAACAGGACCTATACTACCTATTTATTACACCTTTTCCTTGGACAATTACAAACCCTATTTATAATACTTGCTAATTAATCACATTAACACAATTACAACCAATCTCGAATTCTAATTTAAATTTTAAATTAGGGTTTCTCATTTCCAAAATTAGGGTTTTTAAATATATTAATTAGGGTTTTTCAAAAATTAATAATTAGGGTTTCTAGATTATAACTAGGGTTTACCTAATTAATCCAATCATTATATAATACTCCTCATAAAACATATAACACGGTCATATAACAATCTTAAGCTCACAACTAATTTTTAAACTAGGGTTTCCCACAGTAATTTAGGGTTTCCCACAGAAATTTAGGATTTTGAAAATAAACACCATAATTTACCAATCATCATCAACACGTACATACAGTACATATTCATAGCACTGAAAAATCAAAATATAATTAATATTATATTATTATTCTCATACCTTGACAATAATTCAAAATTGGGGTTTGGATTCCATATCTGATTTATTCTTCATATTTAACCTTAATAATTAAGGTAAAATATTTACTTTAATAATCCATACTAAAATTCATATAATAAAATAATAATTATTATTATTTTAAAAAAATCACTTCATATATTATTTAAATAATATATGATTATATTTTCATGGAAAATAATTAATAAAAATATTTCTACCTTAAAATTAATTATTATAAGAATATACTTTATAAAAATGAATAATTCTAAAATAAATTCATTTGTAAATAATTATGTAATAAATATATTTTTACTTACCACAAAAATACTTATACGCATAATCTTGTACAAATCATCATCCTTAATATACATATAAAAAAAATTTATTCGCAAATTTTCTTATTTATTTATATAGAAAATATCGGGTTGTTACAGTATTGCACAGTATTTTTAAATTATTGATCTTTACGTAAGAAGGCACTAATCAATAATTATTACAGTAGTTACTGTTCAATATTTTATTTTATTGATTCAATAATTGTTGCGTTGATAGTTTATATTATTGTTGTTTCAATAATTATCACTGCACAGTATTTCCCATTATCAGATCAATAATTCATATTATTTGAATAATATTATTAGATAGCATTATTGGTAATGTCTAGAAAGTTCTGTCAAGGAGAGGTTTGGTCACCTAATTGCGCGTCAGTAAGGAGAAATTCTTATTGGAAAGACCCCTCTTTCTTGGGAACGACCTGGTTGTCATAATTGTGATTCTATAATATTATTTGTGAATAATTAATTATTGATTTATATGATAAAGAAATATTTATTTGATTTGGATATAAATGATGGATTTATTTATGTGGTTATAAATGAAGGAATTAATGTTGAGGTGTTTTATCAGTATTTTTGTCGGAATTGAGGTATTAAAAATCAAACCAGTGTTTTGGAGCTATATTGCGTGAGTTATAATTTTTAATCTGACCGTTGGATCGTTGTGATTTTTGGATATGTTATACATATATAAGTTGAGTATATGTCCACAAATTTTGAACTGTTAAAAATGAACGTATAATTTGTTATGAATTTTAAGAGGTGACTGATTCAGAAATTGTTGAAATTTCTAAATTTATCATTTTGGTAGAAAATTCTAAAATTGGTGGGCCCCACTTTTGGTTGGTGAGAAATGTGCTCAAATTGAATTTCAAATATGGTGGGTGGCAATTATAGCAGGTAAGTAGGTCAAGTCTGCTTCGGCGTGCTAACTTTTTCCTATAAATAGAGGGCTAAGTTAGAATTGAAAATCACACCAGAAACATATATTTTCTTTCTCTCTATATTATCGAGCGTATTTTGTGAGTATTTAAATACTTTGAGAGTTACTATTCAGTACAAGTTTCATTCAGCATCATATCCGATATTCCGATCAGAAGTGCTATTATTTTGATGTAAGGGATGTTATTTTCTTCTTAAATGATATTATTTTCTTCAATATCATTATGCCAAAATATTGGTATAAACTTTTTATCAAATTTAGAACTTTTTGCGTCGGGGTTACTATTCACGTATACGGCACTATTCACGAATACGGCACTATTCACTGGAAAAAATGAAATTTTTTCTTTTTATCCAAGATGTCTATTATGGTTTCTATCTTTGATTGTATCCTTGTTTTGATCTTTATTTTTGAATTCTACTTCACAATTGGTTATTATGGAGTATTATTGAATTTGGATAAACCGAAATACGAATTCCTAATATTTGTCCTTCTGTCTCACTGGATTCGTTCTCTAAAATATTTTTCATCATCCTCAGTCCTTAATGGTGATACTTGATGAATATCTTTGACTTGTAGTACAAAGATGAATGATTACCTGATGAATATCTTCGGCCCGTAGTGCAAAGATGAACAGGTGTTGAGATGAACATGACCAAATGGTGATACAAATGAATATCTTTGGCCTGTAGTGTAAAGATGAATATTTGATTCAAGATGTATATTGATTGATATTACAGGGATAAAATATTGATGATGGGCTTTTAAATTCATAGACGATAGTAGATTTTATTCTCTACTCAACTCTTCTAATGAATTGTTGTTTCCGCTGCAGTTGTTTATGTAAAACTTGTTGTCTATTATATTCTATCAGATTTTTCTCTGTTGAAGACTAAGGATAATTTGTTGTATATTATCTTAGTCATAATATTCTTAATGGGCTAGTTGAGCTCACCCTTTTTCTTTTTGTTCCATTTTTCTTCTAGGAGGTGAGAATATAGTAGGAACTAGCCGGGGTGTGGAGTGATGGTTCTAGAAAGTTATTTTAGCAGTCCTCACTATTTTTGTAAAATAGTGTATCAATAATTGTAATGAGGACTCCTTTTGAGTTTTAATACTGTCTATTAGTCAATATTTATATTTAAACTCACAGTTTATGTGTTGTCATATTTTGCATGACAATTGTATTAATGAAGTTGTTGTTGTTTCTATACCATGTATTTGGCGACTCAGAATGGGTGGTGTATACCTATTTTGGGGGCATCACAATACTATTCATGAGGTATTATTCACGGGGTACTATTCACGACGAAAAATTGATTCTTTTATGTCCAAATTATTTTTGATACGTGAATATTGTTCTTAAATTTTACTCCACAAAGCAGTATCATGTTGACAATTTGGACATTCTTGAACTCTGGATAAATTAAATTATAAATCTTTAAAATTAATCTTTACTCTCACTTAATTGAATTCTTATATCATTATCATCATCCTCATACTTATATTGTGATGAAAGTCATCTTTGGCCCGTAGTGCATAGATGGACTGTTGATTGGTATGATTATGACTATGTATCGGTATAATCATGACGTGTAATGTTATATATGATGTGATAAAAGTACTCATTGGCCCGTAGTGCATTGATGAACAGTTGTTGGCATGATCATGACCACTGGTGATATCGTGGATGTGATAATAATGAATATCATTGGCCCGTATTACATGGATGTGATACTAACAAATATCCTTGGTCCGTAGTGCATGGATAATTCGATGATGTGAATTATTTATTGAGTTGTGTTACAGCGATAAAATATTGATGATGAACTTTTAAATCATAGAAGATAGTAGATATTATCCTATACTTGACTCTTCTAATGGATTATTTGTTCCGCTGCAGTTAAACTTGTTGTCTATTGTATTCTATCATTTTAACACTGTTGAAGGCTAACGATAATTTATTCTGCATTATCTTAGTCATAATATTCTTTTACTGGGCTAGTTGAGCTCACCCTTTACTTTCATTGTTCTCTTCAGAAAATGATAACATAGCCTGGATTAATCGGGAAATTGAGTGATGGTCGAAGATGGTGGCTATAGTAGTCCTCACTATTCTATGAAATAGTGTGATAATAAATGTAAGGGCAAATGTGCAAAATTATCCCTGATATTTACATAGATGTCCCACTTTCACCCTGAATAATTTTTTCCCCCAAAAGTATCTTTAATATTATAAATTTTAAATCAATTATACCCCTCTCGCTAACGGACATGCAATATAGATTAACGTGACTAACAGCTCATCTAAATTTGTTGACAAGGCATGAACACCTATTCTACTTTTGTTGACACATAACAAAAATTATATTTCTCTCTCCTCCATCCTCTTCTATCCTTTCTCTCCTCTTTTCTTCCTTATCTAAGTCTCCTTCCTCTATTCTCTGTTCTCTGTCTTCCTCCATTCTCTCTAATCTCCGTCTTCCTCTATTCTAATCTCCATGGTTCGTACCTTCCTCCTTTCCTCCTCCTCCTCCTCCGACACCACCACTACTGTCTCCTGCGACTCCATCGGTAACTCCTCCACTTCCTCCTCCGACTATCGCGACTCCTCCTGCCGACCCAGCTCCGTCACCAAACAACAATAAGTCTCATATGTCTCCATACCTGCCCCCACCACCACCATCTGTTATTCATTTGGAGCATTCATTTGGGTATATAAATACTCTGTTTCTCAAATTTTAGATCTCCATTGATAGAGAGATTTGGAGCAAATTAAGATGAAATTCTATAGGTAATGTGTATATAAATACTCTGTTTCTCAAATTTTAGATCTAATTTTTTGGGGGTAAACTGACCCACCACTATCATCGTTTGTTTAATTTTCACTCGCAAATTTGTGAGCAAACTTTCACTTTCTGAAATTTGAATTCAGAATTACTGTAAAGAGTTTTAGTAAAAAAACTTGGGTTGTTATGATGGTGGAAAATTACACCGGCAGGAGCATGCAATGGTACACACGAATTTGAAGAAGAGGAATAGGATGAATATTATAGCTTTTGAGTTTCAGATATACTGTTATGAATGTGACGAGTCACTTTTGTGATATGAAGAAGAAGACAAAGTTAGCTTCAAAGATGGGTTTGATTACAGAAAAAGATAGAGAATAAAATGAAAAGTGTAAATTAATGAAAACAAATTTGTATACAGATCTTAATCGGTGGGGTTTTGATTTGGGTTTTTTTTGATTGTTAATGAAAAAATGGAAGAAGGAGATGAGAGAGAGAGGAAAGAGGAAGAAAAGAAAATTGATTTTTTTATTAATTTTTATTCTTGACACGTGTCAGTCACGTCAAAAATAAATTAATATCTGTTTGTTTAGTTGATATTTTTTTAACGGGAATTGTATATTTGAGCTACGTTTTATAATCTTAAGGGTACTTTTAGAAAAAAAAAAGTTCAGAATGGAAGCGGGACATCCGTATAAACATCAGGGATATTTTTGCATTTTTGATCATAAATATAATGAGGACTCTATTTGAATTCGTGTTAAAACTCTCATTTACGTTTATGTCACATCAATTATTTATAAAATATTTATAAAATAATTTGTGTGTTTAATATTATTCATATTAAATATCAAATTTATACATATCCTATTTAAGTGGGAGTGTTTTTTATATTTTTTAATTAATATGTAATATAAAAAGTTTTTATTGGTATAAAAAACGAAAATATTCTTAATATAATTTTTAGATGAATATTTACTTATCCAAAAATAAATATATGTAAATATTCGATATTTGTCGTTCGATATATATCTTGGTGGATACTGCCATACTGGATGGTATCCGGTATTTGTCGATCTGTAAATACTTATTTTTGTAATTATGTAATCAAATACATAATACATTTCCTGTTAACTTCTATTCATAAGTATGTATTCATTCAGAATACAAATAATTACCGTCCTAGGTCTACTGTCAAACCCCCAAAACATTATACATTTCCTGTTAACTTCTATTTCTCCTCTCTCTCGGTGTGCATCTTCCAATAGCAATGGCGGGTCTGTATTCTTCTTCCGCCAGACCCCAACCTTCATCCGCCCACCAATCCTTCACCTCCAAACTACTACTCCTCCTCACTCTCCTCCCTCTAACACTCGCAGCCTTTGCGTTTGTTCTCCAATGGCGAGGCGGTGCAGTAAACGATCCAATCACGCGCTGGTCACCTGAAGAGTCCCACAAGTTTCCTGGCATGGACAATACCTCTCCCCTCGCCACCATTGGCCACTCTTCTTCTTCTCAATCGTCAGATTGCTCTCTTCTTGCTCATGGTTCTTCCCCTTCTTTCCCTTACTATCGTGATTGGAAGTTCAATTTTGAGTCCGATCTCAAACCCAAGGTTTGGCTTCTATTTTTTTTATGTTGATCTGGTTCTGGGTTTTTTTTGGTTCTGATTTTTATTGGGTGGGTATTTCATGATTTGATGATTTGGGGTTTTTGGTAGGCTTACATGCACTTCTAAGTGATGTTTCGTCGATGAGAAAAAGATGATGAAATTGCTTTTTATATTTTAGTTGTCTGGTATTGCTTGATTTACTTATTCCAGGTGTTTCAGAAAGTTAGTAGCATTTATGAATCTTGATTAGAACACGATGGTATGGAATAAAGTTTCATGATTTGTCTGATTTTGGGGTTTCTGTTTTTCTTTTAATCAATTGGTTTTGTCTATGCACTTGATCTGCCTTAAAAAATATTATTGTTCATGTTGATCTGCTTCTCGGATTTGTTTATTTTTCATTTTTCTTTCTGGATTTTGCGAGATTTGGTGACTGAAGGTGCTTCAGATGACTAATTGCAGTTTAGACTTTTAGTTGATGAGAATCAGTAAGAAAATTAGGCGGGACTTTATGTGTCATGTTGTTTTTCTTTTAAGCTTAAAGAAAGCTATGTGAAAATGAGGGACAATAGTACACTTCTAGAGAGGATTTGTCAATGATTAGTTCACGTGGTTCTCCAAAAATGATGGCATCTGCATTCAATTTGGTTATAAAACACTTTTTACCCATTTGATTGGTTAAAGTGATGGGAAAATGGTGTGCGCAAAGTGCAACACCCATTTTGAATAAGTGTTACACTCAACAGAGACAAAAAAGGCGTTAGATCCACAATTACTGATGTGATCTAATCGTTTAGGTCCACAATGGTTTAGAATGTTTAGCACGAGACTTGAGCTTCTATGTTTTATATAAGCTTCTTTTATTTGTGCATGGGTTATGAAGTTGGTTCCTAGTACCCAGTAAGAGCTACCGAGTTAGGAATATAGAAATATATCTATTTATATTTGTATCTTGTATATACTTATTTGTTGGAGACTTGAAGTGATATTATTGTGGCCAAATAATCCCGGTTCCTAAGGCTGATCTTAGAGTAGATGAATTTTCTGATTTGATCAAATATGTGGTACCTATATAAGACATTGTTATGAGACACAATAGTCTACTAACAATTATGAACTAAAACATATCAGACCCTGTTATTCTCAGTTTTTTAATGGCACGATCAACTGTCAATGTAGTCTGTGAAAGCTTCCCCTAATCAAATCAAACACCAACGAGGTAGCATGGGCAAAAAACTTTTATATATAAATGAAGCATATATAGCCAAGATCAATAGACGTTAAAAAATTTGATACAGTAGCTTCAAGCATGGAGCCATTCAGGATGTTTCTACATTATTTGTTTATGTAAAGAACGGAAGTTAAAAAGAGCCATAAAAAGATGACATACTGAAGCTGATGAAAGAAGCAAGGAGATTAAGAAATCTATACAAGATTATACTGGGAAACAATCTAATTGAAGAGTCTGTCAAAAAAATAAAAAAAATCTATATTGAAGAGTCAGTTATGTGGCATGTATACTTCATTAACACTAGAAACTACAGAAGTACGAATTTAAAGGATCGGTTTATACCTATGGCTTCAAACAACTTAGCCCCATAGGTTTAAGGATTTTGTGCTTTCTTGGATCAAAGATCTGAGTTAATTGTTTTTTAGTTCCAACTTTTCTAAACTCAAGGTTGTGTTTTTCTTAATGTTGGGGCGAATGTTGAGGGAGCGCAATACATATGATTGAAATTAGGATGTTACATACGTACGAGTTTCGATAACATCCCTAATGTTCTTTGGTTTCCTCCGCTTTAATACTGACTTATGTTACCCACATAGAGCCCGTTTTGCGAAGTCGTGTTGTGGGATGAAGCAATTTGTTAGTAGAGTATTTTTGTTAAGTGTCCATGGAACAGGGTTTCAAAAGCAATAGCTTTTAGCTTTTCCCAAATGTAATTTTAGACCGACGAGCTATCTAAAAGCACTTTGTTATATTGCAAAACACACTCTTAAATACATTTTTTTGAATTAAATGTGTTTTAAGCCTACCTCAATACTTCGTCAAGCAGGCACTTTATAAGTCTCTCTCACCTAGATCTTTAGGTCCTCATTCTAGATAAAATAACATGAATGAGTCTCTTGATTTTTTTCTTATTTCAGTAAGTTCGTCATGTCCTCCTTACATTGTTATTTATCTTCACATAAAGATCACATAATGTAATTGGAACAAGATCTTTCTAGCTTTTTTTTTTGAACTTTTATATTTGTAGGGTATCCATGAGGCTTTCCTCATTTCTATTGTTTCCCCCCCAAATATTATCAAACTTTTGGACCAGTTAACTGCAATTCTTGCATCCCTTTGAATTTCACATATGGGTCCTTTTATCAAAGGTTGCGATGTTGGTTCTTCATAGGTTTTAAAGCCTGGCCTTCATTAGGTTGTTCTATTATTTTTTCAGGTCATTAATATTTCTGAAAGACCCTTTGTCCTCCTTTATAGTTAAACTTCTTTCTACAACTGTTTTTCTTTTATCCAACTTTTTTTGGTTCATTGTAATCTGTAGTGCAAATAATATAGATGAATTATGGTTCATGGGGCAATGAATATTGCATAAGTTATGCTTAAATAGTATCAGTATGTGTTTCATATGTTAATTACAAGGTGATTTGTATATTGTTTCATATGTTAATTACAAGGGTGATTCTATATTGTTTTCGGATGAAGGAAGGGGTTGTAGAGGTCCTCTGATAGTAGAACTGTGATATCCCAGTCTCATCCGAACAAGTAGTGTAGATTCTGTTGTATATAAGACCTCAACTCCCTACTTGAAGTACCAATAACATGTAATGATTTTTTTGGTGGACCTGTGGTATGCTAAGATGACCCAACTGCAACTGGTGCTTTTAGAAGAGGTTTGAGCCTTATTTCGAACTGGGGTTCGAGCCAGTCATTATAAATGTATTAGAGCGGTGGCCTCTCCTGGTGTGGTAGGCTGGGTTCCACGCATCCATTGGGGTTTGATTATGGATTTGTGGACTGGACTGTGACTCTAGGTCTAACAAGGATGTCACATATTTAAGTGATGGTGATGGTGATGGTGATGGTGATTGTGATTGTGATAACCCAGTCCCACATTGGAACATGTGGGTTAGATTGTGCTGTATATTAGGTCTCAATTCTACTACCTAAAGTACTAATAACTTTTTTGACCTTTGTTTGGGCTTGTGTGGTGGGTTAATATGATCTAGTTGGTACCCTTGGGAGTGGTTTAATCCTGATTCTAATATCAGGTTTAGGCCCGGGTCATTACAATAACACTCGTGGCCTGACTCGCTCCAAGAAACTCGTGGCCCGGGTTTTACCAGATGCTTGTGGCCCGGGTAGTTACAAGATGCTTGTGGCCCGGGTCGTTACAAGAAGCTCGTGGTCCGGGTCGTTGTAAGAACACTCGTGTAGATGATAAAGATTTATCTACCACCACTTATATTGGACAATTAAGGCCTTCAAACCTCCAGCCTTACTTGATTCAAATGCTTAAGGCTGGTCTATCTTGGACTCTTAGTTCAACCTTTCGTAAATTCACACCAACTTGCTGGGATACCGGATACGTAAAACTCAACGTGTGCTTTAACACCTTTGGTAGTTAGGCTAATTTAGAAACAATTTACTGAACTTTATATTATCTTGAAGGTTATTTTCATTCTCCTTCACTTTTGAAAGCTTTTTGCATTTCTGATTCTGTTCCCTTTTATTCCTTTTGTATTTTTATTGTACATTACCATTAAGACTAGAAACATATTTGTTTCTTATCAATTTAACAATTTTGATTGTTTTTGACCTTATCTTCTTATGCTTCTTGTTGCAGATATGTATTACAACAACTACATCAGCTGGCTTAGAGCAGATCCTACCATGGATGTTCTATCATAAAGTTATTGGGGTTAATACTTTTTTTCTATTTGTTGAAGGAAAGGCTGCATCTCCTAGTGTATCTAAAGTTCTAGAATCAATTCCTGTGAGTCCTCGATTTTCCCTTTTATAAATTAAGTTCTTTAACAGGGTATTCTTTGTTTCTTCTGTTTTTGTAATGTTGGGCTTTGCAGTAGAACATAATGAGCTTAATATTTCTTCTTCTCAGGGAGTAAGTGTAATATACAGAACTAAAGAGTTAGAAGAACAACAAGCCAAGAGGTTAGTCAGTTCTGCACTTTATTATTGCATCACTTCTGGAGGATTTTGAGGATGACGTGAAGATTTTTCTACTTTATTTTAGCTTGCTCAGTTAGTTTGACATTTAGGTAAAATTTATAAGAGAAGAGAATATAGAAAACTCATCTATTCTTTTTGCATATTTCTGCACTCAGTTTTATTTTGTTTTCTTTCTAATCATTTTCATGTTAGTTGTCATTCTATGTTTTATTTGGCTGTATACATTTTGGAAGTAAATAACTGTACTTTTGACTCATGCAACATCTCAAAACCCTTTTCTCTATTTATTATTATTGTCTATAAAGTGTTCCGTCACGTAGTAATTAATGTATTTCTTCTCATGTTATTAACAGTCGAATCTGGAATGAGACGTGGTTGTCAAGTTTCTTTTACAAACCATGTAACTATGAGCTTTTTGTGAAGCAATCTTTAAATATGGAGATGGCTATTGTCATGGCAAGGGTATGCACATAAAGTTATCAATTCGTATATATTTTCATAATAATGAGGATGATTGAAGTGACTTTAACCAGTGGACCCCCCCTTTACTTGGTTAATTCTTAGAATTCTGGCATGGATTGGATAATTCATCTTGACACCGATGAATTGTTACACCCAGCTGGAGCTCGGGAGTATTCTTTGAGGCAGTTGCTTCTTGATGTACCAGGGGATGTAGATATGGTTGTCTTTCCGAACTACGTAAGTGATTCATGTTAATTTGTTAGCATTTCTGTTGACATCCAATTTTCTTTTGATAATGTGTAAATGGATGGTCTAGTGATTCAGTTCTATTTTCCTATATTTACCTTTACTTTCCTTGCCATCAAACAAGAGTCATTAACTTTTTAAGTAAAGAATCACATTATTACTTTATTGTTCAGGAGAGCAGTGTTGAACGAGATGACATCAAAGAACCATTCACAGAGGTACATCTCTCATGATGGATGATCAATTGTACTGTGTTTCTATTTATTAGATTTTTATTTAAGCACTTGACTTTTAAAGAAAGGTACAGAATAAAGTTGGCACTTTATCATCTGATACTTATTTGTGCATTTATGTACATTACTGGACCTGTATTTTTCTCCTCATCAGCTGCGTAGACAGAATTTTTTTTACACTGGGGGCATCGATACTTATCACTGAGTTTTTCTTTTTCCCCCTTTTCCCAGCCGTGGAAGATGATGAATTAAACATATAATATATTATATTGACAAATTCTTACAAAACAAATCATTCAAGTATAATAAGATGACTTACATCAATGCTCAATTAAACAAAACATAAAGCAAAAAAGGCAAACATTGAAGTATTTGTTCCTTGGAGCCTGAAGAACCTCTTGTTAAAGTTTTCATAACTAGTTGGCACAATTGAGGATTCTTAGTTGCAGAACATAAACAAAACACGATGCGACATATTTTTCCCTTTGATTGAAAATAAGAAATGAGGATCTATCTAGTTGTATTCGTGTCCTTGCAAAGGCTTGTTCATGGCATTATATTTGCATGAAGTTGAGCATAAACTTCTCAACATATTTTCTGTTGTATGAATGTAAACAGATATCAATGTTCAAAAAGAACTATGACCATCTTCCAAAAGATACATACTTTGGCATGTACAAGGAATCAACGCGTGGTAATCCAAACTACTTTTTGACTTATGGTAATGGAAAATCAGTTGCTCGAATTCAGGATCATCTACGTCCTAACGGTGCACACAGATGGCACAACTACATGAAAACCCCAAAGTATGCTAATTCTGTCATCGTTTTTATTATGTTTTCTGCAATTGTATAAACATTCTTCAACTGAAAAGTTGCACTTAATTGGAACTAATTGTGAAAGATCAGTACTGTAATAGTCTGTAGTAATATGATTTCTATTCAACCTTTGGCAGAGAGATCAAATTGGAAGAGGCTGCTGTTCTACATTACACGTATTCAAAGTTTTCAGATTTGACTTCTAGACGAGATCGATGTGGTTGTAAGCCTACGAAAGAGGATGTCAAAAGATGCTTCATGTTGGAATTTGACAGAGCTGTGAGTTCATTGCCTTTTTTTAATTTTTGGGTTGATTGTTGGTGTAAGCATTTATAAAACATAGACATTTTCTCAAGAAATTCATTGAACTTTGAAATGAAGGGACCAAATCTAAACTTCTAGACTACCTCCATCTGAAAATGAGAGCCTCACTACCCCCTCCCCCTCCTCTAGGATTTAGTTTTGCATAAGACACTCTTAGATCATTCTTTTTTCAGTACTTACTTTTTCCTAATCAAGTTTTTGTCTTTAATGTTTAGCATTACAAAGCATCATCCAGAAGATTATGTTAAGTGTCTTGAACAAACTTTAATATTCAAAAAACAAGTCAAGAAAAAATGTAGGGAGACTCTTTTCCAGTCAGCAGGAGTACTATTTAAATTCTCTAATTTGTTTTAAGACTGTCTAGTTACACCCATTGTATATTCTTTTATTCTATACAAGTAGGATTTGCTACTTTTCAATTTCAAGCTCTTAACAATTTGGTGCATGGATGCCCCAATGGATTAAAACGGTTTAAATAGGAATAAGAAAAACCCTAATACTTAATGACAAGGTAAAATATTAACTAACCTAATTAAATAAGGAAATAAAATCCTTGTCATTATCTACTACCTTAAATAATTAATACCCTAGAATATTTCAACTCTTAACATAATAAAATATAATAAATTGAACTAGAATATTTATATCTCAGTAGTAATATAAAGTAATTAATAATTAATATTTTGATTTTCTTTGCTCCTCATCAACTATCCTATGTCTTACCTAGTTGTGTTAAGAAGAGACTTTTTCATGTGCTGGTCAGAGAGTATTATTACTATTACAGAGCAGAAACAATTAGGTGTGGTATCAGCTTTTTTCTTAAAGTTCTGTCACAACGCATATTAACAAACTTATCCTTTTATTCATATATATATATACACACACACACACTCATAAGGTATGGAGCCTTGAACCAGTACCACTGAATAAATTTAATAAAAGAGAGAAAGAATGCTAGCTCATGTGTATGCTGGTCAAGTTACTAGCATTTCTCAAAAGTTAAAGGTGAATACAAGCTGGAATTTTTAACCAAAATTGGATATTTAATCTCCACTGTTTTAAAAAGAAGGTTGGGCACTGCCAAGGCTTTGTTGAGCCAGCACTGCCTAGGCTTTGGTGGCTTGACACCAGCCAAACCTTGGAAAATTGAGTCTAGGCGCTTAAAAAACATTTAGAGAATCCGTGCGGTGGCTAGACAAGCTGGACAGTGGCTAGCTGGCTGGGCGGTGTCTAGGCATTGTAGAATAAGGGGAAGATGAAATTGTTTACGCGAGTAGTGCCGTTAGAGGTGCGAAAAGTTGTAATCTGGCACGTCTCTCTCCCTACAACTGATCTTGGTTGGGAGTAGAGTGGATCTTGCAGAACAGGTGATGAAGAATCAACTCCTTAATCATATCTCGCCTTTGCAGATCTTCAGTCTCTAGCGGCAGTGAAGATGATGAAAAGATATCCTAGGATTTTAAGATTGTATTTGAGATGTGGAGAAGTAATTGGGTATACTCTAAAAACTAAAATGGACCTTTAGTATATGGTCTTTATAGTAAGCATCTCTGTTTTGTACTACTATAACATTTTAGTATGAATGACTTAAGCTTAGTAAATTGGGCTTATCATAAATAAGTAAATTGGGCTTATTAAAATAAAATAAAAGGGCCTTCAATGACTTGTCTTTTTGTAGGCCTCTTTGATTTGTAATAATTTATAATCTGAATAATTCCTTACTAAGCACATAACTAGTTTTATTGTTAATATTTATAACATAAAAGCACATTTGAAGTAATATTGTACAAATATATACGTATAATAATTAAAATACACCACCTAGGAATGCTGCCTAGACCTTGCCTAGGAAAATGCCTAGACCCGCATACAAGGCCTAGGCAGTCTAAGGTCCCGTCACCTAGTTTAGCTTAGCGCTTTCTTGAACATTTTTTTATCTCCACCCTACACAACAATAAAAGCCGTTTTCCTGTTTCATTGGTATGTTAATTTGTTGACTTTTATAGTGATACATTTGCTATGTGGTATAGGGGACAGCGGTGGTGATACTCATTTTCCATGTTCTATATGCTAATACAGAAGTAATGAACATTCTTAAGTTCATTATATTCCTTCACACCTTTGCCAGATATTATTACTCTCCCTCTTCCCCGCATCTTACGAATTGTAACTCAGTCCTGGAAAGAATAAATATGATAATTCTTATACCTATCAGGATAATTCCCCATCTCTTACATGTTGTTTGCTTCATGATCATGAGAACTGGGATGGATGTGCATTTTGATATTATGTATGCCCTGATGAGTAGAAGGAACGGGCATTCTCAAGTTCATGCTTTCCCTCCTCGTTTTTACTAATGATTGATCCTCCTACCATCCTCTCCACCATTATCCATATCCAAGTCTACTGGAACAGTGCTTTCTTCGTTCGAGTTCTATGCTTCAAGACTGTTGGCAGGGACCTTCAAGTCCCTCTCTCTCTCTCTCTCTCTCTCTCTATATATATATATATATATATATATATATATCATAGAAGCAAATATAGTTCATTAAGCAAGGAGGTTTAAGTTTGAGAATTGTTTCATATGCAATTGAGGTGGTTTCATGATCATCATTTAGGTGCAGTGTAGTTTACTGAGTACTAAGACGGTATCAAGGCCAGAAAGGACAATGACCAAGAGAAAGCTAAGTATTTACATTACGAATGGTAGAAAAAGAATAGAACGGAAGGGCCGGGGGGGGGGGACAGGATAGTTATATTGGTTAAGTTATAGTTTGTTTCGAAACATTAACCTTTTAAGTAATGATTGAGAAATTTATAGATTCCCTTCATCTGCCACTTCCACTTGTAGAGGAAGAGTAGGACTCAGTTATACCGTAATGCATGATACAACTTCACTAACATGATTTGGAAACTAAATGCAAGCAGGAAAACTTAAGCTAAAGACGTACAAAACCAAAGCTGTGATAACATGTTAAGTTGCCCTGTGCTCTAAAAATTTTAAATGGTTAGATGATGTGCCCAACAATGTTTATCATGTTTTAAGACATTTTCCTAATGGTGTTTGATGATACTCGAGGGACGTTCAAGAGGATGCAATTACATCTCTTTCAAACAAATATCAAAGAAACTTCGTGGAGGTGGTCCTATACTGAGTTCTTAACTCAATATCAGATAACTTGAAATGCTCAGCAACACAATATTTGGTTGATTGTACAATCTTGGGCTACTGTTGTAATCCTGACTTGATGTCTTTTAATGATTTTTTTGTTCTAATGATTCAATTTGCATTACAGGCATTCATTATTGCTTCAACTGCGACAGAGGAGGAAATGCTAAGCTGGTAATATTCAAATGGCTGAAACTTAGATTTTTGATGGTAACTTGACTAGGTCTTGTTCACCGTAAATCAGTTGACAGTAAAGTCCTACTTTCCTTATTTTATAGAAGCATTCCCATAACATACTTTGTAGGTCAGTATGTGCTTATGTATTGTTCTTATTAACTTCCAGATTTTTTTCTTCTGTAGGTATCGGGAACATGTTGTGTGGACGGACAAGACAATAAACTTGAAACTAATGAGGAAGGGGATTTTAACTCGCATATATGCTCCCATGGTAAGCATGATCCCTAAAAATATTTGGAATAAATATTTGTGGAAATTGTATATGAAAATTATATGACCTTAAAGAAGAAAATGATTTTGAAATACTGATATTTTTGACAATAATATTAACTGAGACGAAGCTAGAGTAGGGCCAAACTAAGAAAGTGATGTATTCTTAGTGGGGAACTTGCCCCTGTTAAGATTTGAGAAAGTGTAGACTGTAGTTCATTTGTCATTTATTAACATTCCTCAAATGTACAAGGACTAGCCACAACAAAATTTATCAAATTCTATATGCCAATATTAGTTTCTCATTAAAATAAAGCTTGTTTATTTACTTAGGGAAAAATATTGTAATAATACACATTGTTATATTTTTCTCTGGAATTCTTGATAGAAGATACTAACAATTAACAAACCACACTCACAGTGTCTCCTAGTGCCAAGTCATTCCATTGTTTTCTCATGTTTAAAACACGACGTCAAAACCTTGTACTAAAATATTCATGTATGTTTTTTCTCTACTTATCTACTATTATAGGGTAAAAAAAATTTTAGATTGACCCAGGTAATGTTTGATAAAATAAGAGCTTATTAAAATAGAGGTTCTGTTTAAAATAGAGACTTTTTAAAACATAGTTTAAATGTAAAAGAGTTGTTTGTTAACCAATCTTTATTGTATGTCTGAACACAACATTTCACTATTTTACCCTTGTATCAGTTTATACAAACTTGGGATGAGGATAAAAATATAAGAAAGAGTAATGAGTAGTCTCTTTTTCTAAAAGAGCCAAAAAGAGGTTGGTTAAATTTTTATCAAACAACATTGCCTCTGCGCAAAAAAGAGGCGAGGCAAAAAAAGAGGTAATCATACTTTCTAATGCAACATCGTCAATTTAATAATTTAATCGTACGGATGTAAAGAACATGTAAAAATTTGAGATTATGTAAAATTTTGTTTGATTTGAGGTTATGCATCAATAACTTTATAACAATAGAAGTTACTAAAATCTGAGCCGTTGAAATATGTATACTTGTATGCATTATTTATCCTATTATAAAAATGATATTCCAATGCCTTAAATCAAACGAAATTTTAATAACTCATATTTTTGCATGTTCATTACATCCGTTGACGATCAAATGATGTATTGGAAGTGACCTACGATAACTTATTAATTATCGATCTAAGATACCTTTTACTCTTATATATATGTATATATATATGTGTGTGTGTGTGTGTGTGTGTGTGTTATATGGTGAAGATCCATATTATTGCATCCGCTAGGTCTAAATCCTGGATACGTCTAGGGCTGTTAAGTAAAGTACGGTTATGGTGGACACACCGATTTGACATCACAATGAAATTATTTCTGAAAAAGAATAGAGTAAGGCCTTTACCTTCTTGAACTCCCGTTGTGCTTCTAATTTTTTTAATCTTGGGGAACATGTTTTATTTATGGTAGGAGTCTTCCAAATGAACGTGGTCATTTCCTACAGATCAAAGGAAGAGGAAAAGACCATGGCTAACTTTATTGGCTTTAAAATGTAGAAGGGCGCATATTATGTTTTTGCTGTCTTAGAACTTAAGATGACCTTGATGAGTGTTATCATCCTCTGTTAAATTTCTTTCTGTTGTATTTTTCAGGTCATCATTCAGGGTTTAAGGGACAAGTTTTTAGCATCCATCGAGAGTAGTAACTCATCTAGAGGAGCACCTCCCGAGTCACTTCTTACAAGAAAAATGGGCAGAAACAGAGTAGAATCTCATGCAACTGCAAGGAAGACTTTAGAGGCCACAGATCATGAAATTCATGAAGCCGCGGTTCCACCATTGTCTCCCCCGGGCATGGATGGTGAGTCACAATTCTAAGGATGAAAGTTCTCCTAAGCACGATTACTTCTGTTACTTCCTCTTATCACGGTGAAGATGAAAAATCTTGAAATTTTGCATCATTGCTCTGGAAAGAACTGGGAGAGACCAAGAAGGTAGATTTGTGTTTGGAGGTCATTCTCAGTTATGTGGGTTGTTCCCGATCATTACCCAAGCGCTGCTGTATATTGAGAGAAACAGATGGAGAGAGAGTTAGAGAGAAACGGGGGGTAGGGGTTTATTGGCTGGACAAGATGACACTGCATTGCGAGATCACGGCCGTGTATTATTTTGTATAGTAATTAAAGGTGTTCATTTTGTTGCTAATCTACCATTCTTATTTCATTTTATTGCTTAATATGATGCTGTGTAGGCTAATACATTTTGATCGTCGGCTACCACTTTCTTTGGTCTTTAATCCAGGTTTGGCTATGTTTGTTTACAAAAAATGATGAGTGGGATGAGACCAATTTATTACCATTACGGATTATTTTATTATTTAATTAGTCTGTTATTTAATTTTATGGATTATATTTTGTCATTTCTAAGGCTATTTGATTATGGACAAACCAAATGAGAATGTAGTATTATATAGGGTTAATTATATATTTTAGTATATTTTTAGAAATAATTACAATAATAGTGCATTTATAAAATAATTATAAAAGTAATATACTTTCTCATAATTATTTACAATATTAGTGCAATTAAATTCTTTAATTTAGGGAATTAGTATGTAATTAAAATTCTTTAATTTAAGGAATTAGTATTGATTTATTTTCTCTCTTGTTTTCGTTTCTTTAATTCAAAGACCGTAACATTCAAACTCTCCAACATTGGTGCAGTTATAATAAGGTTGTGCGCCATGGATACCGTCAAAGCTTTCTATCTTTTTCTCATAAAGCCCCCCCCCCCCCCAGCTGGGTATTCTCCATAGCAGTCATTTGTCACTGAAAATCATGGCAGCCTCCCAAAATCTTCAATCTGGAGATTTTTCTTTTAACTAGCCTGAGTTGGGAAGTAACGAATGTCATTAGCAGTTTTTCCTCTCCATAATGAAACAAAACCTTCATCCTTCATTTTTTGGCTGAAGCAATCACCAATACCCTTGTACAACAGATGAAATCGTGGATACAATATAAGATGCTCGATTGGGCGGCACCATTGGATATTGCAAAGCAGTATTGCTGTAATTTTCATGCTTGAATAAACTCGAGTCCCGTATTTAAATAACCAAGGTTACCAATCCACCTCCACACTTGCAGTTTTTTTATAGTGCAATTGGTAACCAAACCTTCATACCAAGGTAACCAAACTGTCATACCAAGGTAACCAATTCACTTCCACACCTACAGTTTTTTTATAGTGCAGTTGGTAACCAAACATTCACACCAAGGTAACCAAACCTTCGTACCAAGGTAATCAATCCACATCCACACCTGCAGTTTTTTCATAGTACAGTTGGCTGCCAAACATTTATATCAAGGTAACCAATTCAGTGTTATTAGGCTACCAATTTATTTTGAACGTGATGCAGTTGGTAGCCAAACCTTCATACAGTGGGTAGCCGGACCTTCATACCAAGGTAACTAATTCAGTTTTATTAAGTTACCAATTTATTTTGAATATGATGCAATTGGTAGCCAAACCTTCATGCAGTTGGTTGCTAAACTTTCAGACCAAGGTAATCAATTCATATTGTAGGTGTGGAGGTAGATTGGTTACCTTGGTATAAAGAATTGGTTACCTTGGTATAAAAGTTTGGTTACTTTGATACGAAGGTTTGGTTATCAACATTACATTACACATCACTCTCTTATCTCTCTCTTTCCTATGCAGTGTTCTTATTTTCCTTTGGACATGAAATTGAAATTGAAATTTCCGAACATGAAGAAATTGTGAAAAATCAAATATTCACCTCCTTTCTCTATCCCATCGACCATTTTGTGGTTGACTCTCGCTATGTCTCACCGGTGAAGGGGGATGAGGAAGATGACGTTATTAAACTTTCAGACCAAGGTAATCAATTCAGTTTTATTAAGTTACCAATTTAATTTGAATGTGATGCATTTGGTAGCCAACCATTCATACAAAGGTAACCATTTTAGTTTTTGTGGGTAACCAAATAGTCATAAAAAAATTTCAGAACAGTAAAAGTTATATTTATTTATTTTTAAACTTTTTGTGGGGCGAATATTCTTCTTCTTCTCATTGACGTTTTGGACAACGAAAATTCGCGACGGAGTAGCGGAGGAGAGGGCAACCTGTGAAGAAGAAGATTCGCGGGGGAGAAGGAGATGAAGATTCGAATTTGAATTATTATTTTGAATTTAAATTTATTTTTATTGTTAGATCTCAGATATTTGAATTTGAATTATTAATTATGACAGTTACTTTTCCTTGATTTTAGGTTTCCTTATTAATGTGAATTGTATTATTTTTGTAATTATTTTATGGATATATTATTTTTGTAAATACTTTCTAATTGTTGTATATTAGTGCTAAGGACCCATAATAAAATTGAACCTAAAACCTAATAGTATTATTAACCTAATCAATGTTAAAAGAACATTCAACTTCATAATCGGGATATTTAAAATTAAAAATAAAAAATTAACCCCAACCCCTCATTTTTGTCACTAAATTTATTGGTTTCTCTCTCATTTGCCATCTCTTCCAACTACAACCAACAGTCCGCCACTGTCAACACCATCCCTCTTTCTCTCCTTTCCTCCATCACTATGGCCATCCCATCACTATGGCAAAAGTGATGGCAGAAACAAATGGAGGAACACTGGAAATCGAGAGGGCAGTTTGAAAAGAGATTAAATTGCCAACTCAAATTGGATAAGTATTTAGGTTAGTTATGGATTCCATTTTAACTCAACTCATTTTTTTCTGCAAAATTTTTCTTTTATTTCCATTTAGTGACCATAAACATTATTCCAAATAAAAGTGGCAGCAGAGAAAGTATATGTTTCCACTCCCAAACCTTACTGCAAAACAAACACAATCTATAAAAGGTAATTAATCACCAGGATATTGTTTCTCGTTGGTCATAGTTGTTTGCAGCAACTCAACAATATCCAAATTAACTAATCACTTCCCCCCCCCCCCCCCCACGCTCCCCCTCCCCCTCAAATTTTGGTAAATTCGTTTGCAAAAATAATGAGCGGAAGAGGACTATTTGTACTAATTTAACTATTTTATACATGACTAGTCTGTTCTTTAATCTCATGGACTATTTGTTGTATCAAATGAGAATTATATAATAGGGTCCTTAACACTAATATACAACAATTAAAAAATATTTACAAAAATAATACATCCACAAAATAATTACAAAAATAATACAATTCACATTAATAAGGAAACCTAAAATCAAGGAGAAATAACTGCCATAATTAATAATTCAAATTCAAATATCTAAGATCTAACAACAAAAACAAATTTAAATTCAAAATAATAATTCAAATTCGAATCTTCATCTACCTCTCCGCCGCGAATCTTCTTCTTCACAGGTTGCCCTCTTCTCCGCTACTTCGTCGCGAATTTCCGTTATCCAAAACACCAATGAGAAGAAGAAGAATATTCGCCCCACAAAAAGTTTAAAAATAAATAGATGTAACTCTTATTGTTCTGAAATTTTTTTATGACTATTTGGTTACCCACAAAAACTAAAATGGTTACCTTTGTATGAATGGTTGGCTACCAACTGCATCACATTCAAACTAAATTGGTAACATAATAAAACTGAATTGGTTACCTTGATCTGAAAGTTTGGTAACGTCATCTTCCTCCTCCCCCTTCACTGGTGAGACATAGCAAGAGTTAACCACAAAATGGTCGATGGGATAGAGAAAGGAGGTGAATATTTGATTTTTCACAATTTCTTCATGTTCGGAAATTTCAATTCCAATTTCATGTCCAAAGAAAAATAAGAACACTGCATAGAAAAGAGAGAGATAAGAGAGTGATGTGTAATGTAATGTTGATAACCAAATCTTCGTATCAAGGTATCCAAACTTTTATATCAAGTTAACCAAATCTTTATACCAAGGTAACTAATCTACCTGCACACCTGCAATATAAATTGATTACATTGGTCTGAAAGTTTGGCAACCAACTGCATGAAGGTTTGGCTACCAACTGCATCACATTCAAAATAAATTGGTAACTTAATAAAACTGAATTGGTTACCTTGGTTTGAAGGTCCGGCTACCCACTGTATAAAAGTTTGGCTACCAACTGCATCACGTTCAAAATAAATTGGTAATCTAATAACACTGAATTGATTATCTTAATATGAATGTTTGGCTACCAATTGTACTATGGAAAAACTGCAGGTGTGAATGTAGATTGGTTACCTTGGTATGAATGTTTGGTTACTAATTTTCTAAATTAAGGAACTTAATTGTACTAATATTGTAAATAATTATGAGAAAGTGTATTACTTTTATAATTATTTAATGAATATACTATTATTATAATTATTTCTAAAAATATACTAAAATATGTAATTAACTCTTTTATTTATGCATGTGTTTTTTCACTATTTTCTTTCTTTTTTATCGGGAGACTTTATTGTGTGACTTGACTGTATTCTTAGTCGTAGAGTATTAGCGCAAAAATGAGATATGCACATGAAATGAATGACCAAAATAAAAATATTTAATTATTCAAAAGGGGTATTATTTAATAAAAAAAAAAGTTTGTCCTAGTTCATAACTTTTCCTGTTTCTAAATCTTTGTTTTCTCATTCTTCTTCCATGTTTCAACAGTGTGTTCAATATAGTTGTGCTTCAGGTCCCTACTGCACTTTTTGTGGTCAATTAATTTAAAGTTGAATGACACTTCTGTCCCTTTAAATTGTCACTTATTTTTAAAGTCATTGCTAAAGTTTATTTTTTGTCACTTAAGTCCTTAAAGTGACATTTCTCTGGCGTTTCTGTTCTCCTACCCGATTTGACCCTAACCCGACTCATTTTGACCCAACCCTAATTTTTAATATTTTAAAATATAATAATTATTTTTAATATTTTAAAATAAAGTAATTTTTTTAAAAATAGCTATTTTTAATATTTTTAAAAAAAATAATATTTTTAAAATATCATTTTAATAATTAATAAATCGTTAAAAAAATCAAAATATATGCCTAGAGATTGTAATCATAATAAATTATTATGAAGAATGTACTATTATTGTCAAGTCTCGTGATTTAAAAATTATATATTAATATTTTTAATTATTTATTTTAAAATTATCCATTTAACTACTAAAATCAAACTAAGGTGTTTATTATGAGATGATGAATTCTCTTCTTACACTTTTACGTTGTTGCATAGTTCACTCAATCAAAATTCTCTCTTCACATCCGGTTAAACGTGTTCTTCAAACTTTTTTGCTATTCAATTAGGTTTTATATTTAGGAAAATGATATTTTTAAAATAGTATATTTTTGGTATTTTATATATATTTTTGATATTTTTATGTGAAGAACTCACATAAAGATGAAACATATTTCACTCTTACGAGAAAGAAGATATTGTAAAAATATCAAAAAAAATATACGAAAAAAGTGCTTAGTTAATGTGTTTGAAAAACATTGAGCATTTCCTGCAAGTTTTGTCTTGTTTGTTGTCGCTGAACCAATTAGCTTGATCTTATCTTAATAAAAAGTTTAGGTTGGAGTTGTCCACTAAAGTCTGAGGGTTTGGATGATTTCTTCATATTTGAAAGAATTGTGTAAAATTACACGTTTGAATCTACTGTTTAGCGGTGTTCAGGAGTGTTTTACCGACCCTCTTTTGGGCTGAAGGCTTGGGCCGAGTCAAAGGAGGTCGGGCTCATGTGTTCGGTAGCATAGAGGAGGATGGGGTCGGGTACCCGAGCCCAATAGGCCGGGACCCGGTTTTGACCATGGAGGTCGGGGTCGGGCCTTCGCGTCTTTTGGGACAGGGCTCAGACCGGAGTTTTTGTCTGGCTGATAGGTTGGGCCTAAAAGTTTGAGCAGCCCGCATGCAGAGTTGGTGTGACAAAGAGTTTACGTGATTAAGGACATTAACCCTAATCATACGCTAACAAGACAACTCCAAAGATAGTGGTGGAAAGGGATTCCACTTGCACCTTTTAAGGAGATTATGTTGGACCCAAATATGGTAGCTAACATATTTAGGAGTCTTACTCTAATTCAGAGGAGGATACCAAGGTGGTGGGAGCTCTATAAATACAAGGCCAATGTTACAATTAACAGGTATGACCTACTTTGAGCACTAAACACATAACCTCAATTGTTAAACCTTGTGAACGGCCTGTACTTATTCTCACACCGGAGCTATCCCCCGGCGGCACGGCCGTCAAGCTTCTGTGTGATCTGTTATTGTGCAGGTTTCAGCGCGTGGATTTTGTGATTGGACGCGCAGACGAAACTTGGTGTTAACATTGGCGCTAGAAGGAGGGCTTTAGTGTTTCTTTGCAATCACAAATAACTTTTTTCGGTAGCAGATCATGGCGAGTAAGAATAACGTCGCTGTCTCAGAAAAGGCAAAGACCCAGCAGTCTCACCAGACTACACATGTGAGGGGATCGGTGAAGGACCGCCTGGGATCTAAAGTTCTGGAGGTTGAAGAAATACCAGTTCATGATCTTCGGCGAAAGCTCTTCCACAGTAGTCAGCACACGCCTCAGCAAGCGAGTCAGGCCGACGAGAGACACTCGCGGGCCCTCGTGAGGGAGGACAAAAGAGAAGGCAGCCGAGATCAACGGGAGTTTCTCTTGTAGAAGAAAATGGAACAAAACAAGGATGCCATGTGGGCCCTTCGCCTGCAACAGGAGGAACTCGAGAGACAGATGGCCGACATGGCCGGAGATCAAGAGGCCTGTTCTAGGAGGCAGAGGAACCGGAGCCGATCCCGGTCACCCCGACGGAGAGAGACGAGAAGAGAAAAGAGCAGGCACAGAAGTCGCTCTCGAGACGGCAGCAGCAGAAGGAGAAGTCATTCGGCTGAACGCAGATCAGATCACCCAGCGAGGTCGGGCCGAACGAAGAGGGATGTGTCTCCTGAGTACGGGAGGGACCGACGTCGATCGTCCCCTTGGAATGAAGGATCTGACCCCCTCGTTCGAAGGGTGGCCGAGTTGAAAAAATTGCTGAGGGCAAAAAACTCAACGGGGACATCTTCGGCATGCCTAGGATCCCCCTTCTCTCCCGATATCAACCAAGTCACAGCCGACCCAAAAAAGAAGATGCCCCCGATAGAGACGTATGACGGATTGGGAGACCCCTATGACCACTCGGATGAGTATGACCGGCTGATGTCATATTATGGGCATTCGGATGCGGCCAAATGTCATATGTTCGCTACAACCCTGAAGAAGAGTGCCAGGGAATGGATGGGGACCCTGGCAGCAGGATCAATCGGATCATGGAACGATCTTCGAGAAAAATTTCATGCTCGGTTCGGAAGCAACCGAAGACGAGGGAAGATCACGGCGTCCCTCATGCAGGTACGGCAGAAATCAGATGAGACCCTAGGCCAGTACGTCAAACGGTTTCGAGAGGCAGTGGGATCGGTAGCGGAGCTGAATTCCCCACAAGCCCTGGGATTTTTTACAACCGGCTTAGACATCGGGAGATCTAAGAAGCTGGTAAAGGATTTGGTGATTAACCATCCGGCAGACTTGACCGAGGCCTTTCATCGGGCAGAAGGGTTCATCGCTATAGAAGAAGCTTTGGGAAATTTCAAACCACACCACCAACCTTATGAGAAATCGAAAGACCGGGAAAAACCGACCTACCAACGTTCGGACAACAACCAGTGGAGATCAGACCGAACGGAAAAGAAAAGCTACAACGGGGGAGGTTCAGGTGGCAACCGACCTCCACTACCCAACCGTAACATCAGCAAGGTCTATACTCCCCTCACTGCGGATCGGTCAAAAATTCTGCAGGAGATGAAAAACCAACCATTCTACGAGCCATGCCCCAGGCGAACCAAGCCCGGAAGGCGAGGTCGAGACAAGTACTGCGAATACCATCAGAGCACTGGACACTTGACCGAAGCGTGCACCAATCTGATGGACATGATCGAGAAAAATGTTCAGAACGGTCAACTGATACAATATGTAGTAGGTCGGGGAACTGCAGTGGTACCCAGGGAAGAGACTAGAGATCAAGCTCAGGATATTCAGGCTCCCCAGAACCCTCCTGTAAGACCCCGAATTTTATGAAATAAAAGTATTCAATTTTTCTTATAATTACTATTTAGTAAATGGTTAAATTGATAAATGTTAAAGTTAAGGGTGATATATGAAATTTTTTCGAAATACACAAGTGGTTATAAAATATTCATTGTTGTCGGGGAACATTCGCTTGGTCGTGGAATATTCTTACTGTCGGAGAATATTCGTACGACGGCGCAGTCTTGTGTGGGCTCCATAACGGAAAGCGATTGGATGAAGAAAACGACAAAAAAAATGAGTTGTTTATAAATAACGGCGTAGTTGTTACCGTTAACACTGTTGGAATACCCGGTGGTTAAAACACAGTAATACGCGTTGTTGCACAGTAGCACACGGTATTGCACCAATTATTGATTTTTACGTAAGAAGACATTACTCAATAATTATTACAGTAATTACTGTTCAATATTGTATTTTATTGATTCAATAATTGTTGCGTTGATATTTTATATTACTGTTGTTTTAATAATTGTCACTACACAGTATTTTCTATTATCGGAACAATAATTCATATTATCTGAATAATATTATTAGATAATATTATTGGCAATGTCTATAAAGTTCTGTCTAAGGAGAGGTTTGGTCATCTAATTGCGCGCCAGTAAGGAGAGATCCTTATTGGAAAGCCCCCTCTTTCCTGGGAACGGCCTGGTTGCCAGTACTGTGGTTCTGTAATATTATTTGTGTATAATTAATTATTGATTTATATGATGAGGAAAATATTGATTTTATGTGGATATAGATGGAAACAATTTTTAATGTGATAATTGTTAAAAATTAATATTTTATCTTTTTCTGATAAAATAATTCATTTAAATATATTATTTTAATAATATATTGATGATGATATTTTTACAATGAATGTGGGATATATGAGTATATGAGGAAGAGTATTTTTGTGGCATTAAATGATTAACACATGTTTTGTGTGTTGGTGGACACAATTCTTGACCGAAAATTTATTATTGACTGTAAAATCGTCCGTTTGTGGATTTCGGTTAATTTCTGTTTGGAATTTGGAAAAACTTTCTTCTGCAAAGTTGTAGAGAATTGAATTTCCTATAAAAACTTGCGAGATTCGAATTTTCTGATAAAATGGCTATTTATTATGAATTATTGAAGTTCTGAAGTTCCGAAATAATTGGTTTTTGAAAGTTTTAATTATTCTTATTTACAAAATCGTTTTTTTTGCTTGGTGGGCTGCATTAAACATGTGCAATGAGCTGAAATCAGATTTCAAGAGGTGGGCTTGATAATTTTGTAAATATAAATATTATTATATTCAATTTTCTGCTTTGGTGTTCTAAGCAATTTTCTATAAATAGGGTGCTTAGGTTAGAATTGAAAATCACACCAGAAACTGAAGTTTTCTCTCTATTTCTCTCTCTATATTATCGAGTGTATTCTTGTGAGTTTTTTTGATATCTTGAGTGTTGATATACGGTGCAAGTTCGTTCAGCGTTATTCCAGTCAGAAGTACTGCTCTTTTGAGGTAAGGGATAGTAAGGGATAGTAAGGGATAGTAAGGGATGTTATTTCTTCTTAAATGATATTATTTTCTCCAATATCATTATGCCGAAGTATTGATCTGAACTTTTGGAACTTTTCATGTCGGGGTTACTATTCATGAGTTACTATTCATGAGTTACTATTTATGAATTACTATTCACGAGTTACTATTCATGAGTTACTATTCATGAGTTACTATTCACGAGTTATTATTCATGAGTTACTATTTACGAGTTACTATTCATGAGTTACTATTCACGAGTTACTATTCATGAGTTACTATTCACGAGTTACTATTCATGAGTTACTATTCACGAGTTACTATTCATGACAAAATTGGTTTTTTTTCCTAACCAAATTGTAGTTGATTTATGAATATTACTCTTGAGATTAAAACTATATGTTGATCATATTATTTTATTATCATATATAACATTTTTATAACCCTGATGTTGAAATTCTCTTTCACTGGAGTGTAAAGATGGGTAGATTATTGGTATGATCATGACTAGGGTTCTCTTTGTCCAGTAGTGAAAAGTTGAATTGTGACTGGTATGATCATGACCATTGAATTTATAATTGAATATCTTTAGCTTAAGTGCAAAGGTGAAATGATCAACATGGTTATAATTATTGGTTATATAAATTTTGAAATGATTATATATTTCTTTGAGATAATAATATATTTGACTTGTAGTGCAAATATGAGCTGTTGAGGAATATCTTTGGCCTGTAGTGCAAAGATGAGTTGTTGATGAATATCTTTGGCCCGCAGTGCAAAGATGAAATTATTAGTATGATTATGAACATGAACTGTGATTTGGTATAATCATGATCTTTGATGTTTCAGGTAAAGACAAGTGATGAAAATTATCTTCGTTCTAGATGAGAAGAGGAATTTAGAACTATAATTATGATTATGAGTTATACATGTGATTGTGGACATGAATTGTTGATTAATGTTACAGGGATAAAACATTGTTGGTGGACTTTTAACATGGAGAAGATAATAGACTTTGTAGTCTATTTGACTCTTATAATGGATTGCTCGTTCCGCTGCAACTATGGTTGAAAATTTTTATCATCTACCATATGTTCTAAATCTCTGATTTAATTCTGTTGAAGGCTATTGATAATTTAATTATCTTTAGTCATGATATTCTTTACTGAGCTAGTTGTGCTCACCCTTCTGTTTCACAATTCCTTTCAGGTAATAAAAGTGTAGCTGGGTCGAGCGAGGGATAACAGGAGAATAGAACGATGGTCATCATTTAGTAGTTATATTTGGTGAATCATCTAGGGTGAGGTGAACCCAACGTTAGAATGGTGTTTTGCCACTATCATATAAGATGTCTAATGATATACAATCTCGTGTCATCATAAGACAGGGATGTGCTCATCCACTTGCTGAGTATATTTACGAGCACTACCTATATAATCTTGGTGTTTGTTTGAAGTATAATTCTCAATTAGAGACAGTTGAGATAATGATAAGTCGAGAGAAGACTCGCCATTAGGAAGAATATGATAGTAATCTTCTTGTCTTTCTTTGGGGTCTATTGGGTCAACCAAGAATAATTCTGTAGCCATATGATATCTATCATAACCTAGACGCATGGCCTCCCATGTACGAAGGTTTCCTTGAGCACTTCCTAAAGATTCTAATTTCTAACACAATTTTTGACTATACCTTTATGTAAGGTGTCATTGTGACGTGTTATCCAAGGTTGGGACATGAGTCACAGTTGGTATATATTTGTACCCAAACTCATAGCATATGTGTTGTTGTATTTTACACGACAATTATTGTAATAAAGTTGTAGTTGTTTTCTGTACCATGTATTTGGCGACTCAGAATGGGTTGGATGGAATGGACCTATTTTGGGGGCGTTACACCTCCCGCCCGAGGCGTGGTTGATGTCATTTCGGGGGGTTCTGTCGGACGGGTATCGGGGAGGAAGCGGAGCGGACATCTAGGAACAGTGCTGTCGGTCACAGGATCGACGACTAGAAAAGACCGGGCGTATCCTGGAACATCTATATCATTCTCGGACGAAGACTACCCGACAGACCTCATCGAGCCGCATGACGGCGCATTGGTAATAACAGCTCAGGTCGGGGTAGTGGATATGAAGAGAATGATGATAGACAACGGGTCTTCAGTCGACATCTTATACACTCATGCTTATCAGAGGCTGGACCTACAAGGAAAGAAGATGGATTTAGGATGGGAAGGACCCTTGTACGATTTCAGTGGAGATCCGATGTATGTGTCGGGCACCATCGAAATGCCAGTTAGGTTCGGCACAGCACCCAATCAAGTTGAAATAGTGGTTAGATTCTTTGTCGTCCAAATAGACTCGGCATACAACGCGATCCTCGGAAGGCCTACCTTGACAGCCCTGCAAGCAGTAACATCGATACCCCATTTTAAAATCAAGTTTTCAACACCGAACGGGATCGAGGAGGTAAAAGGAGACCTAGATATAGCCCGAAGGTGTTACCGGAACAGCTTGATTTCTTCAGGGGTCGGGGTCTGCAAACAGAAATAGACAATGGCCATTGAGATCGAACCATTCACCGAGGGGAGCACAGAGCCACTTGCTCTTCCGGCCGAAGAAACTGAAGATGTAGAGTTAGTGCCAGGAGAGAAAGAAAAATTAATCAAAATCGGTTCAGGGTTAGCAGAACCTTTCAGGACCGGACTGATAGAACTACTCCAAGTCTACGCCGACATCTTCGCATGGAAGCCGAGCGATATGCCCGGGGTAAGTGAATCAGTGGCTCTGCACCGACTGCACGTGGACCCGGGCAAGAAACCGGTCATACAGAAACGAAGGATTTTCTCCCCAGAAAGACAAAAAATCATCGACGAAGAGATTGCCAAACTCCTGGAGGCCGAATTTATCTTTGAGATTGATTACCCGGAGTGGTTGGCCAATGTGGTATTGGTCCAGAAGTAAAACGGGAAATGGAGGCTGTGTATCGACTACACGAATCTGAACAGGGCGTGTCCGAAGGATTTCTACCCTTTGCCCAACATAGATCAACTGATCGACGCCACGTCGGGATATGGTATATTGAGTTTTATGGATGCAGTCTCTGGATACCACCAGATTTCGATGAGTAAGGAAGACATCCCGAAGACAAGTTTTATCACACATCGGGCGATATACGCATACAGGAAAATGACCTTCGGGCTACTGAATGCCGGGGCAACTTATCAGCGGATGATGAACTTGGTGTTCACGAAACAATTGGGGAGGAGCATGGAGGTCTACGTAGACGACATGATCGTTAAAAGCATGTCAGTCCGTGATCATCTTGAAGATCTGGAGAACTGCTTTGAGACAGTCAGAAAACGCAAGCCAAGGCTAAACCCGACCAAGTGCACGTTTGGGCTGGGATCGGGAAAATTTCTAGGATATTTGGTCAGCAAAAGGGGAATCGAAGCAAACCCAGAGAAAATCCAGGCAGTCCTGGATATGAAATCTCCAAAGTCATACAAGGATGTGCAGAGACTAACGGGTCGGATCGCGGCCCTTCGAAGGTTCGTCTCTAAATCAGCTGAGAGGTGCCTTCCATTTTTTGACACCTTAAAAGGGCCTAAGAACGAGAAAAGTTTTCAGTGGACTTCAGAATGCGAGGACGCCTTCCAAGGGATCAAACAATATCTTTCTTCGGCACCTCTGCTGATGAAACCGATCCCTTCGGAACCCCTATATCTTTATCTGGCAGCGAGTTCGATGGCAGTGGGAGCAGCATTGGTTCGGGACAAAGGGGGAAATCAGTTCCCCGTATACTACGTCAGCCACGTGCTTCGGGATGCAGAACTCCGATACCCAAACCTGAAAATTTTTTCCTACGCTTTAATCATTGCAAGCAGAAAACTTCGGCATTATTTCCAGGGTCGGGTGGTGGTGGTATACACCGATCAGCCGTTGAAGAAAATTCTACATCGACCAGAGGTTTCGGGAAGACTGGCGGCATGGGCAATAGAGCTAACACAGTTTACGCTAGAGTATCAACCCCGAACAGCAATCAAAGGACAAGCGCTAGCAGACTTCGTCGTGGAATGTTCGTTCTCGGAGCCAGATGTGGGATCGGTGACCGAAACGCAACACATAAAGACTTCATGGACACTATATGTCGATGGCTCATCAACGTCAGACATCAGTGGTGCAGGGGTCATACTGACGAGCCCCGAAGGATTCAAAGTCCAACAAGCTATTCGATTTCGGTTCAAAGCAACCAATAACGAAGCAGAATACGAGGCCATTCTAGCCGGGTTAAAGTTGGCCCGAAGCCTAGAAGTATAGAACTTGGTCATCTATAGTGACTCGCAGCTGGTCGTCAAACAAATTTCGAGAGAGTATGAGGCTCGGGGGGCAAGAATGACGAAGTTCTTAGCCGAGACAAAGAATAGACTGACATACTTCAACTCTGTCAGCTGTCAGGGAGTGAATAGATCCGACAACATAGTAGCGGATGCACTGGCCCGGCTGGCGTCAACTGAAGCCAGCTCCTTCGACGGTTCGGTGTATCTGGAGACACTGGAACAGCCAAGTGTCCCGAAAGAAGAGGTGCTATGTGTTGATCGGCTGAACTGTTGGCTTACACCTTATATTTTTTATTTGGCTGATGGAACATTACCTTCGGACCAGATTCTAGCAAGGAAGATCAAGCACCGAAGTTCGAATTTTGTACTGATTGACGGAGATTTGTACCGAAGGGCCTTCAGCTCTCCCTTACTTAAATGTTTAACACCGTCAGAGGCGAGCTACGCACTTCGGGAGGTACATGAAGGGATTTGTGGGGATCACATGGGCGCCAAGTCACTGGCGCATAAAATTCTAAGACAGGGGTATTACTGGCCAACCATCTGCACAGAGGCCAAGGAACTCGTCAAAAAATGTCCCAAGTGTCAACTAAACAGCAACATCCCACATCAATCGCCCGAAGAACTCTACTCGGTCTTATCCCCGATCCCCTTCGCAGTATGGGGAATCGACATCCTGGGGCCTCTGCCGAAGGCCAAGGGACAAGTCAGCT
This sequence comes from Panax notoginseng, assembly GCA_016801055.1. Taxonomy (NCBI): domain Eukaryota; kingdom Viridiplantae; phylum Streptophyta; class Magnoliopsida; order Apiales; family Araliaceae; genus Panax; species Panax notoginseng. The sequence continues at coordinate 164,592,695 of CM029019.1, forward strand.
TTATAATAGTGGCTATCGATTACATGACAAAGTGGGTCGAAGCCAAACCACTGCAGAAGATCACCGAACAGGAATGCCTTAACTTTTTGAAAGAAGGAGTAGTTTATCGGTTCGGCATTCCGATGGCAGTAGTCTCGGATAACGATAGACAGTTCGTGGGGTCAAAGTTTGAAAGCTTCCTGAAAGAGTTGGGAATTCAACACCGGAAGACTTTGGTTGCCCACCCTCAGTCAAACGGTCAAGTAGAAGTGACAAATCGAACCCTACTCAACGGGATAAAAAGAAGACTTGATGAGTTGAAAGGTCGATGGCCCGAAGAACTATTCAGTGTTTTGTGGGCATATCGAACAACCCCGAGGACAACCACTGGAGACTCACCTTTTCGACTGGCCTATGGAACCGATGCACTCATACCAGTAGAGATCAGTTCCCCCACCCTTCGGGTCAGCCAGTACAAAGAGCTCTACAATGATGAAGGCCTGAAAGTAAATCTGGACCTGCTAGATGAAGCTCGTGTCGCCGCGGTGTTGAGGTTGGCCATTTATCAACAGAAGACAGCCCGACACTATAACCAGAAGGTGAAGCTGAGGAGGTTCGAGGTAGGAGATTTGGTGCTTCGGGAGACAGAGGCATTAACCCCCCAGAACACAGGAAAATTAATGCCTAACTGGGAGGGGCCTTATGAGATAGTAGAAGTGCCGAAGCCAGGGACTTACCGGCTTTGGGCAATGGATGGGTCGGAGGTAAAGAATACATGGCATGCTGGAAGACTTAGGAGATATTACCAGTAAATACATGCCTATTCTTTCATTCTAATGGTGTAATTTATGCAATTTATCAATGAAATGAAAACTTCTCTCAGAGAAACGTTTGTACTTCATTTTAATCTTGCACTGCTTTACCGATCATATAAGCTTCGAGCGTAAAACGATCAGACGGTCCGAGAGAACTTAACTGATCGATAAACGCCACAAGTATAACTGATCGACAAAGCTACACATCCGATCAGATAAGCTTCGAGCGTAAAACGATCAGATAGTCCGAAAGAATTTAACTGACTGATAAAATGCCACAAGTATAACTGATCGATAAAAGTTACAAATCCGAGACAGTACGCTTTAGACATAAATTGACCAGACAGTCAGAAATAACTTAACTGTGCGATAAAAGTAAAGTTAAACTGATCGAGATAACTACTTAGAAATCTTTTGTCTTCATTCATATTCTAAAGGTTTTACAGTTCCCGATCAGATAGGCTTCGGGTACATACACCGTCGGCCTCTCTGGTCAGGTTGAATTACAAAACTTAGAAAAGAAAAAACTACAAGTATAAACAAGTTCAAGAGAAAATTAAGGGGAACCAGCATCGGCTTCGGCCTCGGACTCCTTGTCAGAAGAATCAAGGATCGAGGCATCCAGACCAGCATCAACAAGCTTCGTTCGGGCCTTCTCCCGATAAGCTTCGACACCCTCTGCAAACTGGGTCATAATCTTATCGGTCAGGGCAGGCGATTCTTCGTATTCTCTGATGGCAGCCTGCTTAATGATGGCCTGTTCGGCCATCAAAGTGTTGTTCGCGTGGATCAAGGTACCCAGCTGAGCATGAACCCCCGCGAACTTCCCCTCGATGACCTGAAGGTTCCCCACCAAGGTCCTATTCTCTTCGGCCATCATCTCCTTGTCATGCACCAGCTTCTTGGCATGATCGTTGAGACCGACAAACTCTTGTTGAAGTAGGGAATTTTGTTCTTCGAGTTCGGCAATTCGGTGATTAGCCTGGATCACCTTATTCCTGGTATCAGCATGAAGATCCCGCTCCCTCTTCAGCTCCGAATCCCGACCCGACAACTCCGCTTGGAGAAGCTCCACATCGGTTCTCAGCTGGACCTCTCTCTTAGTAGATCGGGCAAGAGGAGCGATAGCCCGAGCGAGGATGGCATTGGCCTAAATACAGAGGCGAATTGATCAGACAACAAAAAGGTAAAAGAAAATATATATACAAACGAGGATGAATACCTGAGTCTGCGCTCGGATATATGAAACCAGAAATTCCTCATACGAGAAGTTCTTGAACCGCTCATCATCACCGGAAAGCTTGAATTGATCAAGCAAATGGAAAGGAAATTTGTCAGCTGGGCTCTTCGGCCAACAAGTAGTTGGTGATCCTCCAGAAGAGCTAGCTTTGGACTTCGGGGAGGAAGCTTGGATCGGGGCAACGACCTCCTCGGCTTGGGGGGGGCCTTCGATCAACCGCGGCTTCTTTGAGGCCGGTTCCAGAAGCTGACCCTCGGTATCCTCCGAATCTTCGACCACCGTCACTATGGTTGGAGGTGGGGGAGTTGATTTGAGAATAGGCTTCGGCGGGGCCACAACGATGGCCTTGGGGGGAGCTCGAACAGAAGAAGATCTCTTCTTCGACTTCTTTAGCAAAGCCATCTTGTTGGCCCCCTTCATCTGTAACACACTTTTCGTGGAAGCATCAGCCTTGGAAGGTTCGGGAAGAGGACCGGTTGACGAACCGACAGACATTTCGACAATAAGAACAGCCTCGTCTGAAGGAGAGTCATCAGCGGCAGGGAGATGGATGGGCTCGACGAGGATCGGCAGTGGGGACAGAGCCACTTCAGCATTGTTAGGCTTGAAGATGGTCACTACAACACAAAATAAAAGGATCATTAATAAAATCGAAGCAAAGGATCGGGAGAATAAGAAAACGGGTTCGGATAGGACAACTTACAGCCGTGTTCGTAGAGCCAGGATTCGTTGGACACGATCCCCAGACCCCAGCTGGTCTGCTTCAGAAGGGCGTAAAACTTCTTGAAGGCAACCGAACGACTCTTCGGAAATTTGTTGACCTTCATGGGGATGTCTTCGGGACCGGCCCAGTTGGGGAGTAGGTTGAGATCAGTTCCCCTCATGAAGAACCATTGTGAATGCCACCCCTTGTTACTGGATGGGGTCTTCACGAAGGTGTCCCGTCCAGGAACACGGTTCAGATGGCGTAGGCCGGGTTCTTTTGACCGACCAACCGAGAACAGGACGAAGAAGAAGTCCAGCCCGGGGGTGATGCCAGCCTCCTGGCAGAGGGCGATGAAGCTGATCAGCTGGATGTAGGAGTTGGGAGCCAGCTGGGAGAACCCGATCCCTACCAGGAAGAGGAAAGAAGAGATGAACTCGTGGAGGGGGAACCGAACCCCGTACCTTAGGGCATACAGGTGGACGGCTACCCAATCGCCCTCGGGTCGGTGGTACATCCTCTCGCTGGCCTCGGGAACCCGAAGCTTATATTCTTTAGGGATGTTGATTAAGGTTCGGATGTCTGACAGTTGGGAGGGGGTGATGGAAGATTTGGTGTTGATGACAGCATAGTCGATTTTCGAAGCGTAGAGTTGGCGAATTCGGGTTTCGGCATTCTCCACAGAGACTTCGACCGGAGCAGCCTCCAGCTCGACTTGGAGAAGGTCGCCGGAAGTAAGATTGGGAGTGCCGGCTGCTGTGACTGTTGTGGGACGAGGATCACTGGAATCAGCCATTTGTGGTGGTTTGAAAGGAGGAAAGGTACAAGACAAGAGTTTAGAGGGGAAATGGCACAGATTGAAGAAATTTGGAGAAATGAGTATCTCGCCGGAAATCGCCCTTGCCGGAAAAACTTAAAAGAAAATTTTCAAAATGTAGATGGCTCGAAAAAGTGATAGTGATGGATGTTGGGGGACTTATATAGCATGTCCGGCACTGTTTCCAATGGCGGCTATTTATGGTAGATGGGGCCCAGTTATGAAAAAGCGTTGATGATTGGGTAATATACCCATGAATCGGATATACTTGGGTTTAAATTATTGTATTTTTGAGTCATTTAGGAATATTTTTACTGTGTTTATGTGTTGTATTGCAGATTCGGAAGCTGAGGAGACAAATTGGGGATTTAAGCTAATAAATGGCAAAGTCGTAATTTTCTAGAAGGTAGCGCCGGGGCGCTGTGTTATACATTGCAAATAGCGCCGGGGCGCTAAGCTGTGGCTGGGTCTGACGCGGAGCGCGTACGTGAGGCAGGCGTGGACAACATTTTGACTATCAGTTTGACCTTGTTGGAGGAATTTATGAGGAGTCTATTTGGATTAGGAGTTGTGGATATATATATATATATATATATATATATATATATATATATATATATATATATATATATATAAAGTGATTCTTTTTAACGGAGAAGTGGAATATCAGGGAGATTAACGGAGGAAGAGGAGCAGATCTGAAAGCTGAAAAATTGGAGTTCTTCTTCTTCTTTATTCTTTTAAATTGTTAACTCATTGAGGATGATTTATCAATTATTTATAACTTTTATTTCCATCATGAACTAATTTCTTTTATTAAGATTCCAATGGAACTTATTATGGTTATGGGTTAATTATTTGATTTATCCCAATTATTTATGTTGAAGTGAATTGTTCATCTTGCTTTGTGTTTATTGATTAATTATTTGGCCAATAATTACCTTGTTACTCTAGAAGGAATTGGGAAAGGAATTCTAGAGTTAGAACTAGGCAGGGTGACATGTGCCTTAGTTATTTGCACAGTGAATAATTAGGTTTGTGAATAGAATGAGAATATCTATTTGCCGCATGTAACATAAAAGGAATTGGATGTGTAACGAGTTTAATTCAATTATTTTGCATAGAGATATAGTAAAATTAATTTGGGTTAAATAGAAGGCAATTGATCACTCGAGAGAGGGCTTTTGGCATTTGAAAATTCCTGTTAACAATTCAGAAGATGTAATAATTGGGATAATTAGATAATTGATTTAATAATCATAATTGGGGAAATTGGAGTCTTAATTTTTATTTATTTGCATTCATATAATTATTGATTGGTTCTTTGTTTTCTTTTAGAATAATTTCTTGCTTTATCAAAATTAATTTTTCTTTTAGTTTTAGAGAATCAAAATTTTCGGTTGTTTAAATAAAATTGAATTGATACAGTACTAGTAGGTGGAGTTTATTAATTGGAATTCTCTGAGGAATCGACACTCTAATTTATCATTATATTATTTGTTGACCGTGTATACTTGCACGTATCCATTGATTGTGAAATCAATCAACAAGTTTTTGGCGCCGTTGCCGGGGAATTCTTTGTTAATATTAATTCCATATTAGTTATAATCAATTCGTTTTTAATTTAAACGTTACTTATTTTTCTTCTTGTCTTTGCAGGAATTCTTTGAAAGTGTATGCTCACTAGATCAAAGGCGAGAAAGGAACTTTTTCCTTATACAGACGAGATTGAAAGGGAGTTCCGGAAAGCACAATCGACTAGTGCGGCACCACCCGAGGAAGAAAAACTGGCAGAACAAGAAATTCTAGTGAACATGGCAGGGAACGATCAGAAACCACTTCGGGACTATGCCATGCCGAATGTCACGGATATTCAGTCGAGTATTAGGAGGCCGGCAATCAATGCTAACACCTTTGAGATCAAACCGGCAACCATTCAGATGCTTCAGAATCAATGTCAGTTTGGGGGTAGTTCATTAGATGATCCGAATATGCACATCTTAAGTTTCTTGGAGGTTTGTGACACCTTCAAATTCAATAACATGTCAGAAGATGCTATAAGGTTGAGAATGTTCCCATTTACCCTGAAAGATAAAGCACGAAGTTGGTTACACTCTCAACCTTCGGACTCAATCCTTACTTGGGACGATTTAGCTCAAAAATTTCTAGCTAAGTTTTTCCCACCAGCAAAGTCAGCAAAACTCCGGAACGATATTCATACCTTCGCACAGTTTGATTCAGAATCGTTGTATGAGGCGTGGGAAAGGTTTAAGGATATGCTCCGCAAGTGCCCACACCATGGAATTCCACAGTGGATGCAATTGGGGATATTTTGTGATGGTTTACAAGCATCCACGAGAGCAAATATTGATGCAGCAGCAGGAGGAGCGATTATGTCAAAATATTTGGACGAGGCATATAAGTTGTTAGAAACGATGGCCACCAACAACTATCAGTGGCCCATGACAAGAAATAACCCTCCGAAAACATCGGGAAAGTATGATGTGGATGCGATAACATCATTACAAGTGCAAATGACCGCAATGGCTAAGCAGATAGAATTATTGCGACCACAATCCACTCAGCAGGTAGCGATGGTTTGTGATATATGTGCTGGGGGTCATACTACGGATCAATGTGCCATAAATGCTGAAGCAGCGCAATATGTGGGGAGTTATAATCGATCTACTCAGCCTTATCAGAATCAAAATGCATATAATATGGGGTGGAGAAATCATCCGGGTTTTTCATGGAGTAACAACCAAGCTGCAGAACAAGTGCCAAAACAACAAAACACTTCCGGGTTTCAAAACCAGACACAACAAACTGTGAGGAAAGCAAGTTGGGAAGAAGCCTTGGAAAGGTTTGTGAAACCAACTGAGAAAAGGAGCGAGGAGAGTGATAAGAGATTTAATCAATTGGAGCTAAGTATACAAAGTCAGCAGGCATCAATCAAAAATCTAGAAAATCAAATGGGACAAATGGCACAGGCATTGAATAACCGACCACTGGGAACACTTCCGAGCGACACTGAGAAAAATCCGGGAAGAGATGAGCATTGTAAGGCGGTAACCATACGAAGTGGAAAAGAACTACCAGAGTCCATCACAGATAAGGAAAAAGAGGACAAGGTATTAATTGAAACCGATGAAGTGGTGGAGACCGAAAAGCGTCAAGATGAGACCGCACAGCAGAAAAATTCGGAACCAACCAATACAATGCCTCCCATACCGTATCCGCAGAGATTTCAGAAATCCAAGTTAGATAAGCAGTTCTCACGATTTTTGGATATCTTCAAGAAATTGCATATCAACATCCCCTTCGCCGAAGCCTTGGAACAAATGCCGAGTTACGCAAAGTTTATGAAGGAGGTTTTGTCAAAGAAGAGGAAATTGGGTGAATTTGAAACAGTAGCATTGACAGAGGAATGCAGTGCTATCATTCAGAATAAATTACCGCCAAAGCTCAAGGATCCAGGTAGCTTTAATATTCCGTGCGAGATTGGAAATCAGTTTTCGGGACGAGCTTTATGCGATTTAGGGGCCAGTATAAATCTAATGCCATTATCCGTCTACAGCCAGTTCGGACTTCAGGCTCCACGCCCAACAAATATCAGTTTACAGTTAGCAGATAGGTCGGTTACATATCCACGAGGTATAGTTGAAGATGTGTTAGTAAAAGTGGATAAATTCATCTTCCCTGCGGATTTCTTTATTTTAGATTGTGAAGCGGACAGTGAAATCCCGATCATTCTTGGACGTCCATTTTTGGCGACAGGAAGAACATTAATTGATGTTCAAAAAGGTGAATTGACAATGCGAGTTGAAGATCAACAGGTCACCTTTAACGTTTTCAAGTTAATGTCGTACCCAAAAGAAAAAGGTGAATGTATGCGGGTTGATATTATGGAGGAATTGGTGAATCATAAATTCAACATAACTTTTTCGGAGGACCCACTTGAAACAATTTTGCTCGGGGCAGATGACTATGGTATTGAAGAGGATGTCGAATATGTCAAATGGCTAGACACACCATCAGTGTTTCGGAAGGGCAATCAATCCTTCGACACTATAGAGAGGCCCGAAGCGGAAGGTAAAAAGTTCAAACCATCAATAGAAGAGCCACCGATGCTAGAGTTAAAGCCATTACCATCCCATCTACAATATGCTTACCTGGGCAAAGACGATACCTTACCAGTTATTGTTTCAACAGAATTGAATGATACGCAAAAGGAGAAACTGCTGCGTGTCTTGCGAAAATTCAAAACAGCAATTGGGTGGACTATAGCGGACATTCGAGGTATTAGCCCATCATTCTGTATGCATAAAATCTTAATGGAAGAAGGGGCAAAACCAACCATCGAGATGCAAAGAAGGCTAAACCCCATCATGAAGGAGGTGGTGAAAAAGGAGATTATAAAGTGGTTGGATGCTGGCATTATTTACCCGATCTCAGATAGTTCATGGGTGAGTCCTGTACAATGCGTACCAAAGAAAGGGGGTATGACAGTGGTGAAGAATGAGGCGAATGAGCTCATCCCTACTCGAACAGTTACAGGATGGAGAGTATGCATGGACTACCGCAAGCTAAATAAAGCCACACGCAAGGATCACTTCCCTTTGTCATTCATTGATCAGATGTTGGATAGGTTAGCGGGGCATCAGTTCTATTGTCTCTTGGATGGTTATTTCGGATATAATCAAATTGCTATAGCACCGGAGGATCAAGAGAAAACGACCTTCACATGCCCATACGGTACGTTTGCATTTCGGCGAATGTCTTTTGGTTTATGTAATGCACCAGCAACCTTTCAGCGATGCATGATGGCAATCTTCTCCGATATGGTCGAGAAAAATTTGGAGGTGTTTATGGACGATTTTTCTGTGTTCGGTGATAGCTTTGATTTGTGCCTGAGAAATCTGAATTTAGTGTTGAAACGGTGCGTGGAGACTAATCTAGTTCTTAATTGGGAAAAATGCCACTTTATGGTGAAGGAAGGGATTATTCTAGGGCATAGGGTTTCTGCAGCAGGATTAGAGGTGGATAAAGCGAAGATTGAGACCATTGAGAAATTACCACCTCCATCATCTGTGAAAGGAATTCGGAGCTTCTTGGGACACGCGGGTTTCTACAGACGTTGCATCAAAGATTTTTCAAAAATTTCAAAACCTTTGTGTTCCCTGTTAGAGAAAGATGTGCCCTTCAAAATAGATAAGTCATGTATCGAGGCATTCGAAATTTTAAAAAAGAAGTTAGTATCTGCCCCAATCATTGTCGCACCCGATTGGTCTATACCATTCGAATTGATGTGCGACGCCAGCGACTATGCAGTGGGAGCAGTTCTGGGTCAACGGCACAACAAAATTTTCCATACAATCTATTACTCAAGTAAGACGTTGACAGATGCTCAGTTGAACTACACAACCACCGAAAAAGAACTACTTGCAGTTGTGTTCGCCTTTGACAAATTCAGAGCATACCTCATCGGAACCAAGGTCATTGTCTATACTGATCATTCTGCAATCAAATATTTGATCGAGAAGAAGGATGCCAAACCAAGATTGATACGGTGGGTGTTATTTCTTCAAGAGTTTGATTTAGAGATTCGGGATAGAAAGGGTACAGAAAATCAAGTAGCAGATCATCTTTCGCGATTGGAAAATGATGAGGTGCAGAGAAAAGACAATGCATTGATTAACGAGAAATTTCCGGACGAACAACTTCTCCGAGTAACCACAACATTGCCTTGGTATGCTGATTATGTGAACTACGTGGTTGCTAAGGTGTTACCACCGGAGTTGAACTCACAACAACGAAAGAAATTCCTCCATGACGTGAAGCAGTACTATTGGGATGAACCATTCTTGTTTAAAGCCTGCGCGGATCAAATAATTAGACGTTGTGTGCCACATGAAGAGATGGACAGTATCTTGGGTCATTGCCACTCATCCGATTATGGAGGTCATTATTCCGGTGATCGAACTGCGGCGAAGGTGTTACAATCAGGATTCTACTAGCCTTCGTTATTCAAGGATGCATATCTCTATGTGCTAAAGTGTGATCGATGTCAACGCATAGGTAATATCTCCAAGCGAAATGAAATGCCACTCAACTCTATATTGGAGGTATAGCTGTTCGACGTCTGGGGAATCGATTTCATGGGACCGTTTCCCTCATCTTTTAATAATCAGTATATTCTGTTGGCGGTGGATTATGTGTCCAAATGGGTAGAAGCTGCAGCTTTGCCCACAACTGATGCCAACGTCGTTCTTCGATTCTTGAAGAAAAATATCTTCACACAATTTGGAACTCCGCGGGCAATAATAAGTGATGAGGGAATGCATTTCTGTAACAAGCAGTTCACAAAATTGTTGGTGAAATATGGGGTTCATCATAAAATAGCAGCTGCGTATCATCCCCAAACTAATGGCCAAGCTGAGGTCTCCAATAGGGAGGTTAAGAGGATTCTGGAAAAGGTGGTCAATCCGTCACGAAAAGATTGGTCTTTACGTCTTGACGATGCTCTATGGGCATATCGTACAACATATAAGAATCCGATCGGTATGTCACCTTATCGAATGGTTTACAGAAAGGCGTGCCACCTCCCAGTCGAGTTAGAGCATAGTGCACACTGGGCCATTCGAAAGCTAAATTTTGATGAACAAGCAGCAGGTGAAAAAAGGTTACTGTAGTTAAATGAGATGGATGAACTTCGTTTCAACGCTTATGAAAACGCAAAACTATACAAGGAGAAGGTCAAAGCATGGCATGATAAGAAAATTCTCACTAAAACATTTGAACCGGGCCAACAAGTCTTGCTTTTCAACTCGAGATTGCGTTTATTTCCTGGGAAATTGAAATCACGTTGGTCAGGTCCTTTTACAGTCGTGTCTGTTGCACCACACGGTAACATCGAGATCGAAAAACCAAATTCAAATTGCCCATTCAAGGTCAACGGTCAAAGACTCAAACATTATTGGAGTGGGCCCATTGAACGTCAAATTACGGTCATGAACCTCTCTGACTCAGTGGAAAATTGAACACACCAGCAAAGTCGGGCCGACGACAGTAAACCAAGCGCTTATTGGGAGGCAACCCAATCATTTTTCTTTTTAATTTTAATTTTATTTTTATTTTTATTTAGATTCTTGAACTTATATGTTGTAGGTAACAAGAGCCCCGGCCTAAGCCCAATTCAGAAGCTCCTGACTATTAACGCCCCGGCGCTATTTCTAAGGGCAATTATAGCGCCCCGGCGCTATCCCAATCCAAGAGCTACTGACCTATAGCACCCCGGCTCTCAATTTGTGCTACAACACAGCGCCCCGGCGCTATGCACTTCATGAACTTTCTGACCTATAGCGCCCCGGCGCTATTTCCTAATATATTTTTAGCGCCCCGGCGCTATGCACTTCATGAACTTTCTGACCTATAGCGCCCCGGCGCTGTTTCCTAGTCTATTTTGAGCGCCCCGGCGCTGTGGTTGCGTCCCAGACTCCTACTTGCACTTAAATACCGGACGGTTACATTCCTTTTCTATTTCAACTTCTCTCCTCTATTAAGTCCATAAATTTCATCTTTCTCAATCAATTGCAACACGATCTAACCAGGTATGTCTTGAATTATATTTGATTTTTGGGGCAAAAAGCTATCTACGGATATGGTTGGTATGTACATATTCTACTAAATGTATATCTTTTTACACCAACATCAAAGAATGTCACTCTCCTGATCTTGATTATATTTTTACGACACGTATTAATTCTTAAATTGGGAGCATATGTTATTATAAATGTTTGACTGAAAGGGATGCATGGTGCACCCACAAGGTGTTTGATAATTTGCCCGAATCATTAATCTTGTCTACATGCACACATATCACCATGTTTCGCACTATAATTCTGGACCTTCAGGCTACCGCAATGATTTCAATCTACTGTAGCACATAGCTATCATTACACATAGTCACTTAGAGTGGGGGGAATTACACTATTTTGATACGTGCATGTCTCTTATTGCACTACATGGCAACTCTTGCGGACATTTCCTGTGTGGCTTGCGTTCATTCTCGAAACTGAATAATCCCTGACTCCGATTGATACTATTGTGCATGTTGTTGCATTTTTGTGTCGAGTATCATCCCCCACTAATGTAGTCAAATTCGACATATATTTTAAAGTTTGTGGGTAAAGTCAAACCTAAGATTATCCAATTTCTAATTTTATTCGACGCTAATACATAAATATGCTTGTAATTGTAGAATTTTTGGCATGACATCCAAACGCCAACGTGGTGAAGGGTCAGGGACCGCCTCAACTCCACCTCCGCGATTTGACAGCCGTCGTTTTGTCAGTCATGCGGCTCAGGAAAGATATAATCGAATGGCTACTCGGTCATTGGTTCTGGAGCGTGGGTTGAGACCGGATCAATCAAAGGATGGCGACATGGCAGTCATGATAGCTGAGAGGAACTGGTTCACACTTACAGAGTAGCCCGAACCAGCCGTAATAACAGTGGTGAAAGAATTTTATGCCAACGTGCCCGAGCATGATCACTATACGGTATTTGTAAGGGGCAAAACAGTGGAAATTGGCGAAGAGGACTTCAATGAGTGTTATCAATTGCCAGTTGAGGATTTTCATGATGAGTATGCTGGTTTTATTAGTGATGGACCGGACTATGAGCAGATAATACGTGAACTTTGTCAGCCGGGCACCACATGGACCGTGCATGAATGCGGAAACATGACTTTCCCACTATCGAATCTTAGCTTATATGGGAAGGCATGGTATGCGTTCATTTGCGTAAAACTCATGCCATGTACACATGTGAGTCATGTTACTCGGGAACGTGCAGTCCTTCTTTACTCAATCATCAAAGGCTATAAAATTAATGTGGGACATCTCATTTTGCAATCTGTCCTTCGAGCATCTCGTGGAAGTACCACTGGAGGGTTACCACATCCGTCTCTCATCTGCGTTTTGTGTGCCAAGTTCGGTGTCAAATGGAAGTCCGACGAGATGATTCAAAAGGCCATGCCAGTGCTGGACCATAAGTTGATAAGTAGATACAAAGTGTAGATGGGTGGGGCAAATCACCCTAGGGGATTGGGTTTCATAATTCCCCAAGTTGCACCTGCACAAGACCCCCCACCTCAGGCTCCACCTACTTATAGCCCATATACAGCAGCTCATCGTGGTGTGGTCCCCGAAGCTGTCCAGCGGGAGATAGATGGCTGGTTTTACAACATGGAATCTCAGAATGTGCGCTTGTCGGAACGTCAGGACGTGATTTTCAAATTTTTAGTTGACCAATTTGCTGCACAGAATGCACTGACCGTCCAATCACATCCGGGCGTGCAACTTAGCCATTTCCCAACTGCTCCTGTTCTTCTTGTATTTCCCCCTTCCGATCAAGAGATGAGCGATGATGATGATGCACCACCCGAAGAATAAGCTCGTCAGGGAAGTTATCTGTTTTATTTTGTTATATTTTTCGCATGAGGACATTGCTCTAGATTAGTTTGGGGGTAGTTAAGTTTTATTTTTAAATTTCTAGTTTGTTATTAGTTTGTGGATTTGGATTGTTATTGATAATTCTGGCGTTTGCTCTAGTGCGTTTATTCGGGGGCCAATGATGAAATTAGAATTGCATGAACAAGTCTAGTAAGGATTGTTAAGTCAGTGATATAATTGTCTGGACATGATTTGAATCTCTATCTGTGTGACATTGATATTATAGGATAGCACTTTGAAAAACGACCATGTTGGCTATGATAGTTTAAATGGTTAAATAATAGAGTTCTAAAGGATGATTGCTAGCGAAATGAAAAGACAAGTTGAATAGCTAGTGAAGACTGAATTTACACATAAACTCGAGTTTGGGGGAAAAATATTTGGAATATATAAGCTTTCATCAAAAAAAAAAAAACACCGTGGCGTGCTTGTCTAGTTTTGTGGCCTTTGTTATTTGAGCAAGTAAGCCCGAGGGGACTGTCTTTACACCTAGCGCCCTAAGGTCTTAATGACTTGGGAGTCGTTGGTCGAAAGCTCGTTAAGGTAGCATTGAAAAGCCTAAGGGAATAAGACAATGCATAGTCATGTGAAAAAAAAAATTTAGTAATAATAATAAAGCGGGAAAAGTGCAAAATGCCCCCGTCTGAAAAAAAATATATTAAGCATAAGTATTTCATGTTGACCCCTGAATTTTTGATGATTGTTTAATTTCAGTCGAATCTAGTTTATTTGATGAACTCTTGAGTAGAGCTGTATGAAATTTTTTATAAACTTTATTATTTTTCAGCGTTTTGCTTTTCATTAGTTAGCATGGTTGTTGAACACACACTCACAATATCAGTAATAACAGATTTGGATTGGTTGATTGTTGGGATATCATTGATCTGTTTTCACAAGATGTATTAGCATGTTTTTGTGATTTTTCTGAGGCCTATGGATATACGTAAGTTATTGGATGCTGGAATTATGTTCATTCAGTTAGCTGCAATTGCATGAGTTATGTTTTTATATTGTTAGTATTGTTTTGTGTTTGTTGCTTGAGGACATGCAACGGTTTAAGTTTGGGGGTATTTGATGATTGGGTAATATTCCCATGAATCGGATATACTTGGGTTTAAATTATTGTATTTTTGAGTCATTTAGGAATATTTTTACTGTGTTTATGTGTTGTATTGCAGATTCGGAAGCTGAGGAGACAAATTGGGGATTTAAGCTAATAAATGGCAAAGTCGTAATTTTCTAGAAGGTAGCGCCGGGGCGCTGTGTTATACATTGCAAATAGCGCCGGGGCGCTAAGCTGTGGCTGGGTCTGACGCGGAGCGCGCACGTGAGGCAGGCGTGGACAACATTTTGACTATCAGTTTGACCTTGTTGGAGGAATTTATGAGGAGTCTATTTGGATTAGGAGTTGTGGATAAATATATATATATAAAGTGATTCTTTTTAACGGAGAAGTGGAACATCAGGGAGATTAACGGAGGAAGAGGAGCAGATCTGAAAGCTGAAAAATTGGAGTTCTTCTTCTTCTTTATTCTTTTAAATTGTTAACTCATTGAGGATGATTTATCAATTATTTATAGCTTTTATTTCCATCATGAACTAATTTCTTTTATTAAGATTCCAATGGAACTTATTATGGTTATGGGTTAATTATTTGATTTATCCCAATTATTTATGTTGAAGTGAATTGTTCATCTTGCTTTGTGTTTATTGATTAATTATTTGGCCAATAATTACCTTGTTACTCTAGAAGGAATTGGGAAAGGAATTCTAGAGTTAGAACTAGGCAGGGTGACATGTGACTTAGTTATTTGCACAGTGAATAATTAGGTTTGTGAATAGAATGAGAATATCTATTTGCCGCATGTAACATAAAAGGAATTGGATGTGTAACGAGTTTAATTCAATTATTTTGCATAGAGATATAGTAAAATTAATTTGGGTTAAATAGAAGGCAATTGATCACTCGAGAGAGGGCTTTTGGCATTTGAGAATTCCTGTTAACAATTCAGAAGATGTAATAATTGGGATAATTAGATAATTGATTTAATAATCATAATTGGGGAAATTGGAGTCTTAATTTTTATTTATTTGCATTCATATAATTATTGATTGGTTCTTTGTTTTCTTTTAGAATAATTTCTTGCTTTATCAAAATTAATTTTTCTTTTAGTTTTAGAGAATCAAAATTTTCGGTTGTTTAAATAAAATTGAATTGATACAGTACTAGTAGGTGGAGTTTATTAATTGGAATTCTCTGAGGAATCGACACTCTAATTTATCATTATATTACTTGTTGACCGTGTATACTTGCACGTATCCATTGATTGTGAAATCAATCAACAAGCGTGTACCAGCTCGTTTTTCGTGAAGAAACCGCTTGAGTTCTTGAGACAACTCATCATTATGGCGTGACTATCCAAATTCATGTCCTTTCAAGTCTCATGTCATAAATATCTTATAACAAGAGACTGGGGGGCAATGTTCGGGAGTGTTTTACCGACCCTCTTTTAGGCTGAAGGCTTGGGCCGGGTCAAAGGAGGTCGGGCTCATGTGTTCGGTAGCATAGAGGAGGATGGGGTCGGGTACCCGAGCCCAATAGGCCGGGACCCGATTTTGACCATGGAGGTCGGGGTCGGGCCTTCGCGTCTTTTGGGACAGGGCCCAGACCGGAGTTTTTGTCTGGCTGATAGGTTGGGCCTAAAAGTTTGAGCAGCCCGCATTCAGAGTTGGTGTGACAAGGAGTTTACGTGATTAAAGGTATTAATCCTAATCATACGCTAACAAGGCAACTCCAAAGGTAGTGGTGGAAAGGGATTCCACTTGCACCTTTTAAGGAGATTATGTTGGACCCAAATATGGTAGCTAACATATTTAGGAGTCTTACTCTAATTCGGAGGAGGATACCAAGGTGGTGGGAGCTCTATAAATACAAGGCCAATGTTACAATTAACAGGTAAGACCTACTTTGAGCACTAAACACATAACCTCCATTGTTAAACCTTGTGAACGGCCTGTACTTATTCTCACACCGGAGCTATCCCCCGGCGGCACGGCCGTCAAGCTTCTGTGTGATCTATTATTGTGCAGGTTTCAGCGCGTGAATTTTGTGATTGGACGCGCAGACGAAACTTGGTGTTAACAAGCGGAACCCCAAGTTGCCCTTATACCCCATAGAATGAAATGTTTCCTTATAATGAATTATAAATTTATAGGTTCTCAAAAATAAAAAAAAAAGATAGAAAGAAAAAGAATATTCACTTATTCAACACACAGACACACACAATTTTTATAATTATAGATTAGACTCCATAATTTTTTAATTTATAAAATTTTAAAATTAATAATTGATATAAATTCATTAATTTTTTAAACATAAATATAATAATTAATACTCACTCTGTTTCAATTTAATTATAGAACCATTATTAATTTTCTGTATGTCAATTAAAAATTTCAAATTCAAGATTGAAATAATTAATTTAAAATTATAAAACACTAAAATGTACAATTAGTAGTACTTTTAGATAATCTATAATATAATATTCTTTATCTGTTTTGATTACGATTAAACAAATATATATCTGCTTTAAGCTTGAAAATGACTTAAATTGACTTTCAAAAAAATTAATAACTATCTTATATATGCTTTATTTGTTTTTGGTAGTTTATATCAATTACAATTGTTTGTACTAAAATTTAAGAAATTATTAATGATTTTGAAACTTGATATTTCTTAACCAAAAGATGTCAAAATATACCTCTAATTTTAGAATAGAGGGAGTAAAAGATTTATTCATTTTTTGATACATGTTGATGTTGTGGTTAACAGTAGTTATTATAATAATTTACCTTTTTGTTCGGATTCCGAATATGGGCGTTTGTAGTCCAACGGTTAGGATAATTGCCTTCCAAGCAATAGACCCGGGTTCGACTCCCGGCAAACGCAGTTAGTTTGTTTTTGTTTAGACTTTTTTAATTTAAATTGACCATTTTTTAAGTTAAACTGGAGTTTGAAATCTTTTAAATTGAGTTTCAAAAGTCATGAATTTATAATTTAGAAAGGAAAAAATAATATAAAATGACATAATTTTTTAAAGTTCATCATAATTATTTTAGTATTACGTCACTACTAGAATTAACAATTAATTACTTTAAAAATAAATATAGAACAAAAGTACATTATTAATATTCAAAATTTTGTAGATATAAATCTTTATGTAAATGGCATGTATACAATTTGAATCCACCCATGTTATTATCTTAATATATTATTTGGATAAAACTACACGCACTTGAAGAAATCCCCCCAAAAAAATAACATACTGCAACATTTTCTATACAATCGTGTAGAGAAATACTGTCTGTTGAAACAAAATAACAATTAATAATCTGTGCTATTTTTATAAGATTTGTTCAAGTGCCCTTATCGTTATTGTTGTAGTTTCCTCAGGAAAAATAAATTGCGCTAAAGATGCTCTTTGGCTCTCTTATTTCCATTTCCTTTTGGTGCAGATTGTGTTACTTCAAATGTTTGAGCATCCAAAAAGGGTTTCTAAAAGAGGCCTTAAATGAGGGCCAATTATCGCATGTCATTGAGATTAGTTGTTTCGGTTTTTAATAATTTTTTTAGCAAAAACTCTACGTGGACATGAAAATTGGATACAAGTCACTTATTTATATTTTGACCTCCAATGATGAATAAAAATACAAATATATAAAATTCAAATACACTTATATCCAATTTTTATGTTTGCCTAGAAAACCTCTTTTCCTAATAATTAAAATAGGATTTTTAGAGTCAGTTTCGGGACTTTAAATTGTTTTGGGCTTTTCTTTTAGTTTTTCCAGAAGTCTAGTAGTGTCATGAAACTTTTAATAGAGTCATCAGTCATGTGAGTTTTTAGGGTTTGTTTTTGCCGGAATATTTAAGGATGTTTATCAGCTGTAGTAGACAGTTTTTTGCTGAATAATAATATATTTTCTAAAGTCTGCGTTGTACTCTCCTTTATAAGGCGGATACTAGGGTTAATAGTAAATCTATTAGCTTTGCTTTTCTGATATTTCCTTCTTAAAATTTATGTCTTCTTTTCATACTTGATTGCATTACCTTTCCTTCATTTAACCAAGATTCCTATCTTAGGAAGCACTTAATCCCCTGTTTGGTGTCCGAAAGGAAAGGAAAAGAATCTGATTTTTGAAACCTGACCGGGACCTGAAAACCTGAAAAATAGCCATATTTTGAGACTAACATGAAGTTTTTATATAGGTCGAGTAGGAAATACACAAAAAATTAGTTAAGGGACTAAATGAGAACCAACACAAAAGTTATCCCTCATTTTTTATTATATACATACGTTTGTATCGTTGCTCTGAATGAGTAAGTAATTTTTTTCTATCTATTTATTGTTTATATTTTATGAATTTCTCTTCAATAGGTTCCATTGTCCAAGTCAAAGAAAATCAAAGATTAATAACTTCAGAATAAATTTTAAACATAATTAATGGTTATTTTTGTTTAATGAAATAATATATTCATAGAATGCTTACTCGATGGAAATAGTTCATAAATGGAGAGGGGATTGATAAGGTTGATTAGGTATGGTTTATTGTTGACAATAAAATGCAGAGGCTGCTACATTATTGACTTCTAATATTCATATTGTACAGGAAGTAAGCTTGTGCAAGGTCACCTTTCATATTTCTTCTTAAGAAGATGTTTTTATTTACTTTTGAAGTTCTTAGGGTAGAATTTGCTGAAAGTTTTCTTATACAAACTCTTCTTTCCAAAATTAGATATATATTTATATTTTTAGACTATAAATGTCATATTAAATTCCTAATAAGATGTGTCATTACTTCTGTACTAGGTTGATTGAGTACTACCATGCCACAACTATTATATTTTATCGCATGTTAGGGATATGTTTGAAAAAGTAAAATTTTCTTTTTTAAAATTAAAGGTCGTCATTTATAAAATGTATATTTGACTTTGATATGGAAGGAGAATTAGGGAACTGTTTTATTAATTCTTCTAACTAATAGAGACTACGGGGGTGTTTGTTTAAAGTTGAATGACTGAATCGGTCATCCATTCAGTACGTTTGTTTTGAATAAAAATCGTCTGAATGGCTGAATCGGTCAGATTTTTGAGTTGAATAGTCAAGTGTAATTTTTTTGGATGAATGAGCTGAATGACTGCTGAATAAAGTATTTTATATTTAAATTTTTTTTACAATATTAACTATTATATTAATTAATATTAAATAAATTTACAACAATTTTGAATTTTTTCAGATTGGTAAAATAATAAAAATCTGTTATTCAGATGTTTCAGACATGTTAATTATCAAACCACTTTTTTTTCATTCAGCATTCAGAATTCTGTTTCATTCAGTTCATTCAGATTATTTAAATATACATTACTATTTCATTCAATTTTATCTAACATCCCCTACAATATAGTAAGATTCGAATAGGATCTTGATTTAAGACGCTTCAAAATGTGTCGTCTATTTGAACTATATTTATAGAAACAAGTTGTATTTTATAAAGACGGACGAAATGCAATTTATTTTTGTAAACCAATCTAATAAACCTTTTATTTTGAACGGTGTGGAATCACCATTCGAATATGAGTATGAAAACAAAATTAAAGGATGTAGAGACAAGAATCATTGAACACTATAAAGCAATACCTACCAGAAATATCTTAATAGGCTGGTTGGTTCGACCGCAGCCCTAATTTCTTTTAATTTCCTGCCTACAACTACTACTTTTGTACAAAATAAGCTAAATTAGGTCTAGCTTTTTAGGCTTGATAATAGCCCTAAATGAAATAAAATTATTATTAGGAACATAATATATTGATTAAAAACGACAATTAAAATGAAAAAGAACCCTACCTCGGCAGGAAAGATTCCTTAATTCATTTCGCAACAAAATATGTTCTTGGCATTTTTATCTAAAATTTAATTATATTTGCATAGTAATTGTGGAATAGCACGACGGAGCACAAGACATGTTTTGGTGCAGTGGGGTTTCTAAGAGCCTTGAATAATCTTAGATTTTGTCATAAGCAAACAAAATTATAAGAATTTGAAAAGGATATTTATAGAAGAACAGCGAAGGCAGGATAAACACACAAAGGCAGAAAATACAATTAGACATCTCATTGCAAAGTTCAACTTAAATAAATAAGGCGATTCATATCTGCAACGCAAAAATATTATTGTCAGAGCAAAAAATATTGTTTAAGTGTTATAGAACAATAGCTCAATACTTATTTGCTTTAACGATATCTTTTTTGCTCTGATAATGTCAACAGTCATAAGAAATTGAATTTTTTGTATTAATAATTTTGATTACTTAATAAACTTCTTAAATTATAGCCTTCATATATATTGCTCTATACCGGTCTATTTCTTAAGCTCACCCTTATTGAGCTCACCCCGACTTTTTTTTTTTTTATAAAAAAAAACATAACTAATAAAAAATGTATAATAATTTTTAGAATTGAAAGTTTTTTAAAAAAAAAGTGTTTTGAGTGTGATTTGGGTACATATAACAAAACAGTGTTGTACAGACTGTATAACACTGTTTTGTTATATGTACCCAAATCACACCCAAAACACTTTTTTTTTAAAAAACTTTCAATTCCAAAAATTATTATACATTTTTTATTAGTTATGTTTTAAAAAAAAAAAAAAGACAGGGTGTGCTCGGGGTGAGCTCAATAAGGGTGAGCTTAAGATCTTTGCTATATATATATATATATATATATATATATATATATATATAAAATGTATATACACAGTTGTGTAGTACACAGTCGCATAACAACTGTTTTTTGGGACTGTGTACTACACAGTTGTGTATATACATATAGCCCTATATTTATATATATATAATATATAATATGTCAATTATTATACCATAAACCAAATGTTGGCTAATATCGTTAAGCTTATTAGTGTTTATATCAACAAATGCATTTCTGTAATAGTTCAAGAAAACAGAAAAAAAAAATAAAGAAAAGAAAACCACAACTTTAATTAAAATTAGTGTGTTCAACAAGTGCAGTTCTATAATAGTTATAAATAAATAATTAATAAGTGTAATTTAAAGTGATTTATAAAATATCTTCCGATCTCACTGTGTTATTTAGTAATATAATGTTCTTTAGACGATGCTATTTGTTAGGCCACTTTATCTTTTCCCTTTATTTCCTCCCCTCTTCTTATTCTTATTCCTATTTAATTTAATTTTTTACAAAAAAAATTAAAAAAAGTACCAAATTTTACATGACTTAAGCACCCCTTACTCCAAAAGGAACTGCCATTATGTAATTAAACAATTGATTTTTTCTTTTTCTTTTTCCTTTTTGACTAAAAGTGCTTACCTGGTTGCCTGAACTTTTTTTATGGTCCCCCAGAGTTTGTAAGACAATTGAAAAATAGTGTAGGGGTGGCAGCATTGCTTGTAAGTTGTGTCTTTGTTTGTTGAAGCTTCTTGCTTATTTTCAAATGGACCTAAAGAAACTCTGTTCCTGTCTGTCTTTAAAATTTCTAACGGAAATTTCTTTAAAATGTTAGCAAGAGATGGTTTGGTTTGAAAGAGTAAAATAAAGTATGATTTGAAAGTTAGGATAAGGTAGCAATTTGCCATGAATACTGACTGTGATCTTACTTTGACCATGATGAATTACATGTTATAAGGTATGTTCGGTTACCAACATTTATAGAGTTTGCAGTGGTAGCGTTTAATCATCGCACCAAAAATGATATTGTGCGTTAAAATTTTCATACACGCATTTGTGAGTTAAATAAGTTATTTGTAGACAAACAAAAACACACTAAAAGCTCCACAAGCTAGTAAACCAACAAACGTTCGATAAGAAAAGGAATAGGAAACCCAAATTTTTTCCCAAATGCATAGATTTACTGCATAAATGGAGCCGACAAGAGTATAAAGTTCAAACGCGGAGGAGATGGACCAACGTCGAAGATTAGAATCAAATGACTCGTACCCTAAAAAAATGATCAAAAAGGTAGTTGGTTCAACAGCATTCCCTATTTCTTGGCTCAAACCGTTGCTTTACTACAGAATGATGTAAACTAATGTTTTGTTGTCCAAGGTTTAGGGTGTTCTTACGTAGAGGACAATCGCTACCACTTAGCTAGCAACAAATCTTAGAAGGACAGATTAATATAGCAAGGGAATATATTAGAGCAGACACTTGAGAAAAGTTCTGGTTCATTTTTTTCTAGATACTCTTTTTTTGGCTATTTGAGTCTAAAATTTGTTTGCTACATTTGCCTGAGAACGATGGAGGAATAACAAAACAAATGATATAGATGGTTGTTTCATGTTTTTGGGTTGATTCATATCTTAAAATGATGTATTAACGAAAGTTTTATATCGAATTATAATTGTAAAATATATTAATACACGATATTTGATAAGATTGTAAGGTAAATTTACTAGGCTTAAATATGAATTAGTACCTTAAATTATAGGGCATATTCCACTTCGGTGATCCACCTTTTAATTTTGTCAATTAGGTTATTAAACTATCAATTTTTTCTAATTACACAAATTGAACACACCACGTCAGCAATTGCTGACGTGACTAATTTAAGTGGGGTCTTAACAAGCTTACGTGGCAAATAAATAATTTAATATTCATTACATAATCAAATCATTTTACCAGCATGGGCAAAATGGTCAAGATCTATATCAGATCATATAAAATGATCGATCTAACCCCATGAGCCCCAAATCGAACGAAACCCTAGCTAAATTGTTTGCGAAGATTTCGAAGGGAAGGCTGAAGGAAGATGTGGCGAGGAATTACTTCCAGTAGCTGATCTCGGCCGTGGACTTCTGCCACAGCCGCGGCGTGTTCCACCGGGATTTGAAGCCGGAAAACCTTTTGTTAGATGAGGAAGGTAATTTGAAGGTGTCGGATTTTGGATTAAGTGCTTTTACTGATCATCTCCGCCACGACGACGCCAAAGCGGACATTTGGTCATGCGGTGTTATTTTGTATGTACTCTTGGCTAGATTCTTATCGTTATTTTAAATGCGTTTCATATAGTTTCGTTATTTGAGGGGTTTGATTTGTCGCCGTTGTCTGAGGAGAAGAAGAGAGAGGAGAGAGAAGAGCTGAGATTTGCGACGACGAGGCCGGCGAGCAGCGTGATTTCGAAGCTGGAGGAGGTGGCCAAGTCGGTGAAATTTAGCGTGAAGAAGAGTGATTCCGGTGAGCTGGGAGTGCAGAGATTGTTAATCTCCATTAATTTGATCCCTACTGATGAAATACCGATTGTTGTCCGAAAACAGTAGAAGTAGCGCCAGTTACAGATCTACGATTTATAGAGAGAGAAAGAGGCGGCTTTTGGAATCTGTGGGTAGCCGATGAGGCGATGAATATTGGATTGCAGATATTGAGATCTTGATCTTCAATATTTGCATATTGAAGATTTTTGATGATTTTAGATCTATGATTTTAGATCTTGATTTTGGTAATTTAGATTTTTTGTTGTTGTTTTAGATTTTTTGCCGATGGGAGTTTTCACTGTGCGGATTTTGTTTCTACTGATTTTTTGTTTTATTTTAATTATGGATTTTAAGTTGGGTTTGACGATTTTGCCCATGATATAAAATGATTTGTTTATGTAATGAATAATAAATTGTTTTTTATGCCACATAAGCTTCTTAAGGTCCCACAAAATTGGTCACGTCAGCAATTTCTGACGTGGCGTGTTCAATTTGGTGTGTAATTGGAAAAAATTGATAGTTTAATTACCTAATTGACAAAATTGAAATGTGGATCACCGAAGTGGAATATGACCTATAGTTTAGGGTACTAATTCATATTTAAGCCAATTTACTATATTACATATCTGTTTAAAATAGTTACCACTGATTTTTTATTCACGTGACTGATAATAAAAAAATCGATACCAAAAGTCGCAAGATATCATTTTCCATCTTAAATTATCATAGAAATTGTCAGTAGACGTAGAGACTAGAATTGGATAAAGATATGTGCTGAAGAACTGTTTTGACAACAAATAATCCATGGAGAATCCAATCAAACACAAATGAAACACAAACACTATCAATATACAATGAACAAAAACTGACATTTAAAGAAAAATTGATTAGAGAAAATGTCAAACACTGATAAATCCTGTTATTAAATTGAATCGCTCAAACTCTAATTACAATTCCAAGAATATGTAAAGAACCATGTGGAACAAAACAAAACAGAACAAACCATATTATCTATCTGTGTATGTCCTAATATTTTTCACCTTCATTCCTTTCATCAAACCTAAACAACTGCAAGACTCCGAAAAAACCAACAGCAACATGAGGAAGCAAGGCTAAGATTTTCGTCTTCCGTCTCAAACCTCCAAACCATGAACTCTTTTGTGTTCCTAAGATGACTATACAAAAAATAAGGAAAAAAGAAGCAGCAGCACTTGAGACACTAAAAAAGGGACCAAATGCTATATCACCTTCCAACTTCAGAAAAATCATCCTAACACAAAGAAATCAAACTTTTCTCTCTACTAAGTTGTGTAGAACTGTCCTTTTGTTCATCAAATGAGTGCTTAGGCACCCACCAAACTCTTAAACTCTTGTCAAGGCTTCCACTATATAGCACAAACCCCCCTCCAACACTATTAGGTGAAGCTTGCAAACACTTAATAGGCCCTTCATGCCCCCTTATAATCCCAACTCTAAACAGCCCACCATTAATCTCCCTCCTCCAAATCCCAATACTCTTATCAGCTGATCCACTACACAAAATCTCCCCCCTCAAACACATACACAAAACAGCCATTTTATGCGCCTTCACCTCACAAACAACCTCCCAACTATCAAACCCTCCATTCCCCAACCACCCCATTACAAATCCATCAGAACCCCCTCCATAAACTGCCTTCCCATCATCCGATACCATCACGGAATTCAATGAAACATCTTTATGTCCCTGCAAAATCCCCTTCAAACAATGTGAGCCATTTTTCCCCTCCTTCCCCCATGCCTTGATCTTTCCATCCGCAGAGGCTGAATAAACAACCCCATTGTTGCTTGTTACAATCCCATTTATTGCATCATCATGTGCCTTAATCGATTCGACACATCTCAAATCCAAAATCCTCCACACCTTCAGGGTCTTATCCCAAGAACCCGAGTAGATAAACCCATCAAAAACAGCCAAACAAGAAATACTATCCTTATGCTCAATCCACAAATGCTTATGATGCCTCCTAGTTTGCACATAATTACTTTGTTTCATAAATTTCCCCAAATAATCCTTAGTAGTGGGAAGAGTATCAATTAGCTTAAAAACATTTTCAGAGCTTCTTGAAACCTTCCACACCCTTATTCTACTATCTTGATGGGCTGTAAAAACCTTATTTCCAACCGTTACAAGTGCCTTTACAGATCCATCTCCCTGCCCAAATTTTGTAAATTGCCTTAAATCAGGCTGCTGCCAAACAATTATATCCTTACCTTGTGAAGCACTTAGGATGAATTCCCCACATAAGGCCAAGCAACAAACGGATCCAATATGACCCGAAAGAATTGCCAGGGATTTATATGATTGGAATCCCGAACTGGGTATGATTGGAATTTGATTCTTGAGACCTTGGATATCTAATCGGAGCGACTGTGATGGGCTTTCGTCGGATTCGCTGCTGGTGACGCTGCTGCTAGTGGTGCTTGTTGTGGAGGATAATAATGGTGTTGACAAAGGATTCATTGTGTTAATAATTTTGAAGTTTGAGTAGAAGAATTGGGGAAATAGGGAAAACGGGAAGAGGGTGTTCTTGGTTTTTAGAGAGAGAAAATGAGGAGAACAAATGTGTGAGAAATAGTAATGGAGGCAAGAATTAAGTGGAAATATATAGAGAGAAGTTGCAGAAGATACAAAAAAAGAAACAAATTTATATAAAGAAAAAGAATGATTCTTCTATATTACTCCCTTTCATTCCTAAAAATTATCGTTTTGAAAGAAAAAATTTATTCTAAAAAATTTATCATTTATATTTGAGAATAAATTATTTATTTTCTTATATTATTTTTATTTTTTTTCATTGTTTCAAAAAATTTCCTTTCTTGTATTAATAGTTTTCAACTTCTTATAGAAGGTATTGATGAATTTCAAATAAATTTTACTTGATAAATGATACTTTCTTAATCCATGTGTCAAAACTTTAAATAATAATATTTTAAAAACGGAGGTAGTATATGAGTATGAATATAATTTAATTTGTAATCTATTTATACATATAGAGAGAGAGAGAGGAGCGTAGGAGGTTTTTGGGGGAGCTTTTAGCAAAAGAAACAGGGTTTGTTTGTGGAGAGATTTGGTATATTTAATTGGGGGAGGAGGTGTAACGGCTACTTTGAAAAATAAACTATATTTTGTGAAAGAATTTTGGGGGGCCAGTTCATTACCAGCTTCAATTCACTACTGAATTTAACAAACCGTTGGCCAATTTCACAGCCATTGGCTAATTATGGAAGCAAAGGTGATTGGGCCACTGAGGCAGTTGTCATTCTCATATTTCCGGTTACAAAAAAACCCGAGTCCGACGCCCCAGTCTGACTAAAAAGTCTGAAAAGTTTGGCTTAATTTGGATCCTGGGTCTAGACCAGCATGACCTGAGGCCCTAAGTAGTTCACTTTTAGTCTTTTACAAGATCTAAGCCCAACATAGAATTGAGCCTGAACTGGCCTAAATCCTAAAAAGATATGGCTTGGACTTGAATAGGTTAAATCCTAAAAAAAAAGGATTAATTACATACATTTTTAAAAGTAATTATAAAAATAAAACATCCACAAAATAATTACAAAAATAATACACTTTCCCATATTTATTAACAATATTAGTGCAATTAGAATTCCTTAATTTAGGGGATTAGTATTGGTGGTTTACTGTGTTGAAGGCAATCTGTAACAAAATGAGTTTTGTGCGTAGCAATACGAAGAAAGTTCAATCTTGCATCTTGGTAATACAGCGACAAAGAAGGATGTCTCTCAGTACCCAGAACTGCTTTCTCTTGTTTCTCGATTAATACATTGTCGTTTCGATCATCTTCTTCACCTTCGTATATGATCTCCAATGGCGCTCTTATATTCCACTCAACGAAAGAGTCAGCGTAGAACGGGTTTGGATCATACCCAGATCCCGAATTCGTATCGCATGATGATTATCATAATTATAATTATCCGTTAGTTGTTCTTGTTCCTGTTGTTGTAGTGGTAATCATCATATTCTCTCTTTCACCCACACCAAATTAGCAGTTCAAACTTGCATCTTGTCAAAGAGATGGCATCACATCTGGGCAACTCTTCCCCATCTGAACTTATACAAATACAATTTCAGGAGTTGCGCTAAATTTTCCCTATTTCGTACTTTGATTTTTGTTGGATATCCATAACCATTTGTTATGGTTAGTGAGCCTATAATGTTTATTGGAGCTTATGTAAATGGGATTATATATTTGATTATGTTGGGAGAGTGCATATTTTGATTTGATGTTTAAAGTAAATGCTCATGATTATATGTAAAGTCCATCAAGGAATATATGTACAAGGACTTAGTGATAGATTAAATTTGTTAGGTTGATCTAAGCTCTTAATATGTATCATTCTGTAAATAGATGTATAGATAAAGAGATCAAAGATGTTAGGTTGATCTTGAGATGTAATAGATAGGCTTCCAAGAGATCGTAGTGTATCGAGCTGATCAAGATTGCAGAAGCCAAGGCAGAATCGTAGAGCATCGAGGATCGTAGTGTGCCTGCCTTGAAGGGCCTCTTCGAAAATCGTAGAGTTGTCCCAACGTTTGCCGAGCCAACTCAGAGATCGTAGAGTCTGCAAGACAAGCAAGCAAAGATCTTAGTGTGTCAGCCCTTAAGAGAAATCGTAGTGTTCTCATCTGGCAGTCAAGCGTGAATTTAATCCCGATACGCTTAGGAGAATTTGATGTTATCTTAGGGATGGATTGATTGTTTAACCATGAGGCAGTTATAGACTGTCAGAAGAAGAGTATACGCCTTAAGACACCGAGTAAGTCTAAGGTTGTTTTTTATGGTAGCAAGTCGCCAAGGCAAACAAGTTGTTTGACGATGATGCAGGCCAGAAGAATGTTACGAAAAGGCTGTGAAGGTTATTTGGCTCATGTAGTGGATACACGGGTTGTGAATTCGGACATGGGGCAGATACCTATAGTTAATGAGTTTGGGGATGTCTTTCCAGAAGAACTTCCAGGACTTCCTCCAGACAGAGAAATAGAGTTTGTGATTGATTTAGTACCGGGGACAGCGCCGATATCGAAAGCGCCGTATCGAATGGTTCCGGTAGAAATGAAAGAGTTGATGATCCAGCTGCAAGAGTTGTTAGATAAGAAGTACATCCAACCTAGTGTATCTCCGTGGGGAGCACCAGTGTTGTTTGTAAAGAAGAAGGATGGTTCGATGAGGTTGTGTATGGATTATAGAGAATTGAATAAGGTGACAATCAAGAACAAATATCCGTTACCAAGAATAGACGATCTGTTTGATCAACTTAAGGGAGCGAGATATTTTTCGAAGATTGACCTTAGAACTGGTTATCATCAGTTGAAGGTGAGAACAGAAGATGTACCAAAGACAACATTTAGAACTCGTTACGGTCATTATGAGTTCCTAGTGATGTCGTTTGGACTGACAAACGCACCAGCTGCTTTTATGGACTTGATGAATAGAATATTTAAACCGTATTTGGATAAATTTATGGTGGTGTTCATTGATGACATTTTGGTTTATTCGAAGACTGAAGAGGAGCATGTCGAACTGTAGGGTTTCGGCACAGAAACGCACAGCGGAAATTAAAATTTTAAAGCAATTTCCGAAACCCTAAAACAGGATCCATGCGAAAAATCAATTAATTAAGAGGTTTAGAGATTATACCGAATATGAAAATGAGAGTCTGAAATCGACTGCGCCTCGAATCTCCAACGCAATACAAACCGACTGCGTCTCTACGGTATCCACACGAACGCTCCGCGAATCGTCTTACGATCTGCAGAAGAAGGAATCGCGGTACTAGCCACCAAGGATGAGGATTTTCAGAACTGTTTTCTCTAGTCTCTCTCTAAGAGCGGCTAGGGTTTTTGTGTTTTGACGTAAAACCTAAAGTCTGATATACATCATATATATAGCAGTCAGGAGGAATTAATCAAAACCTAATATTATTAAAATCCGAATTTATATATATCTTAATTAAGTCTTACTTAATTAATATACCTATATATAAATTATCCTATTAATTTAAATTCGTAATTTAAAATTATATCAATCATATTGACATATTTAAATCTTTACAATTTAAATTAATTTTCTTTTAATTACGTTCTTTGTGTGTGACCCTATAGGTTATTATTACGTTGGCAATAACCTTAAAATCATATTATAAAGTTATAAACAGTGAGCGGCATCTAGTAATGCATCACTGCTACCCAAGTAATAATAAGATCGATGATTCGATGCAACCTTTTCGTGACCAATGTTTCAATGTAATTTAA
Organism: Panax notoginseng; assembly: GCA_016801055.1. Lineage (NCBI taxonomy): Eukaryota > Viridiplantae > Streptophyta > Magnoliopsida > Apiales > Araliaceae > Panax > Panax notoginseng. The sequence goes on from CM029019.1 coordinate 164,622,358, forward strand.
TCCTTTTAACCTTAATATCCTAGATTAAACTCGAGTCATGGAATGTGTCATACTCTTCATAATTTAATCTGAGTTTTCTTGATCAATGAGTAGACTATATGAAACAAATCACTATTTGAGCATGGCCATGCATTTCATAGTCCTACTCAATCAAGAGGCATATGGATATCACCTATAAAATATAGGATAGTTAAATTCCATCTAGATCACTCATATTACTCACACGATTCATAATGAACCCAATAATCACCTTTATAGTCCACCCTATTAAAGGTGACATTTGATGATATCAAAGTACATAAATTCTCGTGTAGTAATATAGCGATTTCAGGTCGGAGGACCATTACATCATTGTCACTATGAGAATTGCTAATGACACTTCGCATAATGCTCCATATAGAATTCTCATGGTGGGTCTGTCCAGTACATTGTTCTCTAACATGTACCTATGCATTGACTTAATATCTCATATATTTTTGACCAATGAGATTTGGTCATCAGTCAATCAACATACTAGTCTCAATGCATCATTGTTGTCCCATCAACAATGATACTCGACTAGGGACATTTAAGAACAATGATACTAATTGTAATTATATAATCTCATGTTCAAGTCACATACTTAAAACTATATAATTTGTATCACTATTCTAAGGAATTTTATTATGTTAACAATTATATTACGCAGTAATTAAAACCATAATAAAATCATTTATTTATTCAATCAACAATAATATCAAATGTTAAGCAATTATATCAAATAATTGGCCTCTAGGGCATAAACTCTAACAGTCTCCCACTTGCACTAGAGCCAATCACTCATGTATCTAATACCCATGGAACTAATGTGACCGTCGTGCTTCTGCTGCGACAAAGCCTTGGTCAGTGGATCTGCAACATTATCATCTGTTGGCACTCTTCCTATATGTACATCTCCTCTGTCAATGATTTCACGGATGAGATGGTACCGCCTAAGTATATGCTTGGATCGTTGGTGAGATCTGGGTTCCTTAGCCTGTGCAATGGCTCCATTATTATCACAGTATAGAGCAACCGGATCAACAATGGTTGGAACAACACCAAGTTCAGTGATGAACTTTTTAATCCATACAGCCTCCTTGGCTGCACTAGAAGCAGCAATATACTCAGCCTCTGTTGTAGAATCAGCGACTGTCTCTTGCTTTGAACTTTTCCAGCTAACAGCACCACCATTAAGGCAAAACACAAAACCTGACTGAGACTTATAGTCATCATTGTCAGTTTGAAAACTAGCATCTGTGTAACCCTTTACTGCCAGTTCGTCTTCACATCCATATACCAAGAATGAATCCTTAGTCCTTTTCAGGTACTTGAGGATATTCTTGACTGCTGTCCAGTGACCTTCACCTGGATTCGAGTGGTATCTGCTCGTCATGCTCAAAGCATACGAGACATCCGGACAAGTACATATCATTGCATACATGATAGATCCAATTGCCGAAGCATAAGGGATCTTTCTCATACGCTCCTCATCATCTTGTGATTTAGGACATTGGGCCTTAGAGATCTTTATACCATGAGTCACGGGTAAATTTCCTCTTTTCGCCTCTTGCATGCTGAACCGTTTCAACACTTTATCAATATATGTACTTTGACTTAGGCCGAGCATTTTTCTCGATCTATCTCTATAGATTTTGATACCTAAAATATAGGCAGCATCGCCCAAATCTTTCATGGAGAAACATTTTCCTAACCATGTTTTTACAGCCTGTAAGGAAGGAATGTCATTCCCAATAATTAATATGTCATCAACATATAATACTAGGAATACAATGTGACTCCCACTAACCTTCTTATATACACAAGGTTCATCTTCATTTTTAATAAAGCCAAATTCTTTGACTGCTTCATCAAATCGAAGATTCTAACTTCGAGAGGCTTGCTTTAATCCATAAATGGATCGCTGCAGCTTACATACCTTTCCAGCATCCTTTGGAATGACAAAACCCTCAGGTTGTGTCATATACACATCCTCAAGTAGATTTCCGTTAAGGAAAGCAGTTTTGACATCCATCTGCTAGATTTCGTAATCATAAAAAGCTGCAATAGCAAGTAAGATCCTGATGGATTTAACCATTGCCACTGGAGAAAATGTTTCATCATAGTCAACACCTTGAATTTGTTTGAAACCTTTTGCTACCAGTCGGCCTTTATAGGTTTGTACATTACCATCCATGTCGGTTTTCTTCTTGAAAACCCACTTGCACCCGATTGGTTTTACCCCTTCGGGTGGATCAACCAAAGTCCATACTTGGTTAGTATACATGGAATCCATTTCAGATCTCATGGCTTCAAGCCATCTCTCAGAATCTGGTCCATTCATAGCTTCTTGGTAGGAAGTAGGCTCATCCTGATCTATGAGCATCACATCACCATTTTGAGTCACAAGATATCCATAATATCTCTCGGGCTCTTGGCGTGTCCTACCAGATCTACGAATTCCTTGTGTAATTTGAGCATGTTCACTTTCCACAATTTCTTGTGGTTCCTGCTCACGTTCCAACTCAGGTTCAATGATATTTTGTGGTTCTCGAATTTCTTCGAGTTCTACTTTCCTCCCACTGTTTCCTTTAGAGACAAATTCTCTTTCTAAAAAAATACCAGTTCGAGCAACAAACACTTTATTCTCAGAAAGTTTGTAGAAATAATACCCTTTTGTTTCTTTTGGGTATCCCACAAAATTACATTTGTCAGATTTGGGTCCGAGCTTATCAGAATCTAGACATTTTACAAACGCCTCGCATCCCCAAATCTTCATGAACGACATACTAGGACGTTTCCCAGTCCACATCTCATATGGTGTCTTCTGAACCGTCTTTGTAGGAACACGGTTAAGTGTGAATGCAGCTGTCTCTAGGGCATGACCCCAGAAGCTTATTGGAAGATCTTCATGACTCATCATTGATCGTACCATGTCCAACAAGGTTCGATTCCTCCTCTCAGACACACCATTCCATTGTGGTGTTCCAGGTGGAGTGAGCTGTGATATAATACCACACTCCTTTAGAAGGTCATCAAAGTCTTGGCTTAAGTATTCACCTCCTCGATCGGATCGAAGGGCTTTTATGCTTTTGCCAAATTGGTTTTGAACTTCATTCTTGAATTCCTTAAACTTTTCAAAGGATTCGGATTTGTGTCTCATTAGATACACATATCCATATCTACTGAAGTCGTCAGTAAATGTAATGAAGTAATAAAACCTACCTCTTGCTAACGAACTCATGGGTCCACATACATCACTATGTATAAGTCCCAATATATCGCTAGCCCGTTCACTGTGTCCAGTGAAAGGGGCTTTAGTCATCTTGCCTAATAAACAAGATTCGCATTTTTCATATGATTCAAAATCAAATGAATCCAAAAATCCATATTTATGGAGTTTTGATATGCGTTTCTCATTTATATGGCCCAAACGACAGTGCCAGAGATATGTCGAATTTGAATCATTTGATTTAAATCGTTTTGTGTTTATGTTATAGATATACATTTCTAAATCAAGAATATAAAGACCGTTAAACAATTGTGCAACACCATAGCAAATATCATTTAAGTAAAACGAACAACCATTGTTCTTAATTATAAATGAAAACCCTTTCTTGTCCAAACAAGAAACAGAAATAATGTTTTTGTTTATAGCAGGCACAAAATAACAATCTTCTAATTCTAAAACTAGCCCAGTGGGCAAAGATAAATGATAAGTTCCTACGGCCAGTGCAGCAACTTTTGCTCCATTCCCAACTCGTAGGTCAACCTCTCCTTTCGCCAAAGTCCTACTCCTTCGGAGTCCCTGCACATTAACACAAATGTGAGAACCACATCCAGTATCTAATACCAATGATGTAGAAGTAGACAAATTGACTTCTATAACATATATACCTGAATCAGAAGTCGTACTTCCTTTCCTTTTCTTCACTTCTTCCAAATAAGCATGACAGTTCCTTTTCCAGTGTCCAGGTTTTCCACAGAAGTGACATTCACCTTCTTTAGCCACCCCACCTTTAGGTTTTAAAGCCTGTTTGGTTTTGGAATTGGGTTTGGCAACAGACTTAGATCCTATCTTCTTTTTGCCTTTCCAATTTCCCTTAGCATTCCCCTTTTGCACCATCATTATGGGAGCGGGTCCTGCCTTTTTCATGTTGTTCTCGACAGTTCTTAACATGCTCAACAACTCAGTAAGGGGTTTCTCAGTTTCATTCATAAGATAGTTCATAACAAATTGAGAGTAGCTGCTGTTCAAAGATTGTAAAACAAGATCAGTTTGGGCTTCCGGAGTGATTGGAAAACCCAACCTATCCAGGTACTCAATATACCCAATCATTTTCAGCACATGTGGACCAACTGGATCACGTTCACCCATCTTGCAGTGATACAACGCTTTGCTTGTATCATACCTCTCCTGTCGAGCATGCCCTTCGAACAATTTCTTGAGATGCTCGATCATCTCATAAGCATCCATTAACTCATGTTGCTTCTGAAGCTCAGCGTTCATGGTTGCTAGCATGAGACAACTCACGTCCAGAGCATCATCTTGATGCTTCTTGTAAGCATTATGCTCCGCACGTGGTGCAGTGACAGCCGGTGCTGCAGGAATGGGCCCATCAAGGACATATAGCTTACGCTCTTGTTTAAGGACAATCCTCAAGTTCCTGTGCCAGTCAAGGAAATTAATCCCATTCAGCTTGTCCTTCTCAAGGACTGATCGTAGTGAAAGACTACTTGTGTTGTTGTTGTTGTTTGCCATTGATATCTACAATTTATAAGTGCCAAAATAATAAGTTAAATTGCAGAGTTGATATTATGTAATTGATAATAGTACATTCAAAATATACCTCCCACTATTTTATTCAAATTAATCTCTGAAACAGTTTCAGAATCATACATTTTAATCCACCAAAACACCCATAATAACAAATCATATAATACCAGTTTCGATTTAATCATATTAAAACGACTAACAGTACACCCAGAATTTATCATATATTTCCAGTTTCGATTAATCATATTAAAACGATTCTTTATGTTTCTAATCCGATTAGAACAGTTATATTGTTATTCCATCGATTAAAGATACGATTAACAGTATCATCATATATATTACCAGAATACACATACAACGGAATATCATATATTCAATTTCATATCGGTAAACATGCATCATCATATATCATATATATCGAATACAATTAAAACACGTAATCTGAATTAATCGTTTCGCAAGTAGCTCTGATACCACTGTAGGGTTTCGGCACAAAAACGCACAGCGAAAATTAAAATTTTAAAGCAATTTCCGAAACCCTAAAACAGGATCCATGCGAAAAATCAATTAATTAAGAGGTTTAGAGATTATACCGAATATGAAAACGAGAGTCTGAAATCGACTGCGCCTCGAATCTCCAACGCAATACAAACCGACTGCGTCTCTACGGTATCCACACGAACGCTCCGCGAATCGTCTTACGATCTGCAGAAGAAGGAATCGCGGTACTAGCCACCAAGGATGAGGATTTTCAGAACTGTTTTCTCTAGTCTCTCTCTAAGAGCGGCTAGGGTTTTTGTGTTTTGACGTAAAACCTAAAGTCTGATATACATCATATATATAGCAGTCAGGAGGAATTAATCAAAACCTAATATTATTAAAATCCGAATTTATATATATCTTAATTAAGTCTTACTTAATTAATATACCTATATATAAATTATCCTATTAATTTAAATTCGTAATTTAAAATTATATCAATCATATTGACATATTTAAATCTTTACAATTTAAATTAATTTCCTTTTAATTACGTTCTTTGTGTGTGACCCTATATGTTATTATTACGTTGGCAATAACCTTAAAATCATATTATAAAGTTATAAACAGTGAGCGGCATCTAGTAATGCATCACTGCTACCCAAGTAATAATAAGATCGATGATTCGATGCAACCTTTTCGTGACCAATGTTTCAATGTAATTTAATCCTTTTAACCTTAATATCCTAGATTAAACTCGAGTCATGGAATGTGTCATACTCTTCATAATTTAATCTGAGTTTTCTTGATCAATGAGTAGACTATATGAAATAAATCACTATTTGAGCATGGCCATGCATTTCATAGTCCTACTCAATCAAGAGGCCTATGGATATCACCTATAAAATATAGGATGGTTAAATTCCATCTAGATCACTCATATTACTCACACGATTCATAATGAACCCAATAATCACCTTTATAGTCCACCCTATTAAAGGTGACATTTGATGATATCAAAGTACATAAATTCTCGTGTAGTAATATAGCGGTTTCAGGTCGGAGGACCATTACATCATTGTCACTATGAGAATTGCTAATGACACTTCGCATAATGCTCCATATAGAATTCTCATGGTGGGTCTGTCCAGTACATTGTTCTCTAACATGTACCTATGCATTGACTTAATATCTCATATATTTATGACCAATGAGATTTGGTCATCAGTCAATCCACATACTAGTCTCAATGCATCATTGTTGTCCCATCAACAATGATACTCGACTAGGGACATTTAAGAACAATGATACTAATTGTAATTATATAATCTCATGTTCAAGTCACATACTTGAAACTATATAATTTGTATCACTATTCTAAGGAATTTTATTATATTAACAATTATATTACGCAGTAATTAAAACCATAATAAAATCATTTATTTATTCAATCAACAATAATATCAAATGTTAAGCAATTATATCAAATAATTGGCCTCTAGGGCATAAACTCTAACACGAACATCTACGAGTTATGTTGGAAACCTTAAGGAAAGAGAAGTTATATGCTAAATTTTCAAAGTGTGAGTTCTGGTTGAAGAGAGTTAAATTTCTGGGGCATGTCATCGATAACGAGGGAATTTCTGTTGATCCAGTGAAAGTAGAAGCGGTGAAAAATTGGGGACAACCGAAGACACCGACAGAGATCAGAAGTTTCTTGGGATTGGCAGGATATTACCGAAGATTTATTCAGGATTTCTCAAAGATAGCGACACCATTAACTAATCTGACGAGGAAGACTGTTAAGTATGTGTGGACAGAGAAATGTGAGAAGAGTTTTCAAGAATTAAAGAAAAGATTAAGTGAAGCACCTGTGTTATCTTTACCAGATAGTACAGGGGGTTTTACAGTGTATAGTGATGCGTCACACAAGGGACTAGGTCGCGTATTAATGCAGAATGGTAAAGTCATTGCGTACGCGTCACGACAATTAAAAGACTATGAGAAGGGATACCCTACCCATGACCTTGAGTTGGCTGCGGTAGTATTTGCCCTTAAGATTTTGAGACATTATCTCTACGGAGAAAAGTGTGAGATATACACAGATCACAAGAGTCTGAAATACATCTTTACACAAAAGGAGTTAAACATGAGGCAGAGGAGATGGTTAGAATTGATTAAGGACTATGATTGTGATATTCTATATCATCCGGGCAAGGCTAATGTAGTGGCAGATGCTTTAAGCAGGAAGAGCCAAGAAAAATTGTTTGTATTAACAGAACAAGAAGAATTAGTAAGAGAAATGGAGAAAATGGAGTTGGAGGTGAAAAATCCAAAGGATTCAGATCAGGTAATAGAAATGGAAGCAAGTCCAACTTTATTAGACAAAGTGAAAGAATCACAAGGGAATGATGAAGAATGCGGTAACATAAAGAAGCGATTGGCTGAAGGCGAAGAGCTGAAGTATAAGATCGACGATACTGGATTGATGAGATTTGAAGGAAGAATTTGGGTACCTGCAGTACCAGAGTTACGAGAAGAGATTCTTCAAGAAGCACACAATACGAGATACTCAATACACCCAGAAAGCACGAAGATGTATCAAGATTTGCGTCAACATTATTGGTGGCCAAACATGAACAGAGAGGTTGCTGAATGCGTCAGCCGCTGTTTAACTTGTCAAAGAGTCAAGGCAGAGCATCAACGACCAAGTGGATTATTACAGCCGTTGGAAATTCCGGAATGGAAATGGGAGCACGTCACGATGGATTTTGTGGTAGGACTTCCAGCAACACAGAAGGGTTACGATGCTATATGGGTAATTGTCGACCGTCTTACAAAGTCAGCACACTTTTTGCCGATCAAGATTAGGTATAATTTGGATCAGCTAGCAAAATTGTATATCAAGGAAATTATTTCGAGACATGGAGTGCCAGTATCAATCGTGTCTGATAGAGATCCGCGCTTCACTTCAAACTTTTGGAGAAGTCTTCAAGAAAGAATGGGGACACAATTAAGGTTGAGTACTGCGTATCATCCACAGACAGATGGGCAAAGCGAGAGAACGATTCAAACCTTAGAGGATATGCTCAGAGTCTGTGTGATGGATTTCAAGGGAAGCTGGGAAGATCATCTTCCGTTGGTGGAGTTTGCGTATAACAATAGTTATCATGCAAGCATTGGTATGCCACCGTATGAAGCCCTGTATGGGAGAAAGTGCAGAACGCCCTTATGTTGGGACGAGGTAGGTGAAAGAAGATTGTTGGGGCCAGAATTGGTTCAGCAGACGGTGGAGATTATCAAAGTGATAAGAGCTTGACTAGTAGCAGCTCAAGATCGACAAAAGAAGTACGCAGATATTCATCGCAAGAAAAGAGATTTCGAAGTGGGAAGCTACGTATTTCTGAAGGTATCTCCTTGGAAGGGGAAGATAAGATTTGGGAAGAAAGGTAAACTGAGTCCAAGGTTTATTGGACCGTTTGAAATACTGAAGAAGATAGGGGAAGTAGCGTATGAGGTAGCTCTACCTCCTAAACTGGAACATATTCACAATGTGTTTCATGTGTCAGTGTTGCGTCCGTATAAGCCAGATTACAAGTATGTGATATCATACGAGCCGATTCAAGTCGAGAAAGACTTATCGTACGAGGAGGTTCCAATAGAAATTTTGGATAGGAAAGAGCAGAAATTGAGAAATAAGGTTATACATTCTGTTAAAGTGCTCTGGAGGAACCACAATGCTGAGGAAGCTACATGGAAACTCGAGGAAAAGATGAGGAAAGAGTTTCCAAATCTTTTTGAGTAACCTTAATGAAATTCCGAGGACGGAATTCTTATAAGGAGGGGAAAATGTAATAACCAAGAATTTCTGTGATACATTGTAAATAAGTGTTACATAATCGATAATATTTTATGGATGATGACATGATTATGTGGTTAGTATGATATAATATTTAAAGAAAGTCTCACTAATAAGTTATATAAGTTAGTGAACTAACTTAAGTATTTTAATAATCTAGGAAATAGATTTAGGATGTTAAACCCTAAGTAGGTACTCAATAAACTTGAATAAGACAAGTCTAATTGGGTTATGTAAGTTAATTAACATTATTGATTGATGTGAATGTATAAAAATCAAAAATAATGAGTAATAGTTCATGAGATAATAGGGTTAATATTACTAAGGATGGCTTGTGGTTTAAACAAGCCCAATAATTATTTAAGCATTGGACATGTAGATAATTTGATTGTTAAGATAGCCCACTATTAAATTTAATGGGCAAGTATACTAGTAGCACAATTATTTAATTGTGGAGGCCCAAGTTCATGTTAATTAGTAAGTCAAACTAGTTAATTTCAAGCCCAAAACATATAATGTAATGGCCCAACTTGTAGCCCAATTAAGGAGGGACATGTTGGACTTTTAATGTACTAAATAAAGAATTAAAAGAAAACAAATTTGGTGCAAAGAATGGCCACATGGCCGGCCACATGAGTAAGAGAAAAAGGGGAGTGCACCTTATGATTACATATCCACAATTTTCAAAGATATTTCAAAAAGCTTAGCCATGTGTCAAAGTTATTAAGGAGCCACCTACATGGATAATCTTCCATATATCTAAGTAATGATTAAAGTGAGAGAAAGAGATAAGATGAGGTTGGGTAAATATAGCTACATACATATCTTATATCTATACAAGATTATCCAACAAAAAGCTAATCTCTTTTTATTTCTTCTTTTACTTTACTTCATTTATCTTACTTTCCATTAAGCTAGTAAAGCAAAAACATAAGAGAAAAAGAGGAGAGAGAGAGAGAGAAGTTCGGTGGGGAAGAGGAGAGAAAGAGGAAGGAAATCCACCATTGATGCACCCTAGGTTCATCCTATACTTTGGAAGGGAAAGAAGGTGTGCCCAAAAATTAAGGTGAAAACTAACCTAACTTATTCTTTTTATTTTGTTTGATTTTGGTTATCTAAGGATTTATTATCTAGAGGTCTAAAACCCTCTATCTACATGTTTTATATGGTTTCATGTATTGATCTAACATATTTGAGTGTTAGAAAGTGAATCAAAAGGATAGAAAAGAAACTAGTTTTGTTTTGTATGAAAACTCTAGTTTTTTTCACTTCCTTTTTTTCGACTACCGTTTTTGATCTACACCTTCTTTTTGTGATCCGTCAAAGAGAGGTGCTAGATATATAAGTTAACTACTAAACCCAAGTGGTAGCATTCAAAAATGTTGAATACACAAGTGGTAGCAACTATTTTAGCAAAAATAGTTTGCTCTTTTGAAAGAAAAATAAACTATTTTTGGACAGTCAATGCAAGGGATATTTTTGTCATTTTTCTGGCATTTAAAAATTCTGGAAAAATTTGGGAGAGTAATATGATGAGTTATCTTTCAAACCCAAGTGGAATCACCTAAAAAGGAGTTGTAGATTTCCGTATGGACTGATTTTAGCAAAGTAGGTAAAAGCTAAAAATCTCAAAACGGAGTCTGCCCAAAATTTTGAAAGGGCAATTTCGGCCACTTAAAATATGAAATAAATTTTGGCCTTTTGGGACATGAAAATATATGTCATAAAGTAGCTCCTGTCCAAAAATGAGCTCATCCCGACTTAAAATGACCAAGTTATGATCATTTCAATATTTAGATTTTTCGGACAAAAATCGCTATAACCGGAGTTCTATAACTCCGATGGCCACGAAATTTAAACTGGAGGGTCACGCTAACATGTATGAGAATATGCCAAGAGATGGGAATTTCTGGAGTTGAGCATGATGGGGCTAATTTCTTAAGCCACGCACTAAAAATAATTTTTGAAAAATAGTAAAAGAAATTGAAAAATTACAAAAAAAATACTTTTTGTGTATGAAATACATGTATATAAGTATGGCCAAAGGATAAAAAAATAATAAGTTGATTTGGTATTTTCGTAAAGGAGATATGGAATCCAGCTTGTTGGATTGGAAAAAATGTTGAATCCAGTTTGCTGGATTGAAATATTTAGAATCCAGCTTGCTGGATTGAAGGATTTAGAATCCAGTCTTGCTGGATTGGAAGTTTGTTTAATCCAGTTTGTTGGATTAGCCAATCCAAGTGGCTGGATTGCATGTTTGTATAATCTAGACTATGATGTTAGTATTCATCTTACTAGATTATAAAGAAGAGCTAATAAAAGGAAAGATTAAGTGTTAAATCATAAGGTATATGAAAAAGTAATAAAATGCTATCAAAGAATGATATTAATGAGGATGTTTTTAGATAATTGATTATGTGGTTAAGTGTTAACTAAATTGCTGATAGAGTAATTGTATTTTGATATAAAGTATGATATGCTGATTGTAAGATCAATCTTAACAATGACAGGTCTTTACAATAAAGAGATTAAATTAAATTGTGTAGCAGTAGATCGCAGTCAAGGCAAGTTCTCTAACTCAAAATTTAGTTATTCTTTTCAAAGCATGTGAGTGAATAATTATTGTTTATTATTCACATCCTTATTGATTATTGATGCTCGCACTTAGTGCAATTAAATTCCTGTTCTATTATTATTGAACTGTGAATTAGTTAAAGTTCTTTTATTCATGAACTGTTTAAGATATGGATCTATGCTCATTGTATCGGCTAGATCAAATATGTTTAAATTTGTTAAATCAAATATGTTGTTAAAAGCTGTTCTTCACCAATTGTCGTGGTAAGGACTCAATACTGAGAAAAAGAACAATTTGATTAAAGCATTATTGAAAACCAATTATTGCTCGTATAGTAAGTGTTTATGCATAATATACCGGGTATGAAAGGCTGATCCCCTTGATTACCAAAACTTATTAAAAGGACCAGTTTAAATACTGACAGCCTTAGCATATGTTCATGGTCATTATGATCAATCAGTATCTGTTATTCGAATATTCAGTTATCAAGACTTAATTCATGTTCTTTCGCAATTAATTTCTATTGTTGAACATTAAACGATAAATTTCTTGCTAATCTTGATATATATTCTCTGTACTTAAACTTGCTAAGCAAATTAGTTGCTTACCCTTGCTATATCATGACATTTATTTCAGCTAAGCCAGAGAGTTCAAGTAAGAAGGACAAGGGCAAGGGAAAGGTCCAAAAATAGTTATTATAAATGTTTAAGTATCATGAAGTACTATGTTTAATGTTTATGTAAACCTTTTGTGTTACTTTATTTAACTTAAGTACGATATGTTTATGTTAAGGTAATAGACCTTGGGGTATTGTATAAGACTTTATTATAATGAACAACGTATGTTTATTATTCCGCAATAGTATATAGAATGCTTATGTTGATGATGGATAGTGAGCACCAAACCCGGGGTTGAGAACTCGGATTTGGGGGCGTCACAGATTGGTATCAGTGCTGTAGGTTATAAACTTTAGGATGCGAAACTTAGGATATAACCTTAGAAGAAAACTTGTATAGAGTATGCTAAGAGGTGGATTGTGGAGATTCATCTAGTATGCAGTGTGCATAATAAAATATTGTTTCATTTTATCAATGAATAAATTTTATTGTGATACTGATGTTGTGTTTGTTTGGTTATAGGATGCCTGAGGAAGGACAAGGTAGCCATACAGTCGAGCAAGAGCCGTTAGATCCGGTAGAGGATCATGCTATTAGTGACGAGGGTGATGAAGATGTGATGGAGGTTTTGTTTGAAAATAACATGGCGCTGGAGAATAGAGTGACAGAGTTAGAGCAGGAGAATTCCACTCATCAGTTTACTGAAACTCAATACAAGGAACTGGCATATCAAGCTCAAAACGATCTTGCTGAGATGAAGATACAATTGCAGGAGCAGACGACCTTAGCTACCCATATGGTTGCCAAGAGTGCTGAGCTGAGAGAGATATTAGAACAAGAGCATAATAAGTTTGCAATATTGAGTATTGAGCATCAGGCGTTGCACCTGAGGTTTGACTTAGAGATCGCTGACAGGGTCCGAGTTGAGGATGCTTGGGTCCGAGCAGCGAGAAGAATGGATCAGTTAGAGGTTGAAGCAGAGGCTGAACGGGTTAGGATGTGTGACAACCCGAGAATTTAGATAATTATTAAAATCCTAAAATGATGGATTAAAGGTTATAACATTAACCTAGACAGAAAATAAGTGTATGGAATTGCCGTTTCTATGAAGAAATTTTAAAGATTTCAAAATTTTTAAGAAGAACCTATATGGTTTCTTAATTGAATGAGAATAAAGAAATATGGGTTACAAAATTTCAAAACCCTAGAAATAAATTAGTATGTACTTGAAGGAATATCGAGAATAAGGTATTACGATACCTGTAAATTCGGTGTGAACTGAATAGTCTAAGAAATGTTATATAAGTACACATAGAAATTTTATTAAGGAGATAAGATTTCACATGAAGAAATGTTATAAGGTTAAACGAAGATGAGTATATGTATAGAAATATATATACTTAGTAAGGTGCTATAAATATTTTAGCAAGAGGAATGTTGAATTAAGTTATTGATATAAGGATCAAGATAAAACTATGTTAGTAATTAACATAGCTTGAACGTTGGCCTTGACTGGCAAATAAGAATTTGAATAAGTATAAAGTCGTTAGTTAATACGATTAACAATAAGAATGGAGTAATTTAAAACTCAAAAATTTGAGTTAGAGATAGTATTTTGAAGCACAGACTGCTCGGTTGCGTCCGGGACGTCAAGTTTAGTCAGAATGGACAGTAAACACAAAATGTGTAAAAGTTAACTTTTGGTCAAAGTCAACAGTTGACTTTTATGAAGAAAAGTCAAAATTAGTGTGAGAAGTGAATTATGTTATATGGATAATGGTATAATATTTAATATTATCCCAAATGGTGTAAAGTAAAAATATGAGAGGAGATCCAATATGTAAATATGTATATTGGTATCAAGAAGTTAGTAAATTAAATTCATACTTAAATAAATGATTGAATATATTAAATTATATATTTAATATATAAATAAATTGTTTGAAAACAATTTATAGAGAGGAGGAGGAAATTAAATTTAATTATACAATATAAATTGTATAACTTAAATAAGTTATTAAAACATGGTATGAGATTTAAATGACCTAAAGGGTTACTTTTATTTAGTGGTCATAGAATTAATTCAAGTGAATTAAGAATTAAGTTATGTAACCTAATATATATATTAGGTGTGGTAATTAAATAACCTAAGAGGTTATAATATGATAAAATATTAGTATCTATGTATATACCAACATTAAGAGATTTATTTATACATCTCAGTTAATTAATTTTATAACCTAATAATAGTAAGTCTAATTGGGTTAAGAAAATTAATGTGCACGAGTAAGGAATTTATTTTCTAGTGTGAGGAAAACCCTAATTAACTAATTAGGGAAGAATATTAAGAGTGTTGAACTATATAAATTTGATATGACCCCAAAGAAACTAAATTTGAAGCCCAAAAGTATTAAAAGTAATGGACTATAATAATATCATAGCCCAATAATTTATTTAGAGTCCAAAAGAATTGGATTTAATGGGCTAAGGAGGTAATATTATTTAAGCGAGCCCAAGTTAGTTTTTGTGAGTAAGTAAAACAATTAAATTTGTTAGCTCTATGGGTTTAATTAAAGGCCCAACCTAGACCCACTTGTGGGAGAGCAATAATATTAAAAATAATATTAAGTTAAGAGATATATTTTAATTATCTCAAGTTATTAATTTTATAACTTAATTAAAACAAGTTTAATTGGGTTATAGAATTTAATGTGCTAAAGTGAGGACTTAAATTCTAAATATTTGGAATGGATACCCTAATTAAATATTTAAGGTGAGATAAGATGGAAAGGTAGTGGACTATGTAAATTACATAGCCCAAACATGTTAATTAGAAAGCCCAAAAGATGAAATTGGTGGCCCAACTTTAAGTTCAATTAAGGAGGGGCATATTGGACATTTGATATGTTAAATACGAATTAAAGGAGTGGCTCAATTTTTAGCCCAAGAGTCGGCCCAATCAATAATTTAAATAGCCCAAAATTTAATCCAAGTAAAGGGGGACATCTTTGGAAAAGAAGAGGCAAAGGAGGGACATTTTTGGGACAAAGAAATTAAGCCAATCTTGGTAGTTGATAAGGCCACATGGCCGGTTACCCATTAGAGGAAAAATAGAATAAGAAGGAACGGATAAGAGAGGAGAAAAGATAAGAGATAAGAAGAAAAGAAAGATAAGGAAGGAGAGAGAGAAAAAGAAGAAAGAGAAAGAAAGAACGGGAAAAAGAAAAGAACGAGAGGGAGAGAAGGGGAAGAGGGCGGCAGCCCTTAGAGGAGATGGGGAGGAGAGGGAAAATCCTCCATGAATGAAAAAGAAGAAGAAGAAGAAGGAAGAAGAAGAATAAAGCAAAGGTATAATTTCTTCCTTTATTTTTTTTTTTGTACTTTGATGGAAAGGGATTTTGATTTGGATGTTCAAATCCCTAAGATCTATGTGTTTTCCATGGATTCAAGTATGGATCTACCTATTTTGGGTGTTGATTTGGTTGGAAACCAAAAGAAAAGAAAAAGTAATTTTTTTCTAGTTTAGAAATCCTAAATTTCTACTTACTTTGAAAATCCACCGTTTTAAATCTATAACTCCTTTTTACGATCCGTCAAAGAGGGGTGCTAGATATATGTGTTTACTAGTTTACCCAAGTGGTAGAACTCAAAAATCACGTTTCTAAAAGTCGTCGTGTGAATTTTTGTTAAAACAGTCCCGATTTTTAGGTACTGTTTTGGACCAGTCAAAAAACGGGGGCATTTTCGTCCAATTTTTGTGCTTTAAAAATTCTGGGCTTCTGGTATGTTCTAGTACACTGAATAAGCTTTCCATAGACTCCTGAACGGACTAATTCCGACTCCGGAGGAGGTAGTTATGACGTTCGGAAGAAGCATAATCAAACTGTTCAACCAAATCCCGAACAGTCTCCTTTTACAAACTTTTTGGACTGATGTGTTCGGATTTTGGAAAAATATCATTAGATAAAAGTTGTAGCCCTGGAAGTTAGCTTCGCGTGGGCTCAAGAATCGCTCAAAAATGTTTTAAAACGCGAGAGTTATGACTGTTTTAGCAAAGGACTCTAAAACTGTTTTATGCCAAAAAGTTGCTGCCCAAATTTTTGCGAGGGCTGTTTTGGCAACTTAGTTTATGTAATAAATTCTGACCTTTTGGGACATGAAAATATATGATATCAAGTACCTTGTGTCCAAAAATGAGCTCATTCCGAGTTAAAATGAGCAAGTTATGACCATTTCAATTTTTGTGATTTTCTGACGAAAATGGTTATAACCGGAGTTCTATAACTCCGATGGCCACGAAATTTAAACTGGAGTGTCACGTTAAGACGTATAAGATTGTGCCAAGAGATGGGAATTTCCGGAGTTGTGCACGAGGTAGCTAATTTCTTAAGGAATTAACTAAAAATAATTTTTAAAAAATACCAAATGAAGTTGGAAAATTTTGGAAAAATGCTTTTTGTGTATGAAATATGTGTATACATGTTTGTACAAAGGATAGAAAAATAATAAGTTGATTTGGTATTTTCGTGTACGGATATAGAATCCAGCTTGCTGGATTAGAAAATCTGATGAATCCAGCTTGCTGGATTGAAAAGAAGTTTACTGAATTGAAAATATGTTGAATCCAACTTGCTGGATTGCAATCTAGTTGCTGGATTTGTAATCTAGTTTGCTGGATTGCAGTTTGACTTGCTGGATTAAAGGAATTATGTATCCAGTCTGCTGGATTGGTCATTAGGTTGAAGGATTATGAATCCAGCTAGCTGGATTGTAGTATTAGAGAAAACAGCTTACTGAATTAGAGAAAACAGTTTGCTGAATTATAAACATTTTGCTGGATTATAGAAAAGAGTTTATAATATGAAAGATTAAGTGTTTAATCATAATGAATATGATACAGTGATTGAATAATTATCCAAGAATGATAATAATACCGATGTGTTAGGATGCTATCTAATATTTGATTAAGTGTTAGATAAGCTATTGACAAAGTAATTGTATTATGATACAAAGTAGAAAATTGCTGATTGAAAGACCAATCTTATTATTAATGATAGGTTTTACCAAAAGAAGTTAACTTAAACTGCGTAGCAGTTGTCAACGAATCAGGCAAGTTTTTCCTAACTCAAACTTGAGTTGTATGTTCAAAGCATGTTAATGAATAATTGTTGTTGATTATTCAAGTCTATATTGATTATTGATTCGCACGTTGTGCAAATTGTAAATGTTCATCAGGTATGAAAGGCTGATCACCTTCATTACCATTTGGTTCAGTTAATCTGTTCATGTTTATGCTTGACCATTCATTTTTATTGACTTGGTCGTTCAGCTAAGAAAATTTGTTCATGCTCTTTCACAATGTTTATATTGTTGAAAGTTAGCTAGCTTATTGTTCAATTCTTTCAATCATGATATATCTTTATTGAATTTAAACTTGCTGGGCAAATTTGATGCTCACCCTTGCTATATCATGATAAAATTTTCAGATTTAGATGAAAGCTCGAATAAAGACAGAGACAAGGGCAAAGTGCAAGATTATTTTATGTTGCAGTTAGATCTATTAAATTTTCTAACGAACATAGCATTGTAAACCTTTAAGTTATTGAAGGTATGTATTAAGTTAAGGTTGTAGACCTTGGGAATGATGTGTAAAAGTTTAATGTATAAACAGTTTATGTTTATATCTTCCGCAATAGTTATAGAAATAGTATACCAGATCTTTGGTGATTAGGATCGGGATTTGGGGATGCTACAGGATGGAGTCCTTGGGACGGGCTTTAGATGCAGCATATACTGGTCCCCAAGTGGGAGTGAGGAGATCCTTCGAGATAGGCGAGTAGAGTCGAGCTGTTAGATGTCGACTTATGGATGGACTCTTTCCACCAGAGCAGGAGCATTCAGGCGCACCCTCTCCAGACGCGCAGTGATAGTTTAATAGCTTTCTATTGTTTACAGATGCAGTAGTACCCCTTTTGATTATTAGGGTTGTGTGTTTGATGTAAACCTCAGTAGGTGCGAGGTAGTATGTAAATATGATGTATCCCCATCTTATGTGAATAGGGGAGTATGTCTTTTGGTAGATCCCATCTTTTGATGTTTAAAAATGGGATAGTTAACGTTTATAAAAATATGTCAAGTATGTGAATGTATGACTCTAAAATTTGGTATATGAATATAAATGCATTATTATAATTACATGTTGGATCAAATAGAAAAGTATTAAGAATTAAAATGAGAAGTTGTCTGTTTGAAAAAATCAGTAAATCGAATATGTTAATTCAGCAAGCTGGATATGTTAATTCAGTAAGCTGAATGTGTAATTCAGTAAGCTGAAAATGTGAATTTAGTAAGATGAATACGTTAATTCAGCAAGCTGAATTAGTCAATTTAGCAGGTTGAATTCGATAATACAACATTATGATAATATGATCGTTAGAGTTTAAATTACATGTTATATTTTAAACCCTTAGAAAATATATCATATAATTAAACTCGATGTAATAAATTAAGGTTTTATTTAATCAGATAATGTCGCCAAGACGTCAAAATTGTAACCAGAGGGAGGAACGTTCTGTGAACAATGAAAGAAATCAAGATGACCCAATGCAGAACTTCGCTGATATGATAGCTCAAGCTATGCGAACTCATACACCTGCAGTGAGGGGGCAAGCGAATAATAGATTGGCAAATTTTAAAGATTTTAAAGCTGTAGGACCACTAGAATTCAGCGGAACTACGGACCCTATAGCGGCTCAAACATGGGTGAAAGAGATGGAAAAGGCCTTTATCATTGCAAGGGTAGCCGAAGAGCAAAAGACGACTTTTGCTACCTATTTGATGAAAAGTGAGGCTGATTATTGGTGGGAGACGAACCAAGCTAGAGCCGGAACAGAGGTAGTGACATGGACCAGGTTTAAGGAGTTATTCTTAGAAAGTTATTTCTCAGAGGCCATGCAAGCCAGAATGGAAGTGCAGTTTCTTGAATTAAAGCAAGAAAACATGTCAGTTGCCGAATTTGCAGCAAAATTTAATGAGCTAGCCAGATTCGCACCTCATCAGGTGGATACAGAACTACGAATGACGCGTAGGTTTGAAAATGGGCTGAAGCCATGGATTCACAGCAAAGCTGCAGTGTTGTAAATTGCTACATTCTCAACACTGTTAGAAAAAGCCATCATTGCAGAAGGTATTAGTGAGGCGGTTTCTAGATTCAACCGAGAGAAGAATAAGAAGAAAATTGAAGGTGGTCATCAGGGTGCGAGTAGTGGTGGCAGCAACAACAAAAAGCGTAAGTGGAACAACAGTGGCAATGAATCAGGAACGCAACCAGGGAATACTCAGCAGAAGAAGACAGCGTGTTCGAAGTGTGGAAAGAATCACTCTGGAGAGTGTATGAAAGGGAAAAACGTCTGTTATAATTATGATCAAGAAGGACATATTTCACCAAATTGTCCTAAGCCGAAGAAAGGTGGTTGTTTTTCTTGTGGAGGAACGGGGCACCGATTCAAGGATTGTCCATTGAAGAAGAATACAGATGGAGGAAGTGGAAACAAGAGCAGTACAACAAAGTTAACTATTGGAGGGCCAACACAGCAGAGCAAGCCGACAGCCCGAACATTCAACATGACTGTGCAAGATGCAGTTGCATCAAAGGAGGTTGTGTCAGGTATTATTCCGATTAATAATATAAATGCCTACGTATTATTTGATTCGGGAGCTACCTGTTCATTTGTGTCTGATGAATTTGCTAGAAGATTAAACTTACCATTTGAAAAGTTAAAGAACCCAATGAATATAGAAGTTGCAAATAAAGAAGTGATCCCTGTAGAGTTTATCCATAACAACTGTGGTGTGGATATAAGGGGACTTAAGTTAAGCGTGAATTTAATCCCGATACGCTTAGGAGAATTTGATGTTATCTTAGGGATGGATTGGTTGTTTAACCATGAGGCAGTTATAGACTGTCAGAAGAAGAGTATACGCCTTAAGACACCGAGTAAGTCTAAGGTTGTATTTTATGGTAGTAAGTCGCCAAGGCAAACAAGTTGTCTGACGATGATGCAGGCCAGAAGAATGTTACGAAAAGGCTGTGAAGGTTATTTGGCTCATGTAGTGGATACACGGGTTGTGAATTCGGACATGGGGCAGATACCTATAGTTAATGAGTTTGGGGATGTCTTTCCAGAAGAACTTCCGGGACTTCCTCCTGATAGAGAAATAGAGTTTGTGATTAATTTAGTACCGGTGACAACGCCGATATCGAAAGCGCCGTATCGAATGGCTCTGGTAGAAATGAAAGAGTTGATGATCCAGCTACAAGAGTTGTTAGATAAGAAGTACATCCAACCTAGTGTATCTTCGTGGGGAGCACCAGTGTTGTTTGTAAAGAAGAAGGATGGTTCGATGAGGTTGTGTATGGATTATAGAGAATTGAATAAGGTGACAATCAAGAACAAATATCCGTTACCAAGAATAGACGATCTGTTTGATCAACTTAAGGGAGCGAGATGTTTTTCGAAGATTGACCTAAGAACTGGTTATCATCAGTTGAAGGTGAGAACATAAGATGTTCCAAAGACAGCATTTAGAACTCGTTACGGTCATTATGAGTTCCTAGTGATGTCGTTTGGACTGACAAACGCACCAGCTGCTTTTATGGACTTGATGAATATAATATTTAAACCGTATTTGGATAAATTTGTGGTGGTGTTCATTGATGACATTTTGGTTTATTCGAAGATTGAAGAGGAGCATGTCGAACATCTACGAATTGTGTTGGAAACCTTAAGGAAAGAGAAGTTATATGCTAAATTTTCAAAGTGTGAGTTCTAGTTAAAGAGAGTTCAATTTCTGGGGCATGTCATCGATAACGAGGGAATTTCTGTTGATCCAGTGGAAGTAGAAGCGGTAAAAGATTGGGGACAACCGAAGACACCGACAGAGATCAGAAGTTTCTTGGGATTGGCAGGATATTACCAAAGGTTTATTCAGGATTTCTCAAAGATAGCGACACCATTAACTAATCTGACGAGGAAGACTGTTAAGTATGTGTGGATAGAGAAATGTGAACAGAGTTTTCAAGAATTAAAAAAAAGATTAAGTGAAGCACCTGTGTTATCTTTACCAGATAGTACAGGGGGTTTTACAGTGTATAGTGATGCGTCACACAAGGGACTAGGTCGCGTATTAATGCAGAATGGTAAAGTCATTGCGTACGCGTCACGACAATTAAAAGACTATGAGAAGGGATACCCTACCCATGACCTTGAGTTGGTTGCGGTAGTATTTGCCCTTAAGATTTTGAGACATTATCTCTACGGAGAAAAGTGTGAGATATACACAGATCACAAGAGTCTGAAATACATCTTTACACAAAAGGAGTTAAACATGAGGCAGAGGAGATGGTTAGAATTGATTAAGGACTATGATTGTGATATTCTATATCATCCGGGCAAGGCTAATGTAGTGGCAGATGCTTTAAGCAGGAAGAGCCAAGAAAAATTGTTTGTATTAACAAAACAAGAAGAATTAGTAAGAGAAATGGAGAAAATGGAGTTGGAGGTGAAAAATCCAAAGGATTCAGATAAGGTAATAGAAATGGAAGCAAGTCCAACTTTATTAGACAAAGTGAAAGAATCACAAGGGAATGATGAAGAATGCGGTAACATAAAGAAGCGATTGGCTGAAGGCGAAGAGCTGAAGTATAAGATCGACGATACTGGATTGATGAGATTTGAAGGAAGAATTTGGGTACCTGCAGTACCAGAGTTACGAGAAGAGATTCTTCAAGAAGCACACAATACGAGATACTCAATACACCTAGGAAGCACGAAGATGTATCAAGATTTGCGTCAACATTATTGGTGGCCAAACATGAAGAGAGAGGTTGCTGAATGCGTCAGCCGCTGTTTAACTTGTCAAAGAGTCAAGGCAGAGCATCAACGACCAAGTTGATTATTACAGCCGTTGGAAATTTCAGAATGGAAATGGGAGCACGTCACGATGGATTTTGTGGTAGGACTTCCAGCAACACAGAAGGGTTACGATGCTATATGGGTAATTGTCGACCGTCTTACAAAGTCAGCACACTTTTTGCCGATCAAGATTAGGTATAATTTGGATCAGCTAGCAAAATTGTATATCAAGGAAATTATTTCGAGACATGGAGTGCCAGTATCAATCGTGTCTGATAGAGATCCGCGCTTCACTTCAAACTTTTGGAGAAGTCTTTAAGAAAGAATGGGGACACAATTAAGGTTGAGTACTGCGTATCATCCACAGACAGATGGGCAAAGCGAGAGAACGATTCAAACCTTAGAGGATATGCTCAGAGTCTGTGTGATGGATTTCAAGGGAAGCTGGGAAGATCATTTTCCGTTGTTGGAGTTTGCGTATAACAATAGTTATCATGCAAGCATTGGTATGCCACCGTATGAAGCCCTGTATGGGAGAAAGTGCAGAACGCCCTTATGTTGGGACGAGGTAGGTGAAAGAAGATTGTTGGGGCCAGAATTGGTTCAGCAGACGGTGGAGATTATCAAAGTGATAAGAGCTCGACTAGTAGCAGCTCAAGATCGACAAAAGAAGTACGCAGATATTCATCGCAAGAAAAGAGATTTCGAAGTGGGAAGCTACGTATTTCTGAAGGTATCTCCTTGGAAGGGGAAGATAAGATTTGGGAAGAAAGGTAAACTGAGTCCAAGGTTTATTAGACCGTTTGAAATACTGAAGAAGATAGGGGAAGTAGCGTATGAGGTAGCTCTACCTCCTAAACTGGAACATATTCACAATGTGTTTCATGTGTCAGTGTTGCGTCCGTATAAGCCAGATTACAAGCATGTGATATCATACGAGCCGATTCAAGTCGAGAAAGACTTATCGTACGAGGAGGTTCCAATAGAAATTTTGGATAGGAAAGAGCAGAAATTGAGAAATAAGGTTATACATTCTGTTAAAGTGCTCTGGAGGAACCACAATGCTGAGGAAGCTACATGGGAACTCGAGGAAAAGATGAGGAAAGAGTTTCCAAATCTTTTTGAGTAACCTTAATGAAATTCTGAGGACGGAATTCTTATAAGGAGGGGAGAATGTAATAACCAAGAATTTCTGTGATACATTGTAAATAAGTATTACATAATTGATAATATTTTATGGATGATGACATGATTATGTGGTTAGTATGATATAATATTTAAAGAAAGTCTCACTAATAAGTTATATAAGTTAGTGAACTAACTTAAGCATTTTAATAATCTAGGAAATAGATTTAGGATGTTAAACCCTAAGTAGGTACTCAATAAACTTGAATAAGACAAGTCTAATTGGGTTATGTAAGTTAATTAACATTATTGATTGATGTGAATGTATAAAAATCAAAAATAATGAGTAATAGTTCATGAGATAATAGGGTTAATATTACTAAGGATGGCTTGTGGTTTAAACAAGCCCAATAATTATTTAAGCATTGGACATGTAGATAATTTGATTGTTAAGATAGCCCACTATTAAATTTAATGGGCAAGTATGCTAGTAGCACAATTATTTAATTGTGGAGGCCCAAGTTTATGTTAATTAGTAAGCCAAACTAGTTAATTTCAATCCCAAAACATATAATTTAATGGCCCAACTTGTAGCCCAATTAAGGAGGGACATGTTGAACTTTTAATGTACTAAATAAAGAATTAAAAGAAAACAAATTTGGTGCAAAGAATGGTCACATGGCCGGCCACATGAGGAAGAGAAAAAGGGGAGTGCACCTTATGATTACATATCCACAATTTTCAAAGATATTTCAAAAAGCTTAGCCATGTGTCAAAGTTATTAAGGAGCCACCTACATGGATAATCTTCCATATATCTAAGTAATGATTAAAGTGAGAGAAAGAGATAAGATGAGGTTGGGTAAATATAGCTACATACATATCTTATATCTATACAAGATTATCCAACAAAAAGCTAATCTCTTTTTATTTCTTCTTTTACTTTACTTCATTTATCTTACTTTCCATTAAGCTAGTAAAGCAAAAACATAAGAGAAAGAGAGAGAGAGAGAGAGAGAGAGAGAGAGAGAGAAGTTCGGTGGGGAAGAGGAGAGAAAGAGGAAGGAAATCCACCATTGATGCACCCTAGGTTCATCCTATACTTTGGAAGGGAAAGAAGGTGTGCCCAAAAATTAAGGTGAAAACTAACCTAACTTATTCTTTTTATTTTGTTTGATTTTGGTTATCTAAGGATTTATTATCTAGAGGTCTAAAACCCTCTATCTACATGTTTTATATGGTTTCATGTATTGATCTAACATATTTGAGTGTTAGAAAGTGAATCAAAAGGATAGAAAAGAAACTAGTTTTGTTTTGTATGAAAACTCTAGTTTTTTTCACTTCCTTTTTTTCGACTACCGTTTTTGATCTACACCTTCTTTTTCTGATCCGTCAAAGAGAGGTGCTAGACATATAAGTTAACTACTAAACCCAAGTGGTAGCATTCAAAAATGTTGAATACACAAGTGGTAGCAACTGTTTTAGCAAAAATAGTTTACTCTTTCGAAAGAAAAATAAACTATTTTTGGACAGTCAATGCAAGGGGTATTTTTGTCATTTTTCTGGCATTTAAAAATTTTGGAAAAATTTGGGAGAGTAATATGATGAGTTATCTTTTAAACCCAAGTGGAATCACCTAAAAAGGAGTTGTAGATTTCCGTATGGACTGATTTTAGCAAAGTAGGTAAAAGCTAAAAATCCCAAAATGGAGTCTGCCCAAAATTTTGAAAGGGCAATTTCGGCCACTTAAAATATGAAATAAATTTCGGCCTTTTGGGACATGAAAATATATGTCATAAAGTAGTTCTTGTCCAAAAATGAGCTCATTCCGACTTAAAATGACCAAGTAATGATCATTTCAATATTTAGGTTTTTCGGACGAAAATCGCTATAACCGGAGTTCTATAACTCCGATGGCCACGAAATTTAAACTGGAGGGTCACGTTAACATGTATGAGATTATGCCAAGAGATGGGAATTTATGGAGTAGAGCATGATGGGGCAAATTTCTTAAGCCACACACTAAAAATGATTTTTGAAAAATAGTAAAAGAAATTGAAAAATTACAAAAAAATACTTTTTGTGTATGAAATACATGTAATAAGTATGGACAAAGGATAGAAAAATAATAAGTTGATTTGCTATTTTCGTAAAGGAGATATGGAATCCAGCTTGCTGGATTGGAAAAAATGTTGAATCCAGTTTGCTGGATTGAAAGATTTAGAATCCAGTTTGCTGTATTGAAGGATTTAGAATCCAGTCTTGCTGGATTGGAAGTTTATTGAATCCAGTTTGCTGGATTAGCCAATCCAGGTGGCTGGATTGCATGTTTGTATAATCTAGACTATGATGTTAGTATTCATCTTACTAGATTATAAAGAAGAGCTAATAAAAGGAAAGATTAAGTGTTAAATCATAAGGTATATGAAAAAGTAATAAAATGCTATCAAAGAATGATATTAATGAGATTAAATTAAATTGTGTAGCAGTAGATCGCAGTCAAGGCAAGTTCTCTAACTCAAAATTTAGTTATTCTTTTCAAAGCATGTGAGTGAATAATTATTGTTTATTATTCACATCCTTATTGATTATTGATGCTCGCACTTAGTGCAATTAAATTCCTGTTCTATTATTATTGAACTGTGAATTAGTTAAAGTTCTTTTATTCATGAACTGTTTAAGATATGGATCTATGCTCATTGTATCGGCTAGATCAAATATGTTTAAATTTGTTAAATCAAATATGTTGTTAAAAGCTGTTCTTCACCAATTGACGTGGTAAGGACTCAATACTGAGAAAAAGAACAATTTGATTAAAGCATTATTGAAAACCAATTATTGCTCGTATAGTAAGTGTTTATGCATAATACACCGGGTATGAAAGGCTGATCCCCTTGATTACCAAAACTTATTAAAAGGACCAGTTTAAATACTGACAACCTTAGCATATGTTCATGGTCATTATGACCACTCAGTATCTGTTATTCGAATATTCAGTTATCAAGACTTAATTCATGTTCTTTCGCAATTAATTTCTATTGTTGAACATAGAACGATAAATTTCTTGCTAATCATGATATATATTCTCTGTACTTAAACTTGCTAAGCAAATTAGTTGCTTACCCTTGCTATATCATGACATTTATTTCAGCTAAGCCAGAGAGTTCAAGTAAGAAGGACAAGGGCAAGGGAAAGGTCCAAGAATAGTTATTATAAATGTTTAAGTATCATGAAATACTATGTTTAATGTTTATGTAAACCTTTTGTGTTACTTTATTTAACTTAAGTACGATATGTTTATGTTAAGGTAATAGACCTTGGGGTATTGTATAAGACTTTATTATAATGAACAACATATGTTTATTATTCCGTAATAGTATATAGAATGCTTATGTTGATGATGGATAGTGAGCACCAAACCCGGGGTTGAGAACTCGGATTTGGGGGCGTCACATGTCAAATGCATTTAATGCTTAAACAGATGGATCCAACGGATAGATTTCTTGGATCATATATATGCGAAACACTAACAGATGAAAAATAAGGTAAGCAAGCATTGAACAAAACGCTAAAGAACACTCAACTCTACGATCTGAGAAAAAGAGAAAGCTTGCTCAGCTACTCAGTTCTTTCGAACAAGTGCTTAACGGCAACTGAGTAGCACCAACCAAGAACTCAACAACTACCAATCAACTAAAGTAAGAATTCCAAGTCAGAAGGACTTGAAGAGTTCTAAGTGAACTGAGAAGAACCAAGTCTGCTGGACTTAAAGAGTTCAAGAGTGAACTAAGAAGTACCTAGATTGCTGATCTAGAAGGAATCTGTGAGATTTAGAAAGTGTAAAGATATCCTTAGTGAATTTCCTACTCGAGGAGTGGAAGAGTGGACTAGGAGCTTTAAGTGCTTTAAACCACTTAAAACTGCCGTGTCTCTTACATTCTTGCTATAACTGCTATATCTGCTATAACTGTCTCACTCTCATTAACTCACTATATCTAAAAGGAAAAAACAAACTAATCTTAATTCTGCTGTGTTTGAATCATTATCAAAACTAACAAAATAAAACGAAAAGAATTTTAAATATCTATTCAACCCCCCCTTCTAGATAACTATTGTGCCTCTGGGAACTAACAATTGGTATCAAAGTAGGTTCTACCATATAGCCTACAAAGCTTAAGTAGATCCAATTGCACACTTACCAAGCGAATCAAAGACTGGAGGAGGCAGTAAGCCACCTATGTGCAACAAAGATAAATTCGCCAACTAGAAAGTTCGGATGCAAGCATACATGGATTCAATAGATGAAGATCTATTTAAAACTGTTCAGAATGGGCCCTACGTTCCTACAAAGCTTGTACCAACTACAGACGACCCAAACAGAATACAGATCAAGGTTAAAGGAGAATGGACAGATAACGAGAAAAGAGCTGTTCAACTGGACAAAAAGGCCAAGAACATTTTATTTCAATCCTTAGAAGATGATCTGTTTGAAAATGTGGTCAACAACAAAACAACCAAGGAGGTTTGGGAAGCACTGCTCATCATGCATGAAGGAGCAGAAGAAGTCAGAGAAAACAAACAATCTCTCCTGACACAACAATATGAAATGTTTGCACACGTTCAAGGAGAAAACATCACTACCACCTACGAGAGATTCAACGTTCTGCTCAACTCTCTACGAGCCTATGGAAAGATCTATCCAAACAAAGATCTAATCATAAAGTTCATGAGAGCCTTACCAAGCAAATGGGATGCCAAAACCACTACTATTAGAGAGTCAAAGAATCTCTATGAGATAACTGTTCAACAGTTATATGGCAACCTTCTTGCATACGAACTGGAGCTTACTCAACGAGCATAAACTCTATCTGAAGGAAGAAAGAAGGATAAAGGTATTGCGCTCAAAGAAACTGAAAACACCTCCAAGGTCAACACTGAAATTGACTCTGACTATGATGAAGATGATGATGAGTACTTTGCCAAGCTGGTGAAGAGACTCAGAAGGTTCATGCGTCAAGGCAAAACCAGCAACCCAAAGAAAGTCAGCAACTACAACAGCCAGGAGCAAATGAATGATCTATGCTACAATTGCAAGAAACCTGGCCATTTCATTGCTAACTGCAACAAACCTCTCAGAGAAGAACTAAAGAAGAAATCATATCCAAAGAAGGAATACAAAGGCAACAAAAGGCCTCAGAAGAGAGACAAAGGCCTTGTAGCTGGAGGATCGTGGAGTGACTCAGACAGTGACTCAACTCCTAAATCGGGAGATGATGAAGATCCTCAAATGGCAAATCTTTGCCTGATGGCCAAGAATGCAAAGGACAAACAGAACTCCAACATACATGAGTAAGTATAGATGAGGTATTTGACTTCAACTCTCCTGATGTAGACATTGATGATTTAAGAACTGCACTGCATGGCATAACATCTGATCTGCATCAATACATGAAATGATTTAGAGTTCTGTCTAAGGACTATTCACTTCTTCAAAAGAAGAAAGAGAAAGTTTAAGAAGAACTGGAAACAACCCTTCTAAGTACTGACTCTCTCTCCAAGGTTGAAGCTGAGAATAAGCTCTTAAAACAGACCAATGAGCTCAATGCACAAAGAGAGTCAAGTCTAACCTCTAAAATTGAGGAACTAAAAAAGACAATCTCTACATGGAATAAATCCTCTTCATCCATGGACTCCCTAATCTCTAGCCAGAGAAGTGTCTCTAACCGAACAGGTTTAGGCTTTGGGGAATCTACCTTAGATCCATGTGTGGAAAAGGTAAAGGAAACTAGCACTAGTAATGCTTTAAGTTTTAGTAGAGGCATTATATTTGTGAAATCCTCACAGAAGGATGAGTCAGTCAAACCCTGCTCTACTGATTCAATCCATATTCCAAGGAATAAGGGATCTCATGCTGGCCTGGGTTTAAGAAAAGAGAAGAGTAACCCAGCCACTACTCACCAACCTCGAAGGATCGTAGAGTCAAGTAAGACCAACTCTACGAATCAACTGGGAAGGTACAGTAGAGGTAAGGTACACTCCTCACAAATCATAAAACACAATGACACATGGAAGAAGGAAAATCAGTTTAACAGAAGGATGACTAAAGATCCACAAAAGTCCAAATGGAGGAAGAATTCTTACAGACACACAGGCATGCATCATATTAGATGTTTTGTGTGTAATAAAGTTGGTCACAAGGCTGCAAAATGCTATTATAATTCCATGCATGTGAGACCCAAAATCAAGCAGATTTGGGTTCCCAAGTCTACTAACAAAGTAGGACCCATGCAAGTATGGGTACCAAAATGAAAGTTTTATGCTACCACAGGAAAAGAGCTCCACGATCACAACCTGGTATCTGGACAGTGGATGCTTAAGGTACATGACTGGGAGCAAGGCCCTTCTGTCTAACTACATAGAGAAGGAGGGTCCTTCAGTCATCTTTAGAGACAATGGCTCTGGCAAGACAAGAGGATATGACTCAGCTGGGGATGGTGCATTGTCCTTTAGTAAAGTGGCATATGTGGAAGGAATACAACACAATCTTCTAAGCATAAGTCAACTCTGCGACAAGGGTCATCAAGTAACATTCCTCAACAATCAGTGTTAAGTCAGAGATTTGAAGACATCTGCTATAAAGCTAACCGGGACAAGAGAAGGAAATGTCTACACAGTAAATCTTGGACAACTGAGCTCAGACGAGACAATATGCTTTCTAGCTAAAGTATCTGAAGAAATGAGCTGGCTTTGACATAAACGACTGTCTCATCTCAACTTCAAGAGCATGTCCAAACTAGCCTCAAAAGATCTAGTAGCAGGCTTACCCAAGTTCAACTTTATCAAAGAAAGGTCTTACAATGTCTGTCAACTTGGAAAGTAGACCAGAAGCTCATTCAAGAGCAAAACTTCTAACTCAATTGACAAGCCCCTGCAGCTGCTTCACATGGATCTGTTTGGGCCAGTTCCAACAACGAGCCTTGGAGGGAAGAGATACTCACTGGTCGTAGTGGACAACTACACCAGATTTCAATGGGTATTCTTTCTAACCTAGAAAGATGAAACAAGCTCCCAACTGATCAAGATGTTCAGATTGGTGATGAACGAGAAAGGGGAGAAAATCAAGGCTATAAGGAGTGATCATGGCAGAGAATTTGACTTCACTGAAATGGACCAGTTCTGCACAGACAATGGCATTAGTCACAACTTCTCAGCTCCACGAACTCCTTAATAAAATGGAGTAGCTGAGAGAAAGAATAGAACATTGATAGAGGCTGGAAGAACTCTACTAGCAGCAGCACATCTGCCTGAATACTTCTGGGCCGAAGCCTTCAACACTGCATGCTACACTTAGAACAAGTCACTGATACACTCTACGATTAAGAAGACACCCTACGAACTGTGAAAAGGAAGAAAGCCAAATGTCAGCTACTTCCATGTATTCGGCTGTGCATGCTACATTCTCAACAATGGGAAGCAGTATCTGATAAAGTTCCAACTCAAGTCAGACGAAGGAATCTTTCTTGGTTATGCCACAGACAGTAAGGCCTATAGAGTGTTCAACAAGAAAACACTGAGTGCGGAAGTCTCTATCCACATCATCTTTGATGAAACAGACCTAGACAAAACAGTGTCTCAAGACACTACGAACGACAGTCCAGACTCAACGAATGAAGACATCGAGCCCAACACCACGATCGTAGTGCCAGATAATGAAATCGTTGAGCAAGGAAATGAGATCGTAGAGAGGTCTGCACAAGACAACGAACCCTCACATAAAGAAGTAGAAATTGATCTTGAAGATCTCAGACAAGAAGGCATCAGGACAGATGTTCCAACAGGAAACAGATGGGCAAGAGATCATACTCAAGACTTAATCATTGGAGATCCTAGTGCAAAAGTCAAGACTAGAGCTTCCACCTAAAATGAATGTTTCTATCTAAGCTTCCTATCACAAATGGAACCTAAGAAGATCGAGGATGCTATGGAAGACTCCAGCTGGATATAACCCATGCAAGAAGAACTTAATCAGTTTGAAAGAAGCAAAGTATGGAGATTGGTTCCAAGACCAAAAAGTCATCCTGTCATTGGAAGCAAGTGGGTCTTCAGAAATAAGATAGATAAAGATGGAGTAATAATCAGGAATAAGGCAAGACTAGTGGCCAAGGGTTACTCTCAGGAAGAAGGCATTGACTACGATGAGACGTTTGCGCCTGTTGCCAGATTAGAAGCCATCAGAATATTCCTTGCCTTTGTTGCTCATATGAAGTTCAAAGTCTTCCAGATGGATGTCAAAAGTGCATTCCTAAATGGTGAACTTCAAGAAGAAGTATATGTAGAGCAACCTCCAAGTTTCATCAATCCATCTCTTTCCAATTATGTTTATAGATTAGACAAAGTCTTATATGGTCTTAAACAAGCACCTAGAGCATGGTATGAAACACTAACTAACTTTCTTATTGAGAATGGGTTCACTAGAGGTAGAGTAGACACCACATTATTTCTTTAGAAAGCATAAAGACAAATTTTTATTAGTTCAAATTTATGTTGATGATATTATTTTTGGTTCTACTGATGAAAAGTTATGTAAGAGATTCTCCAAGCTTATGCAGAGCAAATTTGAAATAAGCATGATGAGTGAGCTGAACTTCTTCCTTGGACTGCAAATGAAGCAGACTGATGAAGGAATCTTCATAAACCAAGTCAAGTACATTAAAGACTTACTTAAGAAGTATGACATGGAATCAGCCTCTCCCATGAAAATTCCAATTGCTCCTGCAACCAAGCTTGACAAAGATGAAAAAGGTAAAAGTATTGATATAACTCAATACAGAGGTATGATAGGCTCTCTTCTATATCTTACTGCCAATAGACCAGATATAATGTTTGCAACATGCATATATGCTAGATTTCAGGCTAATCCTAAGGAATCACATTTAACTGCTGTAAAGAGGATATTCAGGTATCTCAAGGGTACACCTCACTTGAGGCTTTGGTATCCCAAGGAGTCCTCATTTGAACTAACAGGTTATACAGATGCTGACTTTCCAAGTTGCAAAATAGACAGAAAAAGTACCAGTGGCACCTGTCAGTTGCTAGGAAACAGACTTGTGTCCTGGTTTAGCAAGAAGCAAAACTCAGTATCTACTTTAACTGCAGAACCTGAATACATTGCTGCTAGCAGCTGCTGTGGTCAGATCTTATGGATGAAAAACCAGCTAGCAGACTATGGGTTTGAATTCAAATCCATACCTATTCACTGTGATAACATAAGTGCCATAGCAATAACTCATAATCTTGTCATGCATTCTAGGATCAAGCATATAGAAATAAGATATCATTTCATTAGGGATCATGTGCAAAATAGAACTATATCCTTACAATACATCCCTATTGAAAACTAACTTGTTGATGTCTTTACAAAGCCTCTAGATGAATCCAAGTTTAACAAATTAATAAGTAAGCTAGGCATGCTAAATTTACAACCATGAAATATATGCTCTAGAACCATGCAGATATAAAGGCTAAGTTTGAAATCGTAGACATGACCAAAGGAAGTCCATGATCATAGAGCTGCAGTGACATGAAAGACAACGATCGTAGTGCAGACTCAACGATCATATTGCCAACTCAACGATAACAGAGCTCCATAAATAGAACAAAGGAGCATCTTGTGATGACAAAGTTCAACAAGTCTAAGAAATCTCTCTCTGTCAAGCGCCTCAGGAACAAACCTAACCCTTGATTCACTCTATGAGATTGGCCCTTCCTGAGCTACCTTAAATCGAGAAGAATGCTAAGTCAAAAGTTCATCACAAGGACCTGGGCAGACTTGACGATTGCAGAGCAGACACGACGATCGCAGTCCAGACCCGACAATTGCATAGTAGACTCGACGATTGCAGAGCAGACTCGAAGATCATCAAGACTACTTCAACGATCGTAGTGTTCCCAAAAGATACACTAGCTCAGAAGGAGCTAAGGGCAAATCAATACATTCCTAATCAGTCAAATTTGTAGAGCCAAGCAGAATTTGACACATGCCCCACTAAGCAAATGGAGAGAGGGAAGTTATAAGTACAGTTTGAAAATACCTTTTTGAAATCAAAAGTTCAAAAAGCTCATCTCTTTCTCTTTCTACAAGCAGAAACCCTAACTTTCAGAAAAGCTCAAACAATCATACACATTGCAAAGAAATCAATGGCAGCCTCAAACGTCATCTCTGGTTACAGACTCTACTTTGATGAGTTCAAGACAGCTGACTCCAAATTTCTCAAAACTCTGTCGATGATAAAGAAAGCCAGTCTTGAAGAAGCTCTGGGTACGAGCACATGGATCTACCCCATGCTGATAAAGGAATTCTACAAAAATGGGGTGTTCGAAAATGACATCATCACTACGAGGGTTAAGGATGTGGAAATTAAGTTCAAGGCTGAGGACATCAACCTAGCCCTAGGTTTCAAATTTGAAGGGTTTTTGTTTATAGATGGCATCAATTTCCATGAAGGGCTTAAAATGATGCATCACAAAAAATTCCCCACTGTCAAAGGATACAAGAAGAAGGAATTTCCTCAGAGGTATAAATTTTTGGCAGACATTATGGGAAAGTGCATATGCTGCAAGAGCTCAGGCCACGATTCTATAAATGAGGTACAACTCAAGCTCATGACAGCCATCAGTTGTGGGATACAACTTAACTATGGAGCCCTGCTGCTTGAATGGATTGGGAAGTGGATTCTCAGCTCGAAGAAGTCAAAGAGCTCTGGAAAGATGCTCTACGGGGAATTTGGATCATACCCAGATCCCGAATTCGTATCGTATGATGATTATCATAATTATAATCATCCGTTAGTTGTTCTTGTTCCTGTTGTTGTAGTGGCAATCATCATATTCTCTCTTTCACCCACACCAAATTAGGAGTTCAAACTTGCATCTTGTCAAAGAGATGGCATCACATCTGGGCAACTCTTCCCTATCTGAACTTGTACAAATACAATTTCGGGAGTTGCGCTAAATTTTTCCTATTTCGTACTTTGATTTTTGTTGGATATCCATAACCATTTGTTATGGTTAGTGAGTCTATAATGTTTATTGGAGCTTATGTAAATGGGATTACATATTTAATTATGTTGGGAGAGTGCATATTTTGATTTGATGTTTAAAGTAAATGCTCATGATTGTATGTAAAGTCCATCAAGGAATATATGTACAAGGACTTAGTGATAGATCAAATTTGTTAGGTTGATCTAAGCTCTTAATATGTATCATTCTGTAATAGATGTATAGATAAAGAGATCAAAGATGTTAGGTTGATCTTGAGATGTAATAGACAGGCTTCCAAGAGATCGTAGTGTATCGAGTTGATCAAGATTGCAGAAGCCAAGGCAGAATTGTGGAGCATCAAAAATCGTAGTGTGCCTGCCTTGAAGGGCCTCTTCAAAAATTGTAGAGTTGTCCCAACATTTGCCGAGCTAACTTAGAGATCGTAGTATGCTCTCGAAATCATAGAGTCTACAAGACAAGCAAGCAAAGATCATAGTGTGCCAGCCCTTAAGAGAAATCGTAGTGTTCTCATCTGGCAGTCAAGCACTAAGGTGGCAAGACACCATGATCTGAATCGTAGAGTATCATCTGCCTGCGTCAGAAGTATCGAGCCTTACCTGTCGACGTCGAGATTTTTAGATGTCCCTTTCCGTTACTTATTCTTTGGTGTTCTCATTTTAAGTGAGATTTGTTTGAAAAAACAAGTGAAAAAGGTCCGACGTGTATAATGTCGACGATGGACTGTTAAGAGTCGCCAGTTGATTTTTTAAATGGTTGTACCAACGCAACAGAAAAAATGTTTGCACATTGACCCAATGATGTGACACTGCTATACGGGTCGGTGAAACCAAGATTCATTTAGGGTCCGGGGACTTGGTTATGTGGGGGGAAAGTGTTAGGCATCCCCCGACATCCGTGTTACCACGGTGACCGCCTCGTTTCAAGAAACTATTATCTGAATGTGTGTGTGTGTGTGTGTGTGAGAGTCAATGTGCTGTTATTTGAAAGTGGTACGAGGCCTCGTTCGCACCTATATACGCAGGGTTTGAATTTTTGTAAAAATTCAATTTTAGCAAGATATGACAATGATGTTTTATAAAAGAGGTTTTTTCAAATCCTGTCGCTCAATAGTAATTGAGGCCTTTTGTACTCCCATTTTATTAGATGCACGGCTTGGTTGATTTTATTTGACGGCTGCGAAGCATCCGTACGGAAATAATGTACAAAATAATGCCGATTTCCTCGTGGGTATGGAAACCATCTGAGGAAATTCAGACACCGCAGAATAATTTACAAGCTGCTTACAGCTGAAAATGTCCATCACGGGAACCGAATCTAGATCCAATGGGATGAATCTGTGATCACATGATTCCTAGGCTCACATGATACTGCAATTTGTATGAAAGCAGTAAGCAAGTATATATATAAAAGCCGTAAATATATATATATATATATATATATATATATATATATATATATATATATATATATATACAGACATAATCACCAACCACGAAGAACCTCCATGGGGGATCAAAAATGTAAATAAAGCTATTAAAAACCATCAACCGCCACGGAGGAAACTCCAGGAGGGACAAAATGTAGATAAAGCTATAAAAACGGTCAACCACCACGAAGTAAACTCTAGGTGGGACGAAATGTAAATATATATATATATATATATATATATATATATAAGCATGTAAACGCACCGGATATAAAATCCAGGCTCACCGAATAGAGTTCGATAGCAGTTCATATATATAAGTATATATATATAAAAGCGAGTAAACGCACCGGATATAAAATCCAGGCTCATCGAACGGAGTTCGACCACAGTTTATATATATAAGAAAGCAATTAAACGCACCAAACCGAAGTTTAGGCTCATCGAACAAAGTCCGACACACAGTTAATATATATAAGTATATATATATATATATATATATATATATATATATATATATATATATATATATATATATTAAAGCAATAAACGCACTAAACCGAAGTTTAGGGTCAATCGAACAAAGTCTGATACACAGTTCATATATATATAAATATATATAGAAAAGCAGATAAACGCTCCAGACCGAAGTCTAGGCTCAACCGAGGCATAACTCGGTAATGTTAGTCAATATATATATATATATATATATATATATATATATATATATATATATATATATATATATATATATATATATATACTGAAATGAAACCACGGACCGAAGTCCGGGCAAAAATAAGCAACACGACTCTCAACGTGTAGAAGGGTGTGTGCAAAAATGAAGAGAAAGAATCTAAAGTATGTGAGAAGGCTTACAGTGGACTGCCAAAGAAGACTTTTATATATTTAGAGTGAGTAAACACTGGCTTTTGTAGGTATAAAAAAGGGCTATATATGAGCTCACAGGTGTTTAAAGTGGGAAAATACACTATATGGCAAGTGTAGAGCGAAGTTTGCAGGGTTTTCCCGTCTTTTTTCTCTTAAAAATTAGCACCCCAAGCCTCTTATTTATAGGCAAAAGGTGCCGCAGGTGTACCAAAGGCGGGTCGGGTCGGCCCGGTTTGGTCGGGTCGGGTCGTCTCGAAGTACGTGCACGCGGGCACTGTAATGTCCACTTGCTTTTTCTGAAGTACAATCCGGGCATCCGTTTGAGGTATACAGGACCTATTTCGGACCGCTGTTGTTGAGAGTTTGTACGATGGCATAGGATTAGAGTTTGTACGAAGTCTTTGAAGATGGGACGGTGCCCTCCGGTCTTCAAGCTTCAACTTTCATCCGTTACCCCGCACAATAGCAACTCGGGATTTGTTAGCCTTGTGGGCCGTTGTTGCGTAGATGTGTTGAGACGACTTGGCGTGGTATCGTGTTGGTCAGATGACGATGTTGCCTCTTACCGGTGTTATTGTCGGGTTGGGTCGATAAAGTAGACGTTGCTCAGCTTCGCTGGGATTGGACTGCTGCAATTGGTTGAAAGTCCTCATTGTCATCTTTGAGGTGTGTTTGTCTTCCTGATGTCATCACCGGGCTGATATAGTGTATCTCGTTGTGAGCGCCAAGATTGAAGCTGGTTGCACTTGTAACAAGTATTTCCGGGGTTAATGCCAAAATTGCTTTCCTTGGGGCTATCACCAAGGTTGGAGGCTATTCCCATGTTTAGGGCTGAGACTGGATACCTCGGGGTTATCTCTGAGATTAATTGGTCTTCTCCGGTGTGTGTTCTGGTATTGATCTGCATGCCTCGGGGTTCTCCAAGATTGGATTGGTTACTCCCAGATTGCGATCTGGGGTTGATGCTGAACCTCCAGTAGTATCCGGTATGGTTGTGGATTGTCTTTCAGGGTTCTCTCATAAAAGACGAATCTGCCTTCCTACAATGTTAGTGTCAGTAGTACAGAAAATTTCGAGTGTCTACAGATGCCCCTCTTTATCTTACTCATGCATAGCGATGCATGGGTAGGATAAAGAATCCTAGACACTTGAAACGTAATAAGACAAACATGGTACTATGGATAGCAACATGATGTATGATGTATGCTGCATGTGTACGAGGTTGTAGCCCAACACGCTGAGGATAATTGCTGGCTCCCTGTTGCTTCAACCGGGGATTCGCAATGATGACCAGATTTGATGTATATTCTGAGTCTGTCAGGATGTTGATGTTGGAGTTATCATCAAATTCCTGGATAAGGACTGGATCCTACAGAAGTACCTCTTATGTGTAAGAGATCTGTGGGGATAAAGCTTGATCTGTTTGAGGATGTGTATAACATATTCCATCATCCATCCTCCTTGATGACAATCTCCTGGTTTGTATCGTCAGGACATGTCAGGGTTCTGTTGGAGTTACTACCAACAGCAAATACTGTCAGGGATGCCTGACCTTCTTTGACGTGTATTTCACCGATATGTGGATCAACGGCTGAAAAATCCTGTGGGATATACTGTCAAGGTTGCTTGACTTCCGCTGTCGTGTAGATCAACGGAACATTGCGTTGTGACCCCCAGCTGGGGAATATGGGTAATCGGGTTGTAAGAACCCCGAATGGCTCCAGAGCTCTGATAGGTCTAACCATCTATCGGCTGGAATGATGTCAAGGCTGCTTGACCTTCATTGATGTGTGTATCAACTGCTTGAATGTACGTGGTAATCCCCTATCGTGAATTCACATTGCAAACCCCTCAGGAGATCTACTGAGTACGTATGCATTGATCGAACAACTGTGTATGCTCTGATGGGTTTACTTGCCATCGGCTGAGATAATGTCAAGGCTGCTTGACCTTCGTTGATTTGTGTGTCAACGGAAGAACACACGTTGTAACCCCCGCCGGGAATCTACGTTGTAACCCCCGTCGGGGACTCACGTTGTAACCCCCGTCGGGGACTCATGTTGTAACCCCCGTCGGGGATCTACGTTGTAACCCCCGTCGGGGATACACGTTGTAACCCCCGTCGGGGATCCACGTTGACAAGGATGATGAACCTGAGAAAGCGACATTGGACCTGCGTACAGTATTGCCGAGCTTGACTGAGATCATTTGAGATCACTGGTATAGTGTACCCTGTGTATGGGCAAATACCAATGCGTGATGTACCGATTCAAAGTCTCATCAGAGAAGACCAGGATTGTATGCAGTTTTTCTCAATCGCGTGGCGTTTTTATTCTCGATTTGACCTTTTTAATTCGTAAGACCTCCTTTGCAACTCGAACTGGACCGAGCCGGAGGGATGGGACCCATATGGGGGTGCCACAAGTGTACCTGCTGTAGCCGCAGATAGGCCTGCGGCCAGGCGTGGATCATATATCCATCAGCGAACAGCATTCACAAGTCACTTTTAACTTGTTTCGCTTAGAGAAAACCGCGAGCCATCTTTAGATCTGCTAAGTTCGGGCTGCTTTCTGCAAATTTTGTCACCGTGCAAGTGTTCCACACTATCCTGGTAACATATACTTGTATTTTCTCTAGTTTCTGTCCGTTAGATTGTGAGTTATCGCATGAAATGCATCTAAACACATAGTAGTGGTTATGTATGCACAAATAACTTGATAAAAAATATTCAACATAGTAAATGTTAGTATTAAACCATGCTGAATATAATGATGTGAAAAAATTTGACTTTTGATACAGTCAAATTGGCACCTTTTTCTGCTATTTTTTGTCCTATTTGAGGTCCAATGAGCAAAAGGTAGAAAGTCAAAGTACTCCTAGCATTGAGGTTGGCCTTATGCCTGATGCTTTTGATTTTTAATGCATATGTTGTGTATATGACTTTGGGACAGGTGTGCTACTGAATGCCCACCTAAACATGCCTGAGTGCATGTGGATAGTCCTATTTTCAAAGGGGACTATGGAAAAAATTTTCAAAAGGTAGGCATTGGGTAGTCATGCATTTTAACTCTATTGTTTGTTAAAGTAAATGCATGCATGCATATAATCATAAATGCATTAGAGAAAGCTCCAGGTAAGGAAATACCACACCCTTTCTGAGGTGATTTGGAGACTTGTTGTCCAGATATTATGGATCCAGATCAGCCGAGCAGTTCCTATAGGACCGCTTCTGGCGTACGACGGAGGGCTTCTGAAGTGCCTCATCCTCGTTCTGTCAGGCAGCCTCGACGGTTTGTAGAGGCCGTGATACGTCCTGTCCAGGTAGGTGTTCCAGATGTTGAGGACGAGGAGGCGGATATTCCGATAGAGGATCCCGCTCCTGCTGCACCCATCCCTCGTAGGGAGCTTCCGACCATTCAGGTGACGAACCCAGAGTTGCTGGGTGATTTGGGCAGACATCCATCGATGTATTTACATGCTAACGAGGTATGGCGTTAAACTTTGCTTTTCCTTCTTTCCTATTGATGAGGATTAAAGGGTTCTGACGTAGATTTACATTTCATGCAGGTTCCAGGTTTTACACAGCCTCGAGAGAACTGGTTTAGCATCCACTCCATGTACCAGGTGCTTCATCCCGATTATAGAGCAGTAGTGCATGAGTGGGGATTTGGGGCATTCTTCTCTAGCCTTCCCCATCGTTGTCCCTGGGGTTACCTCAGGGCATTGTCTGAGCGATGGTTTCATCAGACTCAGTCACTCTATCTGTTAGATTGCGAGGTGATGATGACACCTATGGATTGGCGATTTATCACAGGTATGGAGTTTGGAGGGGAGCCAGTGCCTTGTATGGCAAATATTACCCCTATTGCCGTTAAATCCTTATTAGGAGTTCCGCCGGCGGCGCTCAAAGGCAGGACTATCCATTTAGGCCCTTTGAGCGTAGATGCTATGAGCGGGCTATTGAGTGAGCCTATGCCTGATGATGTCAGAATCAGGGATCGCGTTCTGCGGCGATTGTTCCTGATGATCATTAGAGGCTGCTTCATAGCAAATAACTCTTCCACGGTATCTTTCGCTTTGATCAGCGCCACGCGTGATGTGGACCGTATTGTAGAGTATGATTAGGGCTCTTACACCTTTTCCTATTTCCTCCAGGGCATGTGTATGCGCTCACAGGGTTTGACCGAGGCTTGGCTAAGATTTTACCCGTTTCTGCTGGTGAGTATTTCTCTTGTCTTTTCCCATTCATAGGTTAAGAGTGTTACTGATAGCAGATGTCTTGCCATTGTGTTGGCAGTTTTGGGCCTATGAGAGGCTTCCCTGTTTGCGTCCCGTGAGTGTGTTAGGTTTAGATACCTATCCACGAGGACGAAGATGACATCATTCGATTCTGCCCGAGGTCCTTGTAGCGGAGGGATTCACTCATTGCCGTATACAGCTGGAGTTGCTGACGGCCGACACCCGTCAGCACCATCACCTGGCTTCCCTATTCTGGGGAACATTTGACAGTGGGTTTTGAGGATGGATACCCGACTGGGGTCGAGTATTTGATTTCCACCAGGAGAGTTCCACTCTTCATAGATGGCAGTTGGGAGCTCTATCTAGGAGAGCGTGCTATCAGGAGCACCACAGGGGAGATTCATATACCGATCTTACCTCTTGTCAGGCATCACTGGCCTGTATCGCAGTCATCCGCCATTTATATCTCGTTGTTGAGTGTTGACGAATTTGCCTTGTCAGAGGGTCCATGTACTCAAGAGATATTCCAGCGTTGGTGGCTTCCTCGTACTATTGGAGCCCAGTCTCGCGCCACACAGTTTATGGGGGACATGGTTCCTAGATCCTTGATGATGATGGATTGGATAGCTTGTATCCGAGATCCGACTCATGTGACCCAGATTGATAGCTTGACCCAGCAGTTGGACCAGGCACATATATTTATTCGGCACTTGGGCAGAGATCCAGCAGAGGCGGAGTCATTTGTTCCTTCCAGCTCAGGCGCTGGTCCCTCGGACGACCCATTTGGTTTTGCCGGCGCAGATCTTCCTCTTTATAGGCCTGACATCCCTGTTGATAGAGATCCAGTGACTCAGGAGGAGTTACATCAGGTGGACAAGATTGATGATGTGGATATCGACACCATTGTCTTCTTCTGATGTATTATCGTTATATCTTTTGATAGGCCTCTGTTAGTAGTAGGGCGTCTGTGCCCCATTTCCCTGTATTTGTAGCTGTATAGAGCTGATGTATTAGATAATGATATACTTAGGAATGTATGCACAGTCTTTTCCATTCCCTATATCATATTGTCATCCATTATCTGTTATGCATGTATCATGTTATGCATATGTATGTATGTCCAGAGATATTTAGCATTGACCCCTGGATGGTCTTATGACACGGCCCTCACAGATGTCTTCTTCGACAGTTAGCCGTATAGATCATACCCCACCGTCAGTGGTGGCATCGGGTATGCGATCGTGGTATGATAGTATGTCACAACCAGACAGGGTGACCGTAGATATATTACTGCAGCATACCATGACTCTTTTGGCATTTCAGGTTCCTGCAGGATTCGTAGATGAGATGCTAGAGCATTGGCGATCTGACAGGCAGGTATTTCGCTTCGGCACCCATAAGTTGACTCCTACTCTAGAGGAGTATGCACATTTGATGATGCTGCCTTTAGACAGACCTTGCGTGCATATGGCTCTGGGAGACATGAGTAGATGATTCATGACTCTCACAGGATTGAGGCACAGAGTAGTGCAGGATGAGCTGACATCTGGCCATGTGATTTCTCAGCGTTTTCTGTACGATAGATTCGGCTCAGAGAACAGTTACTCATGACATTCCGCGAATTTCACCGCACCGGAGGATCATTGGCGTCTAGCCAGAGTTGACGTACTGATGTTATGTGTACTATCATATGTATACATGCCGCGGTATATGGATGAGATAGATATAGGCGTTATCATGGCTGTGAGAGCTCTCAGGGAGGGTCATACCATTGTGCCTATGATCTTGGCAGAGACTCTGCGGTCAACATCCTACTGCAGTACTTATTCGTCAGGAGTGTTTACTGGGAGCTCAGTCCTTCTGTATGTGTGGTTCATGTCACACTTGAGACCGATTGGTACCCTTAGAAGGCATGGATATTGGTTTACCCACGATGTGTCCATGTCATACTCCTTTCAGCCATTGGAGTGTATAGATGCTCAGTCCTGGTCCGCATTTTTGGCAGACATCAGAGACCCATTTAGCATATTGCTGTGCTCGGGGCTTAGCTCACCATACAGCTTTATTACTCATGCTCTGGGCATGGATTTCCTCCCTCTGGCCGACTTGAGGGGTGTGACTACTTATCACCCATTGGCCGTGATGTCGCAGTTCGACCAATTTCAGGATTTTCATCCTTTCACAGGGGAGACAGGTCAGCGTTCAGCTGCCCGATACCTCTCAGCCGAGGACCGATCTCGTGTATACGCTTGTTGGGACCATCGTGAGGTAGCTGCTTTTTCAGTAAGCAATCCAGGTTATTCCGCAGAGTATTCCGCCTGGATGGAGACGGAGGTTTTATCGGCTGCAGCAGTATCTGCAGTACCGAATATTGACGCAGAGGGTGTGGATCCTGTGGAGGACATTGATACCCACTTCGAGGAGGAGCCCGCTGCTGGGTTGCCAGCATTTCTTTTGGATTCTCCTAGTACTAGCACTGTTGCGATTCAGCACTCGGCACAGTACTTAGAGCAAAGTCTTCATCTGATGACCTTTAAGAGAGATTAGGTTCGATCTATGATGTCGACTGCTCTGGATGTGGGGGAGGCCGCTCTATTGGAGAGAGATGAGGCCTTAGCTCGCAGGGATGCCGCTATTGTTGAGCGAGATGAGGCCAGATTAGCCAGAGATGCAATGATAGTTGAGCGGGATAGTGCCATATCTTCCCGGGATGTAGCCGTCACAGACAGTACTGCAGCGAGGTCCCTTACCACTGACATAATCGCAGAGATGAGCGCATATATTGATTAGCATATGGTCATCATGCAGACGACTTCTGATCTATTGGGTCGTGTGGATACTCTCATACAGGAGACCACAACTTTACCTCCTTCTTCTGAGAG
The DNA here is from genome assembly GCA_016801055.1 of Panax notoginseng. Lineage (NCBI taxonomy): Eukaryota > Viridiplantae > Streptophyta > Magnoliopsida > Apiales > Araliaceae > Panax > Panax notoginseng. The sequence continues at coordinate 164,666,224 of CM029019.1, forward strand.
GGATGCTATGTTGGGCTTGCTAGCTCGCGTGTATCCTGACTCATAGATTAGCTTGTACTTACCTGCACAGACTAGCTTAGCCATTTTGTCATGTACAGTTTACATCATGTATATCAAACAACATTATATATGACAGGGAAATATATTTTTGGATCACTTCCCTTTTAGATACACCTTGCTATTTGTTTGATATTTTTCCTGCTGCTTCAGGGCTTGTGATCTTGATGTATTCTGAATTCCTCCTGGGTGGATGGACATTGAGTTGTCTCTGGATAGTTCATAATGGATCATCGATTTGTGTATCCCTATCATCTTTTGGTGTCATGGGACTGGTTTCTATATGAAAATGTGGAGAGGAGTGTGGCTTTCCTCTTTGAGATTGACCGCACCACATATGGTCACCAGTACTTCTATTCAGGAGAAGCCTAGTTAATTCCATCTCTTATGGATTGGCGTTACTCTTTAAGGTATGACCGCAGCTTAGATGGTCGCCGAATCTCCTATTTGGGAGGAGAGGTTGGGTAACTCCATCCCTTTGGTCTGAAGCCGAATGAAACGTAGTGGATTGATGTTTGATCCCAGTACCAACTGACAAGGGTTTATGTTTTGGTAGGGGGTGAGACCGCACCATGAATGGCTGCCTACGTACTCCTATTGAAGAGGAGATCAGGTCTGCGTAGTTCGAACCTGGTGTAAGAGGTTCAACGCTGTATGTGGCAGAAATGGTGTAGGAATATTTTTTGTATTTTGTGAGGAGAGAAGGGTAGAAATGTTTTTGTTGTTTTTATTTTATTGCGACCGGGTCATATGAAATGGTAGCCTACGTACTCCTATTGAATAGGAGATCAGGTCGACGTAGTTCACCCCTCAGGGCGAGAAGAGAAAGCGTAATCCCATGTGCAGGTCAGATTGCGGGGATGAGAAAGTTTAATCCTAAGTTGAGGATAAACTGCAGAGGAAAAGTTTGATCCCAGGTATGGGTAGCCAAACTATAAATGTAAGAGGTTCGATCCACGGTGGGATGACCTAAGTTGTATGAGCGCAAAGGAAAGCCAGGCTGCTGGCTTGAAAAGTATGTTTCCCTGAAGGGCAAAGTGCAGAAAAGTTGTATGTGGTAAAGGGTTAAAAAACCAGAATGACTGGTGATCTGATGGTTTGACACCAGGGTGTTTGCGAGTTACTTCAGACATAGTACCGTTTCACGGCGTCTGAGTTGATGAGTTATGGAAATTCATCACCGTCCATTTCTTGCAATCTGAGAGCGCCTCCCGTCAATACTTCTTTGACAATAAATGGGCCTTCCCAGTTAGAAGCGAATTTTCCCTTAGATTGATCTTGGTTGTCCAGGATTTTCTTCAAAACCAAGTCATATTGTTTAAATTGCCGTAGACGGACTTTTTTGTTGTAGGATCAGGCGATCCTTTGTTGATATAACTGACCATGGAAGATAGCCACGGTTCGCCTATTGTCTATTAGAGACAATTGGTGATACCTATCTTGTACCCATTGATCTTCATCCAGCTGAGCGTCTATCAACACTCTGAGAGATTCCATCTCAACTTCTATGGGGAGCACTGATTCCATCCCATAGGTTAGTGCGTAAGGGGTTGCCCCAGTTAAAGTACGCATGGATGTTCTGCAGGCTAACAAAGTCAGAGGCAATACATCAGGCTAGTCTTTGTGGTTGGCGGACATCTTTTGCATAATCTTCTTGATGTTTTTGTTAGCCGCTTCAACAGCACCGTTCATCTTTGGACGATAGATGACTGAGTTGAGATGTTTGATGTGGAATTTACTGCACAATTCCTCCATCATCTTATTGTTTAGGTTTTTGGCATTGTCTGACACAATCACCTCTGGTTGTCCATACCGATAAACAACATTGTTTCTGATGAAAGTAATGATGACTTCTTTAGTGACCCTGGGGAAGGAGGCTGCCTCTACCCACTTAGTGAAGTAGTCGATCATGGTGAATATAAACCGATGCCCATTACTGGCTTTAGGTTCAATGGGCCCGATAACGTCCATTCCCCACATTGAGAAAGGCCAAGGTGAACTCATATTGTGGAGTTCCCGTGGAGGGGCGTGTATAGCATTCCCATGAATCTGGCACTGATAGCATCTTTTGACGTGGTCATGGCAATCAGCTTTGAGGGATAGCCAATAATGTCCTGCTCTGAGGATTTTCTTGACAAGGAGGGGGCCACTCATGTGGGGGCCATAGACTCCGCCATGGATTTCATCAATGAGCCTTTGGGCTTGATCTTTGTCTAAACACCGGAGGAGGCCTAATCCTGCATCTCTTTTGTAGAGCGCATCTCCACTCAGGTAGAATTTCATTGCAAGTCGATGGATCCGCCTTTTCTCGATCGGGCTCGCCTCAGCGGGTGTAGATCCATCTCGCAGATATTCCTTGATATGCTGATACCAAGGCTGTGGGATGGGAGGTAGCTCATCTGATACTTCTCCAACATAATTCCCGTAGGCTTGGGCCTTGTTCAAGGAAATTGTGACGCTTGGCAATTGCTCCTTATCTGATATATGAACCAAGGAGGCCTAAGTTGCTAATGCGTCCGCAAAATCATTCCTATTACGAGGAACATGTAGAAAAGAGATTTCTTCGAACTCCAAAGCCATCTTTAAAACCTGCCGATGGTAAGGCAGCAAATGTAGTTCCTTGGTTTGATAGATTTCGGTGGATTGTCGGATTACCAACTCTGAATCTCCAAGGACAGTTAACTGTCTGATGCCCATTAAACGGGCAAGTTTTATCCCCATGAGACAGCCTTCATACTCAGTCGTATTATTGGTGCTGTCAAACTGTAATTTGACGGCGACGGGATACTGGTCCCCCGTATCAGATACTAGAACTGCTCCAGCTCTAGAACCTTCCATATTAACAGCTCCATCAAAATACATCTTCCATGATTGGCGCGTATCGTACTGATGGTGTTACTGTATTGTCATTACTCCTTCATCAGGGAAGTATATTTCTAAGGGTTTGAAATCCCCTGAAGGTGCAGCGGCCAGTTGATCCTCAATTCCTTGACCTTTGATGGACTTTTGAGTCACATATACGATGTCAAATTGTTGTAGGATCAACTGCCATTTGGACAGCCAGTAATTTAACATGGGTTTGTTGAACAAGTACTTGAGAGGATCCACGCGGGATATAAGATGGGTTGTGTGACCATGGAGGTAATGATGTAACCTCATGGAAGCCCATGCTAAAGTACAACACGTCTTTTCGATCAGAGTGTACTTGTGTTCACTGCTGCTGAACCTTTTACTGAGGTAATAGATAGCTCGTTCTTGGCCTCTATCGTCCTTCTGCCCCAGCATGCAGCCTATAGCATTGTCACTTACGGACAGGCACATAAACAGGGGAACATCATCCCTGGGTGGTACCAACACAGGAGCTTTAACTAGCTATTTCTTGATTGTAAGGAAGGCATTCTGGCACTCATCATTCCATTTCATGGAGGAGTTCTTCCTTAATAGTTTGAAGATTGGTTCACAGGTTGCTGTGAGTTGGGAGATGAACCTGCTAATGAAGTTGATTCTTCCCAAAAATCTCCGGATTTCCTTTTCTGTCTGAGGAATGGGCATTTCTGTGATGGCTTAGATTTTGGCAGGATCCAGCTCAATCCCTTTGTGGCTGACTAGGAATCCTAACAACTTGCCTGATTTAACGCCAAAGGCGCATTTGGCTGGATTCAACTTCAAGTTGTACTTACGCAACCTGTTGAATAGCTTTCTGAGATGGTCTATATGGTGATCCTCCTTCCGGGACTTGACAATGATGTCATCCACATAGATCTCAATCTCTTTATGCATTAAGTCGTGGAAAAGAGACATCATTGCTCTCTGATAGGTAGCTCCGGCATTGATGTGGCCGAATGACAATCGTCTATAATAAAAAGTTCCCCAAGGAGTGATGAAGGTAGTCTTCTCATGATCTTCCTCGGCAACCATGATTTGATGATACCCCGCAAAGCAATCAGCAAAGGAGTACATGTCGTATTGCGCAGTATTGTCAATGAGAATGTGGATAAATGGCACGGGAAAGCTGTCTTTTAGGAAAGCTTTATTCAAGTCCCGGTTATCCACGCAAACTTGCACCTTCCCTCCAGGTTTAGGCACGGGCACGATATTGGATATCCACTCCGGATATGTAGACACCATAATGATGCCAGCCTGAAATTGTTTCACAATTTCCTCTTTCACCTTTAAACTCCACTCAGGTTTCAATTGCCTGAGTTTCTGTTTGACTGGCTTAAATCCCTCTTTAATGGGAAGGCGATGAAGGACAATGCCAGTGGACAAACCCACCATGTCTTTATGAGACCATGTAAACACATCCTGGAATTGGGTTAATAGTGTAACCATGTCATTCCATTGGTTTGGGGTAAGGTCTGAACCAATCTGGATTAACTTAGGGCTTTCTAAGGTTCCGAGATTGAAAGAAGTGGTGTGATCAAGGTTGGGTTTAGGTGTATCTTTGACCCATTTTTGAATTTCTGGAGGCACCTCAATGTCATCTTGTGTATCCATCAAGGCTGAATTCATCTCTACATCAAAGGTACAATCCCTGTGTAGGAGAGGCATCGTATCAGCAAGTACAGGCACATTTAAATTCAGAGTCCTGAAACAAAATATGCTTTCACTTAGTATATATGAAACGTGTTTGATCATACATAGTGTTAGCATATACTGGCAAAATAAACTGCTAATACTGTACAGAAAAGTAAGCAGTTATTATATCTACAGGGCAGAAAGAACTTCTGCCCGCTTTACCCTTGACGACCAATGCAAGGAATGCTGTTCCAATTGGTAAGAGCAAAGTTCGGGTGAACCGCAGTGATGGAGGGACTGTCATCATCCTCCCTGTCCCGAATGATGGCCATTATGTCTGGGCAATCATCGTCTGGGGTGTATCGGTTGGTATGTTCATCATGGACAATGATACGTATGCCCGACTTTATTCGGACAACGTTCTCCTTGATTCTCCATTCCTTTTCTTCGATTGTGGGATCTGGAATAACGATTTTGTTTTCCTCCAACGGTTTCAGCTTAGGAAATAACATAGCCATGACATTGGCTGGCACCTTTATAGGAGGTTGTGCGGACTCAGCACTTGAAGGCAAAGATAAACGCCACATAGTTGAAGCTGAAGGAACCTGTGGATGTTTATGAGGGTTCCTATGATTAGAGCTGGCCGAATAGCCTAGTCCAGCTGTTCTAGTGTGCTTGGTTAAGCGAATAGGGTACTTGATACCCTGACAATCTTTACCCAACCCTTGTCCTGGTTTATGACCCAACGACATCATTTCTTGAGTGGCTGACATCACTTCGACAGAAATCTGGGGTTCGGGCAGTGGTGCTCCAATAGCATGGTATTGGGTATTGCTTATTTCCAAAGCATGAAAACTGACTGGTTCAACGTCCGCATTAGCATTGATGACCGGTAAATCCCCGTGTTGAGGACACTCTGGTTCAGCATTGACTGTGACCAGGCTGTTGTTGACAATATATTTTAATTGTTGATGAAGGGTGGAGGGGACTGCCCCAGCCATGTGGATCCATGGTTGTCCCAAGAGCAGGTTGTATCCCGACTTTATCTTGAGCACATGGAAGGATACGCAGAATGTATGAGGACCAATCTCAATTGGCAGCTCAATTACTCCAACCGAATTCCGACGGGCTCCATCAAAAGCTTTGATGATAGTATGGCTACTCCGGATTCGATTAGGATTGATATTCATCTTCACCAAGGTAGCATATGGGCAGATATTTAGGGATGAGCCTCCATCTATCAGGACTCCAGCCACCATATATCCGGAGGACAAGACTGCGATGTGCAACAGTTTGCAATGACCGGTCCCTTCAGGCGGAATGTCATCATCAGTGAAGGATATCACATTGTCGTTGAAAATGTGATCAACCAGATGTTGAAATTTTTCCTCATCCACGGGTGTCGGGAGATAGGCTTCTTCTAAAACCTTTAACAAGATCTTTCGGTGATTCTCGAAAGTGAGGACCAAGTCCAAAATTGATATCTGTTGTGGAGCTTCTTTCAAACTTAAAACCACCGTAGCTTCGTTATGACCCATAGTGCAGAGGAATTTTTCAATCTTCTCCGTGGGTATTTTTCCTTTTGATTTGACGGCAGATTTCATCACCCGTTGGGGAAGGTACAGTGGATTTTCTTTCGACACTGCAGCGGTGTTATGTGAGGTGGATATTGTGCTCTGCACAGCAAGTTGATTGGCTCGGGGGCGGCCACTTTCAAAGGATTGTTGCTTCCTTTGAGTTGAATTATTGGCATGACGAGTGATTGATCAGCTTCAGTAGATATGACGGATACCACACTCTTCCATTTAGTGGGACCTGCATTCTCACTGGCGCGTAGCACAGTGTCGTCACCTATCAGGCGCAGTACGCCACTGTAGATTAGGTCTAAATAAGGTGGCGGAGTGCCTAACATTCTTCTGTGCTGTGACCACGAGATTGGGAATGATATTGACATACTCCCTCTGAATTGTACTGTCCCGAATGGGGGTTGATTGGAGGTAGAAGGGAACTGATTCTTCCTTCATTGTTTAACATGTGAAGTATCTCCTCCATAGGTTGACCCAAATAAGTGAATTCCCTTTTGTTGGCAAAATCCCAACGGGCCTTGGCATTTGCTCTCTTCGTCACTTTGTCTTCCAGTATTTCATTTTTTGAAAGTGAAGAGGGAATATTCATGACAATGGGCAGAAGACTGGCATGCTCCTGGCTGATTAGCTGACGAGTCACTTGATGCTGATAAGTAACCAGTTCCGCCAATTGCTCCATTTATTTATAGAGAGCTTTCATTTTTCGTTCCATTGTGAACTGAAACTTGGCATAATCCCATCTGTTATCACCGTCTTTGATGATTTGGGAAGAATCACAGCTGAAGTTGGAACTCTGTCCACTGCTCCAATTAATCATGTCGACCTCTTCTTCTTTGTGTTGAGAACGTTAGGTTGATCTGGTTTAGTAACAACGATCTCACCATTGTCTATCAGGTCTTGGATCTTGTGTTTTAAGGCCCAACAATCCTGAGTATCATGTCCAGGTGCCCCGGCATGATAAGCACATTTCTGAGCAGCATTAAAACCCCTTCCATTTGCGTTGGCTGGTGGAAGTAGATGTGTAATCTTCTTTTGTGTTGTCAGAAGATTAAGGATATTCTCGAGGGGGTCCCCTAAGGGTGTGAACACTCGAGGGCGTTTGGCTTCTCCACCTTTTGGTACTTGAGGGTTTACAGACTATGCTGGACAGGGAATATAGTTTCTCCTCTGAACAGGCATATTTTGACTGCCTTTTTGACCCTGTAGTATCAGGAAAACATCTTCCTCTTTCTTTTTATGGACCCTCCTGGGGTTGTTCCCATAATTTCCAGACTGGATGTGATCAGTAACAGCTTTGAGTGTAGCTAGGTCTTGAATCTTTCCGAATTTCAATCCCATCTCAGCCATCTCCCCATGTTTGACCATTCCAGAAAAAGGTTTGGCGATGTCGGCTAAAACTCTCTCATAGAAGGGAGCTTCTTGTATGTCTATGAACGTCATAACCATTTCTGATTCGGTCATGGAAGGATTCACTTGGACAGTCAGGCGTCTCCACCTCTGGGCATACTCTCTGAAAGACTCGTTAGACTATTTTTTGATCTTGGTAATTTGATACTGATCAAGAGCCATTTGAGACTGAAAGCTGTATTGAGTGAGGAAGGCATGTGCTAGCTCTTCCTAGATGTGGATTTTGGAGTTGTCTAATCTTGTGTACCATGAACGGGCTTCTCCAGTTAGACTCTTTTGGAATAATTGCATTATGAGCTTTTCATCCTCTGCATAAGATCCAAGTTCTCCAATAAATACCTTTAAGTGTGTATAAGGATCTCCTAACCCGTCATATTTTTCAAAGTCAGGAGTTTTAAACTTTTCTGGATAATGAACACCAGGAAAAATACATAGATCAACATATGAAACACTCCCGCGTGTTCCAATTCCTTTGATAGTACGAAGGGTCTCTTCCATTTGGAGGACTTTCTTTTTGATGTCACCGGTGTCTGGGTCTCCAGTGGGATGGGCAGCATCATGAGTTTTGTTGGTCTGATCCAACTGCAGTTCAGGTATGGTAACGACCTGGGCTCCTCCTTGTGTGGAGGATTCAGCATGTACGGGTATTTTCTGACCCTGTATAGACTGGTGTAATTCTTTGAACAGAACAGCCAAATCTGCAATTTGTTTGCTTAATCCGTCTAATTCTTTGCGAGAAACTGGATTAAGTTCAGTCTGGTCGGATGACGACATAATTGACTGTAGGCCTGTTACCTTTTTGGACTTTGAACGGGTAGTAGGCCCGATTGACTCCCTGCGAAAGACTTACATAGTTTAGTCCTTAGGGAAGGTGAATATTAATATGCAATGTGATGAGTCCATTTTAGGAATTTTATCCTGCAAAAACGGATGTTAGCTATTTGTAGCATGTATGTATATGTGTACACATTCCTTCATATTTCTCATTACATGGAGATATATATGTCATGAAATTGTGTAATTTAAAATGAGAGCATGAAGAGACTTTCCTCCGTTTTGGGTTTATCAGAGGCTGACCTATCTTAGGTTACTCTCGCGACTTTTTGGCATGAAGGTTCCCAAATCATCGCAATCTACTTGACGGGAAGTTAATCCGGTCTTTCAACTGGAGCGAATTTGGGTGGTGCCTTTCCTGAGCCTCGGAGAATCAGGCTTCTCACGAGTCCAGTAATCAAACACCGACGGGATAGCCTCCTGGTGGAGGGACCACACAATATACATTCACATACATCGCGTCTCACCGTATGAAATGATGGCATGTGCGAAGCACTAATATCATGAGCAGTTTATAGTGCGAGGCACTAACATCACAGGCAGTTTATAGTGCGAGGCACTAACATCACAGGCAGTTTATAGTGCGAGGCACTAAATAACCAAGACATGCATTCGTACACATTCATCCAATGTAAATGCAACATCCACACACACAAGAAGATAACAATTTTAAAAAGATTGAAATAGCGGCTTAAGTCCTCTTACTGGAGTCCCCAGCAGAGTTGTCACCTGTCAACGTCGGGATTTTTAGATGTCCCTTTCCGTTACTTGTTCTTTTGTGTTCTCATTTTAGGTGAGATTTGTTTGAAAAAACAAGTGAAGAAGGTCCGACATGTATAATGTCGACGATGGACTGTTAAGAGTCGCCAGTTGGTTTTTTAAATGGTTGTACCAACACAACCGAAAAAAGGTTTGCACATTGACCCAGTGATGTGACACTGCTATACGGGTCGGTGAAATCGAGATTCATTTAGGGTACGGGGACTTGGTTATACGGGGGGAAGGTGTTAGGCACCCCCCGACATCCGTGTTACCACTGTGACCGCCTCTTTTCAAGAAACTATTATCTGAATGTGTGTGTGTGTGTGAGTCAATGTGCTGTTATTTGAAAGTGGTACGAGGCCTCATTCGCACCTATATACGCAGGGTTTGAATTTTTGTAAAAATTCAATTTTAGCAAGATATGGCAATGATGTTTTATAAAAGAGGTTTTTTCAAACCCTGTCACTCAATAGTAATTGAGGCCTTTTGCACTCCCATTTTATTAGATGCACGGCTTGGTTGATTTTATTTGACGGCTGCGAAGCATCCGTACGAAAATAATGTACAAAATAATGTCGATTTCCTCATGGGTATGGAAACCATCTGAGGAAATCCAGACACCGCAGAATAATTTACAAGCTGCTTACAGCTGAAAATGTCCATCACGGGAACCGAATCTAGATCCAATGGGATGAATCTGTGATCACATGATTCCTAGGCTCACATGATACCACAATTTGTATGAAAGCAGTAAGCAGGTGTATATATATAAAAGTCGTAAATATATATATACAGACATGATCACCAACCACGAAGAACCTCCATGGGGGATCAGAAATGTAAATAAAGCTGTTAAAAACCATCAACCACCACGGAGGAAACTCTAGGCGGGACAAAACGTAGATAAAGCTGTAAAAACGGTCAACCACCACGAAGTAAACTCCAGGTGGGACGAAAAAAATATATATATATATATATATATATATATATATATATATATATATATATATATATATATATATATATATATATATATAAAAGCGAGTAAACGCACTTGATGTAAAATTCAGGCTCATTGAGCGGAGTTCGACCACAGTTTATGTGACAACCCCAAAACAGGTCCATTCCATCTAACCTATTCTGAGTCGCCAAATACATGGTACAGAAAATAACTACAACTTTATTACAACAATTGTCGTGCAAAATACAACAACACATATGCTGTGAGTTTGGATACAAATATATACCAAATGTGACTCATGTCCCAATCGTGGACAGCACCTCACAATGATACCTTACATAAAGGTATAGTCAAAAACTGTTTTATAAACTAGAATCTTTGGGAAGTGCTCAAGGAAACCTTCGTACATGGGAGGCCATGCATCTAGGTTATAATAGATATCATATAGCCATAGAATTATCCTTGGTTGACCCAATAGACCCCAAAGAAAAACGAGAAGTTTACTATCATATTCTTCCCAATGGTGAGTCTTTTCTTGACATATCATTATCTCCACTGTCTCTAATTGAAAATTATACTTCAAACAAACACCAAGATTATATAGGTAGTGCTCGTAAAGATACTCAGCAAGTGGATGAGCACAACCCTGTCTTATGATGACACGAGATTGTATGTCATTAGACATCTTGTATGATAGTGACAAAACACCCTTTCAACGTTGGGTTCGCCTCACCCTATTTTCTTCATCAAATATAACTACTAAATGATGACCACCGTTCTATTCCCTTGTTACCCCCGCTCGACCCAGCTACACTCTTATTACCTGAAAGGAATTGTGAAACAAAAGGGTGAGCACAACTAGCCCAGTAAAGAATATCATGACTAAAGATAAATAAATTATCAATAGTCTTCATCAGTAATAAATCAGAGATTTAGAACATATGGTAGATGATAAAAATTTCAACCATAGTTGTAGCGGAACGAGCAATCCATTAGAAGAGTCAAATAGACTATAAAGTCTATTATCTTCTCCATGTTAAAAATTTACCAACAATGTTTTATCCCTGTAACATCACTCAACAGTTCCTTTCCACAATCATATGAATAAGTCATAATCATAATTGTGATTCTAAATTTTTCTTCGCACCTAGGACGAAGAATATTTTCATCACCTGTCTTTACCTGAAATATCAAAGATCATGGTTATACCAAATCACAGTTCCTGTTCATAATCATGCTAATAAATCCATCTTCGCACTACGGCCAAAGATATTCATCAACAAATCATCTTTGCACTACGGGCTAAAGATATACAACAACAGTTCATCTTCGCACTACAGGCCAAAGATATTCATCAATAATTCATATTTGCACTACATGCCAAAGATATTCATCAACAGTTCATCTTTACACTATAGGCCAAAGATATTCATCAATAATTCATCTTTGTACTACAGGCCAAAGATATTCTTCAACAGTTCATATTTGCACTATAGGCCAAATATATTAATATCTCAAAGAAATATATAATCATTTCAGAGTTATATAAACAATAATTATAACCATGTTGATCAATTCACCTTTACACTTAAGCTAAAGATATTCAGTTATAAATTTAATGGTCATGATCATACTAGTCAACAATTTAACTTTGCACTACTGACCAAAGAGAACCCATTGTCATGATCATACCAACAATCTACCCATCTTTACACTCAAGTGAAAGAGAATTTCAACATCAGGGTTATAAAAATGTTATATATGATAATAAAAACAATATGATCAAAATATAAATTTAATTTTAAGAGTAATATTCATAAATTAACTATAATTTGGTCAGAAAAAGAAACTAATTTTATCGTGAATAGTAACTCGTAAATAGTAACTCATGAATAGTAACTCGTGAATAGTAACTCATGAATAGTAACCCCGACACTAAAAGGTGGAAATTCCACAATAAAATTCATACCAATATTTCGGTATAATGATATTGAAAGAATAACATTTCTTAAATTTATAAACAATTTATTTTAATTGTTTACACTTTACTAAATAATACATTTAATCATCCTAAAATATCAAACTCATAAGATTTCATTACCAATAACCAAAACTCTCATCAAAAATATGCATATACCTCATATAGCATTCTCAAGCCATAAAATCCTATTTTCCAATTTTCTTACTTCACATAACATATTTAATTCATTTACTCATAACTAGTCTATTTTTATGAAAAATACTAAATTAGTTCCAAAAATATTTCTTTTCTGGGATTTAGCAGAATATAGTCCCATATTAAACAAATATTTTTCTCAGAATTTTTAAAACTCATTTACTATTTTTTATATGGCCAAAACAGCCGAATATTTAGATATTTATCATAAATTGTACTTTTATCCAAAAATTTCAAAATTCTCAGAGTACACTGATATTATATAGATATACTTCCAATAAAAATTTTATCAATTTTGGTGTTAACCACAAGGAGTTATAAGCGGTTACTTTTAAAATAGTTTTTTCCTGTAAAATTCATAACTCTTAATCTATACATCCAAAAATCACCATTTTTGGACACAATCAATAAAACTCATCAAAATATCATTTTAAATTTTTCTAGAATTTTTTGAAGGTCAGAAGAATTACGAACTAAAAAATATAATAACCCTTAAAATTCCTTACCTCAAAAGAGCAGTACTTCTGACTTGAATATCGGATATAACGCTGAGCAACACTCAAGATATCTAAATACTCACAAAAATATGCTTGATAATATAGAGAGAAAGAAAACTTGTTTCTGGTGTGATTTTCAATTCTAACTTAAGCACCTATTTATAGGAAAATGCTAGAACGCCAAAGGAGACTAAAATAATAAAATATATTTATTATTATTCAACATTTCTACGCATGCCTCTTGAAAATTCTCACCCACCAGCCAACTTTGAACCAATTTTCAGCAACCCACATGTTGATAACCAAGTGGGTCCCACCCATAAATTAATAAAAATCATTTTATTTTCCGAAACTTCAACAATTCATAGAAAATAGCCATTTTATCAGAAAATTCGAATCTCGCGATTTTTTATAGGAAATTCAATTCTCTACAATTTTACAGAAGAAAGTTTTTCTAAATTCCAAACAAAAATTGACCGAAATCCATAAACGGACGATTTTACAGGCTATAATCAAATTTCAGTCAAGAAATGGGGTCCACCGACACAAAATATGTGTTAATCATTTAATACAACAAAAATACTCTTCCTCCTCATATACTCATATATCCCACATTCATTGTAAAACTATCACCATTATTATATTATTAAATATAATAATAAATTATTTTATCAGAAAAGATAAAATATAATTTTTCAACAATTGTCACTTAAAAAATTTTCTCCATCTATATCCACATAAAATTAATATTTTATTCATCATATAAATTAATAATTAATTATTTATAAATAATATTACAGAATCACAGTACTGGCAATCAGGCCGTTCCCAAGAAAGAGGGGGCTTTCCAATAAGGATTTCTCCTTATTGGCGCGCAATTAGATAACTTAGACAGAACTTTCTAGACATTGCCAATAATACTATTTAATATTATTATTCAAATAATATGAATTATTGATCTAATAAAGGAGATGATGTGCAGCAATAATTATTGAAACAATAATAATATAAAATATCAACGCAGCAATTATTGAATTAATAAAATAAAATATTGAACAGTAATTACTGTGACAATTATTCAGTAGTGCCTTTTTACGTAAGAATCAATAATTTCAAAAATATTGTGCAATACCGTGTGCTACTGTGCAATAACGCGTATTACTGTATTTTAACCACCGAGTATTCTAACAGTGTTAACGGTAACAACTACGCTGTTAATTATAAAAACTCAATTTTTGTCGTTATCTTCATCCGATAGTTATTCTGTTATGGGGCCCACAAATGACTGCGCCGTCGTACGGATATTTCCCGACAGAAAAAATATTCCACGACCAACGAATATTCCCCGACAACAATGATTATTTTATAACCACTTGTTTATTTTGAAAAATTTTCACATTTCACCCATAACTTTAACTTTTTATCAATTTAACCATTTACTGAATTGTAATTATAAGAAAAATTGAATACTTTTATTTCATAAAATTCGGGGTCTTACAGTTTATATATATATATATATATATATATATATATATATATATATATATATATATATATATATATATATATATATATATGAAAGCAATTAAACGCACCAAACCGAAGTTTAGGCTCATCGAACAAAGTCCGACACACAGTTAATATATATAAGTATATATATATATTAAACCAATAAACGCACCAAATCGAAGTTTAGGCTCAATCGAACAAAGTCCGATACACAGTTCATATATATAAAAATATATATATAGAAAAGCAAATAAACGCTCCAGACCGAAGTCTAGGCTCAACCGGGGCATAACGCGGTAATGTTAGTCAATATATATATATATATATATATATATATATATATATATATATATATATATATATATATATATAGACTGAAATGAAGCCACGGACCGAAGTCCGGGTAAAAGCAAGCAACACGACTCTCAACGTATAGAAGGGTGTGTGCAAAAATGAAGAGAAAGACTCTAAAGTGTGTGAGAAGGCTTACAGTGGGCTGCCAAAGAAGACTTTTATATCTTTAGAGTGAGTAAACACCGGCTTTTGTAGGTACAAAAAAGGGCTGTATATAAGCTCATAGGTGTTTAAAGTGGGAAAATACACTGTATGGCAAGTGTAGAGCGAATTCTGCAGGGTTTTCCCGTCTTTTTTCTCTTAAAAATCAGCACCCCAAGCCTCTTATTTATAGGCAAAAGGTGCCGCAGGTGTACCAGAGGCGGGTCGGGTAGGCCCAGTTTGGTCGGGTCGGGTCGTCTCAAAGTACGTGCACGCGGGCACTGTAATGTCCACTCAGTTTTTTTGAAGTGCAATCCGGGCATTCGTTTGAGGTATACAGGACCTATTTCGGACCGCTGTTGTTGAGAGTTTGTACGATGGCATAGGATTAGAGTTTGTACGAAGTCTTTGAAGATGGGACGGTGCCCTCCGGTCTTCAAGCTTCAACTTTCATCCGTTACCCCGCACAATAGCAACTCGGGATTGGTTAGCCTTGTGGGCCGTTGTTGCGTAGATGTGTTGAGACGACTTGGCGTGGCATCGTGTTGGTCAGATGACGATGTTGCCTCTTACCGGTGTTATTGTCAGGTTGGGTCGATAAAGCAGACGTTGCTCAGCTTCGCTGGGATTGGACTGCTGTAATTGGTTGAAAGTCCTCATTGTCATCTTTGAGGTGTATCTGTCTTCCCAATATCATCACCGGGTTGATACAGTGTATCTCGTTGTGAGCGCCGAGATTGAAGCTGGTTGCACTTGTAACAAGCATTTCCGGGGTTAATGCCGAAATTGCTTTCCTTGGGGCTATCACCAAGGTTGGAGGTTATTCCCATGTTTAGGGCTGAGACTGGATACCTCGGGGTTATCTCCGAGATTAATCGGTCTTCTCCGGTGTGTGTTCCGGTATTGATCTGCATGCCTCGGGGTTCTCCAAGATTGGATTGGTTACTCCCAGATTGCGATCTGGGGTTGATGCTGAACTTCCGGTAGTATCCGGTATGGTTGTGGATTGTCTTTCAGGGTTCTCTCATAAAAGACGAATCTGCCTTCCTGCAATGTTAGTGTTAGTAGTACAGAAAATTTCGAGTGTCTACATTACCCATTTGTTTAAAGATAAATTCTAACAAATGTGGAATGGGTTATAAACGTTGAAGTACTCACCAGTCCCATTGATATAAAAGATATCCTTAGTATGTAACAAAAAGCGTATTGAAGAAGATAAGGAAAGGACCATGGGTTAGAGGAAAACACCTTTTCAGGTGTTAGGTGAGAAAGCAGTCTACTGTGTCAGTGGGCCAGAATGCAATTTAGAAGATGTGCAGAAAAGTCTCCATCAAAGTTCAGAAATGTCAAATGTATTTAATGCTTCAACGGATGGATCCAAAGGATAGATTTTAAGGATCACATATATCCGAAACACTGACAGATGCAAAAAAAGGTAAGCAAGCATTGAACAAAACACTGAAGAACACTTAATGCTCAACTCTACGATCTGAGAAAAAGAGAAAGCTTGCTCAGCTACTCAGTTCTTTCGAACAAGTGCTTAACGGCAACTGAGTAGCACCAACCAAGAACTCAACAACTACCAATCAACTGAAATAAGAGTTCCAAGTCAGAAGGACTTGAAGAGTTCTAAGTGAACTGAGAAGAACCAAGTCTGCTGGACTTGAAGAATTCAAAAGTAAACTAAGAAGTACCTAGATTGCTGATCTAGAAGGAATCTGTGAGATTCAGATAGTGTAAAGATATCCTTAGTGGATTTCCTACTCGGGGAGTAGAAGAGTGGACTAGGAGCTTTAAGTGCTCTAAACCACTTAAAACTGTTGTGTCTCTTACATTCTTGCTATAACTGTTATAACTGTTATAATTGCCTCACTCTCATTAACTCACTATATCTAAAAGGGAAAAACAAACTAATCTTAATTCCGCTGTGTTTGAATCATTATCAAAACTAACAAAGTAAAATGAAAAGAATTTTAAATATCTATTTAACCCCCCTTTCTAGATAATTATTGTGCCTCCGGGAACTAACAGATTATATTACCAGTGATTTGACATTGTTTGTTGGTTCGTATTTGTTACTTCTAAGTTGTATTTGATACATTGTTTGAAAGGTGCAGTTGGTAACCAAACATGCATAGAAGGGTAACCATTTTATTTTTTGGTAGTAACCAGATAGTTACAAGCTTGTATCAGAACATTTATCAAGTGTTAAATGTATATGTGAGAGTATACATGGGTTGCCGAAACTGGGTTGGATATACAAGTTGTTTCTGTTTTGGTTATCATTATTAAAACTTGTTCTGGTTACTTTCATATAACTATTTGGTTACTTCTTTATTATGTTTTGGTTACTGTTATCTTATGGTTTGGCTACTATTATTGTGCCCTCAATGTAGAATTTTGGTTACTTTTATTTTTTATTCTGGTTAATATATAATTGTTTAATATACATGGATTGCCTAAATTGGGTTTCATTACATGATATTTCTATTTTGGTTATCATTAAAACCTATTCTGGTTACTATCATATAATTATGTGGTTACTGTTTTATTGTGTTACAGTATGGTTAATGTTATTAGTAACCAGATAGTTACAAGCTTGTATCGAGATAAACATCAAGTGTTAAATGTACATATGAGAGTGTCTTATTTATCTAGCTGATGTATACTTATAAATCACATACTCATAAAAATTATCTGGAAATTGTACAGTTGGTATTTAAATATGCATATAGAGGTAACCATTTTATTTTTTGTGAGTAACCAAATTTACATAAAATTGGTTCAGAACATTATCCATCAGCTATTTCAGTTGAAATGTTAGGTTGGTATCCAAACCTATATATATGGTAACCATTTTTGTTTTTGTTAGTAACCAGATAATTATAAGTTTATATCAGGACTGTTATAAAGTGTTAAGTGTATATATTTTATTATACCCTGTTATCATGATGGAATAAGAAACTCCAATTAAGAGTTTCCATTTATATATATGATAGTCACTTATAGATCTCATATTAAAATAAAAATAGTTTGAGAGGAGCAGTTGGTATCCAAACCTACATATAAGGGTAACCATTTTAGTTTTTATTAGTAACCAAATAATTAAAAACTTATATTAGAACAGTTATCAAGTGTTTAATGTACATGTGAGGGTTCCTATTTATCTAGCTCATTAATACTTTTAAATTACATATTAATAAAATTTATTTGGAAATGGTCCAGTTAGTAACTAAATATGAATATAGAGGTAACCATTTTATTTTAGATGGGTAACCAATTTTACATAAAAATGTTTCAGAACAGTTACCAATTGTTTAATGTATATGTTTGCTTTATATTGACAACTCATGATGGAATCAAAAATTAAAATATTAATCAATAACAATTTTGGTTACTGTACACCATCAAAAATATTACCAACCATGTGGTTAATGGTTACTAACAGTAAACAATTATATATTCCTGTATTTACACTCTTTTTGTTTATGTTCTGTTGAAATAAAGCACAACTGGAATCATCTCCATTGTATGACAACTGAATAAACATTGTAAAGTAACCACATCAATATTAGACAGTAACCAATCTACATAATCTTAGTAACCAGAACATAAACCACATTTTTACATGCAATTTTAAAGGCCTAAATGATGGAATTTGACCAAAAAATCGAGCAGTTCACAAGCAAAGCTAGTGACTTTTGATCGTTGACCCATTTCTAATGAAATTAGACTCCGAAAACGCCAAAATTCGACACTCCAAACTTGACAAAAATTACCAAATTGCAACTGGATCAAATCTTTCCATAAACTGACACGTCTGCTCTTCAACTGCATCAGTTTGTTACCAACTAAAGACTAATAGTTGTATGAAGGTAACCAATGTAGTCAATAAGTAACCATCAATATAAAACAAACTAGTATAAAATACACTAATATTATACAATAATCATAACAACATTATACAGTAACCAACATATATCTATTTAGTAACCAGAACATAAACACTTTTTTCATTGCATTTTACAGTCAAAAACAACCAGTTGAATGTGTTTGTTACCAATTAAAGACTAACAGTTGTGTGAAGGTAACCAATGTAGCTAATAAGTAACCATGAATATAAAAAATATCAGTACAAGTGCACATTAATATTATTCAGCAACCAAAAATTATATAGTAACCAATTAAATAGTATACAACAACCAATATATATAATCAGATTAACAGTTGTTTGAAGGTAACCAATGTAGTCAATAAGTAACCACCAATATAAAAGAAAGAATTATAAAACACAATAACATTATACAGTAACCAAATAAACACCTTATAATATCTAAATACATATTAGACTGTAACCAATATACATGTAATCAGTAATGACTTTGTTACAAATTAAAGACTAACATATATATGAAAGTAACCAATGTAGTTAATCAGTAACCATCAATATAAAAACAATCAGTATAAAACACAATAATATTATGCAGTAACCATGGTAGTATTACACAGTAACCAAGTCAGAATTATATACTAACCAAATCCAGATTAGACAGTAACCAACATATATTTACTTAGTATCCATAACATAAAACATATTTTTCTATGCATTTTATAGAAAAAATAATCAATATAAAAAACATCAATATGTACTTAAAGATCTAACAGTTGCAGGATGGTAACCAATGTATCTAATAAGTAACCATCAATATAAAAAATATCAGTAGAATATATATTAAAAGTATACAGCAACCAAATAAATATTATACAGTAACCAAATCAATAATAAACAGTAAACAATTTATACGTACTTAGTAACCAGAATATAAAACATATTTTTACATGCATTTTGCAATCAAAACAGTCAGTATACTGACTTTGTGACTAATTCAAGAGCGAAAAACTTAAGAAAGGTAATCAATATACGAGTATGTGGTAACCACGGGGTAACTATATGCATATAAACTTTAAACTCAAATGCCTCAGTATACAAATCTGTAAAGAATCAATCAATAATCAACAATCAACAATCAACAATCAGTATAGTACGTAAGTTTTTGGTTACTAATTTTAAATTGAAAGTATAAACACAATGTATAATTACATATGAAACTTCGTAATTCTGTTTGACGATCACGAAATTGCTGTTGATCTTCTCCGATTTTTTTCGATCTCAAAGTTGCATCGCCATAAGAGTATTTGTCTTCTCCGATCTGTCGTTGTTCTGTTTTTCTTCATTAGTTTGAATTTAGGATCGGTTGTTGCAAATATGAAAGTCGGTAACTGACGTGTAGGGAGTTAATGTTCCGTAATTTTAGCAACGCAATATTGTGTTACGTTATTTTTATAATCATTTTGTGGATGTTTGGTTTTTGTAATTACTTTCTAATTGTTGTATATTAGTGTTAAGGACCCAAAAAAAATAGGCTTAAAGATCTGAAAAATTGGGCTTTTCATCATTTCTTTTAAACTCATCTAGTTATATAAAGGCTTGTTTATAGGGTATTTTAAATTCAAAAACTATATTTATTTACATTTATATTTCTATTATTTTTTGTTATACACATTTATTTTTATTTGTATAAATATATAAAAAAATAGAACAATCCCACTTTTTTTGGCACAAAGCTTGGCTCACCCTATCTAATTTGACTAGGCTCCAGTCCTGACTTTGCCTGACCCGGTGCCTGATTTGGTCCGGCCTAATTTGATTAGGCTTCAGGCTTGACCTAGTCTGTTCTAGTCTTTGGTCTGGTTCGACTTAATATTTGTAAACTCCTAAATAGTGATATTAACATGCGCAAATACTTTAAAACTTTGGCTAGATCAACCATTAAGAAGGAGAATAGGTCTCAAACAAGATTGGTTTTTTTTTTTGGAAAGGTCAAAATCCAATTTAGATCATCTGATCACAGTTTTGATAGGTGGTTTAACCGGTATTAAACACTTAACTTTTTCTTAAAATGTTTACTAAATTTATATTAAAACTAGATACAAACCCGCACGTTGCGAATTGATTATTCAAATTTTTAATAATAAATGTGTACGTATAATTAATAAATTAAAATATAATAAGAAGATGGTATATTATTGTGCGATAATCAAATTTTACACAGAAAAATAAATGAAAATATATTATAGGGGGTAGTGGTGAGAGTTTACCGGTTTGTGCATTACATTCTAAGTATGTGACTATTGCTTTTAAGCTAGTGGCAAAGTAAGTGACCTCAACTTGTGGACAAATCATTTTTTCTACTATTCCCTTTTTCTATTTTTTCCCAATTTTTCTTGACCAAAGTGTAGCCAACTGATTTATATTATAAATTTAAAGAAACGTATTGCAAATCACTGCTATGTTATTTGTTTGCTTTCTTCCTCTAATTTGATGTCAATGATATCTATAAATTTTGGCATATATATTTATATTCAAGTTAATTTTCTTATTTTTATGCAGCTTTTGCCGAGCTTTCCAGTTCAGATCAATGGAGATCATGAAGTCAATAGGTGCAAGAAATGGGGATCTTTTGAGATCAAGTACTTGGTTGGATTGATTAAACATACAAATGTTTACAAAGATACTGGATTGTGGTAGGCAAATATCTTAAGTCAATTGAAATCTACATAACCATCGTGATGTACCGGTGTGGATTTTGTCCAAAGGACGTCGCCAGTAATTGCTAAGCCTTGTCAAACATTACCACAAACAGAGTAAAAAAGGCTGAAAAACTCAAACACATAATAACCTACACAAGCTCGATATCATATTCATATGAGATTTTAATCAATTTTTGTATCCATGGAAAATGGAAAAATAACACTCAAAGATAACCACAACTGAATTCTTTTCATACAAATACTTTTCATTTGAGAATAAAAAGAAAACACAACTGAATTCAGGAAAAAAAATTATAGCCATCACCTTTAAAGCACCAATAACTAGCACTACTAGTAGTGCTACACACCCTCAAATACTTGAATCATAATTTCACTGCAAGCATTTAAAAGCAAATAATTAGGCAAAAGCATGTAATGACGCCAAGAAAGAAAAAAGTGACAATAAAACTCTTACCAAAGTAACTAATGTCCATTATAAATAAGATAATCACCAAGCTTTTTAACAACAATGTTGCACTGCGCTGGAGTTATTGGCTCATCGTAGATACCAAAAATCAAGGCCTTGGTGATATTCTTAACAGTAATACCTCCAAGACCCTGGAACAAAAGTTAAAAAAGTGTTAAAGGCAACCATTAAGAGGGTCACATCCTGAATGACATGACATATAACAACTACTCACGGCCCACTCTTCCTTCCTTTTATACTTTTTCAAGAACTACTCAGGAACCACAACGACTCCCTTCAATTCCATTTCACCCATTTTTCTACATAGCATAGACAAAAATTAAATGCTACTATGAACCTTTGAAACACAAAGACTAAAGAAAAGGTGATTCTTTTTTAGCACTGTTCACACGAATTGTTTATTAACAAATTTTGTATCACAATGGACATGTACCTACGACTTGGCTTCATTCACTTTACTGTTATATCCCAATTGTTTATTATAATTTTAGGAGAAATAAAATTATTAAGCTAAGGTAAGCATGAGTTAATAAGAAATAATAATAAGAACTAACCTGAGAATCACAAAGACTGGATATAAAATTGAAGTTGTGGTTATTAATATGTGAAGAGCGACTGCACCCTGCAATAACAATATGAAGATTAACCTCTCTTGAAGGTAAAAGTAAAAACCTATTAATTAATTATTATGAATTATATATGCCAAGTTTCTATATGATAATCCATTTACAACTAGAGTACTAAATCCAAAGTACACCGTTGCATATATGTAAACACATATGCTCCTAGATAAGATAACATGAGTTAGATCATGTACTACTACATACAACATATTAAACCACAGATACCACAGTTGTAAGTTATTAGATATAACGATCATTATATCCAAAGAATATAAGAGCAACTTACTAAAAGTCTAAAGGAATATTAGATCTCACTTTTAACTTTATAATTTTAAAAGTCATTTTGCTAATAATTTTGGAACGAAATTAAAAAACATTTTTCTCTTGTACTTCCTCCGTTCTAAAATATAAGATCATTATTGACTTTTTTAAGTCAACTTAAGACACTTTCAACCTCAAAATTGACATGAATTTCTTTAATTTTTGTCAATACAATGATGAATATTATAAATTTTCTAGTAATTACTACTCATTGTAAGATTTATTGTTTCATAATTTTTAATGAAATATCTCAATTTTGAGTTTGAAACTTTCTCAAATTGATTTTCAAAAGTCAATAATAGTTTTATAATTTGGAACGTAGCAAGTAATTTGCAATGGTGGGAATAAAATTTAGGCACCTGTAGGTATTCCAAGAACCTTTGAGCCACGTCCAAATCCTTTGATAACAGCACCACCAATATACCAAGGTTCTATTGGTAGAGTATTCTCTATCCCTGCATGTGACGCCCCCAAAATAGGTATACATCACCTATTCTGAGTCGCCAAATACATGGTACAGAATACAAATACAATCGTTAATATACGACAAGAGAGTTGTGAGTTTTAATACAAATACTGTCTTCTAGACAATATTCACTCTCAGAATAAGTCCTCGTTACATTTATTGTCACACTATTTAACAGAATAGTGAGGACTACTAATACTATCATCTGGTCTATCACTCCGTTCCCCGACTCGTCCCAGCTATATTCTCATTTCTTGAAGAGAACAATGAAAGAAAGGGTGAGCTCAACTAGCCCAGTAAGAAATATTATGACTAAGATAATGCAGAATAAATTATCATTAGCCTTAAACAGTGTTAAACTGATACAATATAACAAACATCAAGTTTAACTGCAGCGGAACAAGCAACCCATTAGAAGAGTCAAGTAGAGAATAAAATCTACTATCTTCTATGATTTAAAAGGTTTTTCATGACTTTTATCGTTGGGACTCAGCTAAAAAAATAATCCACATCATCGAATCACCCTTGCACTACGGCCAAGGATATTCTTTAGTATCACGACCACAATTATCCATGCACTACGGGCTAAGAATATTTGTGTATTCATTAATGGTCATGATCATGCCAACCACTGTCCATCAATGCACTACGGGCCAATGAGGACTTTTACCACATCATTTGTAACATTACGGTCATGATTATACCGAATAATCCCTGGTCATAATCATACCAAGTCTATCTATGCACTACAGGCCACAGATGACTTTCAACATAATATAAACATGAGGATGATGACAATGATATAAGAATTCAATAAAACAAGTTCAAGAATTAATTTATCCAGGAACCAATAACGTCCAAATTGTCAACATGATACTGCTTTGTGGAGTAAAATTCAAGAATGCTCGGAAGAATATTTTCATGAAAAGATACTGGATGAAGCGCAAATATCAAGGATATTCAACTAATTTCATGGAGTATAAAAGTCAAAACTTTAACCAACTGAATATAATAAAGAATGGAATAACAAAAGAAATCACCATGCATGCGATAGACCGCACAGACAAATTATTCCAACAGGAAAATAAATAATGGAACCAGGTCAAGCGTAGACGCACCGACAGGATATTCCGACAGAATAATAAATAATGGAATCAGGCCCGGCGTAAACACACAGACAGGATATTCTGACAGAATAATGAATAATGAAACCAGGTCCAGCGTAAAACGCACAGACATGATATTCCAACAGAATAATAATAAAGACGAAAGAATAGAAGAATGTCACCAAGTATAGGGTAGTCCACGTATACTGGTTATTCCAACAGAATAATAAAGAATGGAATAACAGAAGTTCTCTTTATGAATACAAAAGAAAATAATACTCCTTACGAGTACAACAAATAATATCCCTTACCGTAAAAGAAACTTGATATCGGAGCAGTGAAGTAGCAGAATACTTTTCTTCTTTCTCTCTAGAGTTTCAGTGAATTCGTAAGAAAATAATGAAGGAATGAGCTTCTATTTATAGAAAAATGGACTGCATGGTAACTAACTCATGAACGGTCTAGATTGATTTACTTTAATCTAACGGTCCATATTTAAAGCAAAATCTTTTAAATAAAATATAATATATTCTATTTATAATCTAATAAAACGAATAACTTTATAAAAGATTTTACTATGCAAACACTATACAGGCACTATGCAAACACTATGCATAATAAAATATAATATATTCTAATTATTGTCTAATAAAACAGATAACTTTATAAAAGTATTCTGTTTTATATAAAAAGATTTTACTATGAGCCTAATAAAACGAATAGCTTTATAAAAGTATTCTGTTTTATATAAAAAGCTTTTCTGTTTTATTATATTAATAATACCAATAAAATAAAACTGAGTGACTTATCACGTAAGCATCAATAATCAATACCGTGTGCTACTATGCAACCAAGCGTATTACTGTACTTTTACTATCGAGTATTTCAACAGTATTAATGGTAAAACTTCCGCCGTTATTTTTATAAAGTATTTTTGTCGTTTTCTCAATTCGACAATAATTCCGTTGTAGGGTCCACCAATGATTGTGTCTTCGTACGAATATTCCATGTTAAAATGAATATTCCCCGACCAATTGAATATTATATAGCAACTTGCGTACTTTGTAAAATTTATAAATATTACCCACAACTATACCATTATATCAATTTCACTCCATAATATTCAAAAATGATATTTATAGAAAATTCATCTTTATTTATAAAAGTTGGGGTCTTACACTGCAATTCAGTATAACAACTTTGATGAGAATGACTTACACACAACAATCTTATCAATAAATGGTCGAAAACATGACAGATGTTTACAGTTTTGAAATGATGGTAAGCCCCACTTTTCAGGTCACAAATCAAGAAGAATTTATCACCTCATCTACTGAACTATAAAGATGGGAGTGTTTTCGAAGAGATGGTACGACAACCACTTCCATTCCAGCAGCCTTACCAGCCAGAACACCCGGTCTAACATGACAAAAAGCATTACCTTAGTTACAAACTCGAGGTTTCTCATCACATTACATAAAATGCAGAACACCAAATATAAATTAGGATCAGATTATAGTTCAATTAGGAAGAAATTCTTGGAGTAATTTTTAGAAATAAAGCAGGAATTTCAAGGAATTTGTTATTTTGTGATATGCTATCCATATGTGACCCAATGAGTAAATTCATAAGTAAAACTACCCCTCTCATTGCCAGTTTGGGGTATATATTAACTTGATATTCTTAAAATTGAGAATCTTAGCAGTTACCAATAGTTAACCAAATGCACATTAAACTTCCATTGGAGGTTAACCAAATACACCCTCAAAGTAGAATATTAAGAACCATGATGCTATCTTAGAGCATAAATAAATAAGACATGATGATTATGAAGAATATAAAACTACCTCATAGCACCAACAGCGAGCAACATTTTGTATTGTGTAGCCACCTTCACCCATCAAAAGTAGCGGCACATTGAAAGATCTCATATATCTCACACATTCTACATGACCTTTAATTGATAAATTAAAACAGCCTAACCTGTCCCCAGATAAAGAGTCCGCACCACATTGTAAGATCACTGCACCAGGCCTGAAGACTTCCATCACTTTGCCCATAACTGGTTTAAATAAGGACTGGTAGCTTTCATCATCAATTCCATCATCTAATGGAACATTAAGATAGTAATATTTTCCAGTACCATATCCAATATCTCGTACGTCCCCTATATCAGGGAAATAATCTCTAAATTTATGAAATGAAACAGTCATGATCCTGTCTGTAGTATAAAAAGCCTCCTCGACACCATCATCGTGATGAATATCAATATCAACATATAAAACACGCTGCAATATAAGTGTAAACAAAGAGTCAATTATAAACTTGAAAGCTAAAAAATAATGGTATAGAGGTTTAAATATAAATAGGCAGAGTAAACATTTAAATAGCCAGCTAAAAATTGTCTTGTAATGAAAACTGATAATGTAGTTAAAAAGATAATTGATGCCAATTAACCATAACAAAACTCACTATATTTGGTGTTTTTCTCATGGTTGATCTAGGTTACCTAAAATGTGGATAATTTCAATTCCAGAATGGGAACAGGAACAATTAACTCCACCTACCATGAAAAGAAGTACCAACAGGCTTATAGGAATATTATGACAAAACTATTCTTATATCATCTAAATTAAAATCACCAAGTAGGTAAAATTGTGATTATTTATTTCTATTTGCAAATTACAATGATTCTTAAACAAAATCAAAATTTTGTAGAAAATTGGATTTTTTTTGTTCAAATAACCTTGGATATTGCAGAAAGGACCCCCTTTGTGTATGGGAGTTTTTTAGAGAGAGAAAAGAAAAGAAGGGAAGGGAAGAATTCTTTTTTTTTCCACTTTCTTTACAAAAGTGCGAAGAAAACTTTTGGGCCCAAATAATCCTAATTTTCTCTCCTTTTATCTAGCAACTTAAACTCCAAGACACCTCCATTTTGTTTTCTCTTCTATTAAAAATTCCAAGATATCCTCTCTCTTTTTTTTCCTCTAACTTTCTTTTATTTTCTCTCAAATTTAAAACACAAAGACAAGGTTATTGTTCAAAATAATAATGTTATTATTGTATTATGGATCTTCATTTAATTGGCCTTCTTCATCACCAGTTAAAGTAACATTGTTCCCAAGACTGCAATTTCTCTCTCTCTCTGTCTCTCTCTCTCTGTCTCTCTCTCTCTCTCTGTTCACAACATTCAATAGACTTAGTTAAAGAGTGAAGACCAAATAATATATATGCAAAAATTAGCTGTTGTGTGAATCAGGGCAATCAGTTGAGACTTGAGAGTCTGATTTAAACTCCAATTGAGGTCAACTGATGTTAAAACCCAAATTGCACGTACACATGCACTTTCATTCCTTCTCTCTTTCTCTTCACTCTCATTCCGACTGTTACTCTCGAATTTGGAATGTAAGCATTCTTCGATCAAGATCAAAGACGATCCACCATTAGCATTGTGTGATCTTGAGCACAAATAAGCGAATTATGATAACCCTAGGACTATTGGTCTAAAGTTATAAAACGTAAAAAATAAATAAATAGCCTGGAGCTTCTTAAACAATGACTCGGCATTTATTAATGTGGCATTATAGTGGGTGAATTTGTAGAGGAATTTCTTGCTATGGTGTACTCTGCCATCTAAGATTCATGAGTGGACAATTAATTTTAAAATTAAACTTCAGATCAATACTAATAGTAAGCTAAAATAGCAATAAGAACAACAATTGATTACCATATAATCTCACCTTAATCAATTGATCGCCGTAGTTTATTTCATTAACTGGCCCTTGCATTCGACAGCTACCACTCAAAACTGGGGTGATCTAGAAAGCAAACCAAACAACATCAATTACAGTGTCCAAAAGCATTAACGAAATGTTTACATTCATTTACAAAACCATGTCTGCATTACATAGTGATGCCACCTAAAGCACCTAGCATCCTAAGCATGATAACTGATAAGAAAAAAATATGTTTGAGTTGGCTTGCTTCAAATCCTCTTTAAGGAACATTTGAAATTTAAATCAGAGAACATAATGAACTTCTAAACATAACTAGTAAATAATGCTTGCAGACCAAGTTAAAACAGCTCATGTGACCATAAAAAGAGCACAACTTTCAAATAGGAAAATGAACACTTAGATCTTGAGCTCTCAAGTGATAAACATGGTAAAACAATATAATTATTCTTTCAAGAGCATACCATTGATATAATTACTGCATTAGCTTCTCGGCCTTGAAAGCTATCAATAGTTGCAATGTCGATCCCTCTTACCTCTGGCAGCTCATCAAGCCTATCCCTCAATAGTTGTACTTGAGCAACATAAGGAGATTGCACAGCAATTGCTGACAAACTAACGCCTGCAATGTCACATTTACATTATATGGGGTCCGCAATTAGTTTTACAAGAATCAGATTCTGGCTATAGACTCTAAAAAGAAAGTTAACAATCTTAGGTATGCAAGCTACTAAATTCATGTCCTGAATAGCTACAAACCAAGGACGTGTGCAATTAATACTGAATAACACTTCTTTTACAGCTGAGATGCCTTAAATGTAGCAACTTCTTATCCAGGAAAGTGCTCAAGTTAAATTACTATTACATTTTCTGGGGATGTCATCAAAGAAATCATGTTTAGGGACTCTTTTGCAAGGAGCATACATCCAAAGAAGAATAGATTAAAATGTATCGAGTTAAAAATGTTTTTATCTAGAAGATTTAAAAAAAAAACCTAGGGTCAGGTAATGTGGTTGTTTATTATAGTCAAAGTTTGTCTAAGAAATTTGATTCAAAATTATTAACAAATTTGGAATACCTAATTCAAAGTTTTGACACGAGTATTTAATTCAAGCCAACTCAGAAATAATATACAACACTACATGCCTCCAATTTAAATTATCAACAAAAACACATCTAAATTATAAATTACCAACAAAAACACATCTAAATTAAATTTATTTTAAAAATCCCAATAATAATAACTGTGCAAATAACAAAATTAATTACAGAAAAATTAGGGGAAATTAAAATTGAAAGGATTGGAAACATAAATTACATGCCTCCGGTTTCTTAATCATCACAATCGCATTGTAGAGCTCTTCGACGGTTCGTTTCTTGTGGTTCACCATAGCCAAATCTACTGAAAATGGATCAAACATTAACTTGTTTTGGATTTCAACCTCTCTCCCACGATTTCAACCCACACTAATAAATTTATTAAAAAAATCTCCAAATTCATCTCTACATATCTCTAATTATGAAAAAGAACTGAAATGATCGAAAATTAATCAACAACAGTATAAATAAAGAATGAAATGCAAACAATCTAATTATGAAAAAGAAATGAAATTGACGAAAATTAAACAGGGGCATGGTGTGCTTACAGATCGAATGCTCGACGTGGTCTGATTCTTCTTTGGGTCTGATACAGGATGTTTATCCTTTGGGGCTGAGTCTTCTTCGCTGTTTGAAAGAGTTTGAATGAATACGGAATGAATTTAGTTGCCATATTTGAATATATGATCCCAAATTTAGGGGAATTAGGGGAATGAATTTAGGTTTTTTACGGCCTCAAATGTTAAGTTAGATGGGTATTTGTGTAAAGGGTAATTAGGAGTATTAATTAGGATGGACATGTGTTGATTTTTTAGAATGACAGATGTCAACTTATTGTGTCATGTACTGTGTTTTAGTATATACTAGATACAAACCCGCGCTTTGCGGCGTGATTATTCATTTTTTAATAATAAATGTGTACGTACAATTAATAAATTAAAATATACTAAAAAAAAGTGAATTGTTGTGTGATGATCAAATTTTACACAGAAAAACAAATAAATATACATTATAAGGGTAGTGGTGAGACTTTACCGGTCTGTGAATTACGCTATAAGTATGTGACTATTGATTTTAGGCTAGTGACCTCAACTTGTGAATATTATAAATTAGTGATTTTTTTAGGATATAATTAAGTACTGATTTAGGGGATTAAGAGATAACAATGAAATTACAAAGGATAATATCAAAATTAAATTACAAAGGATAATATAAAATAGTTGATATAAATCTAAAATCTGTTTAGATTTATAGTAGTGATTTACTGGATTATAATCAATAAATTAAGAGATAACAATTAAATTATAAAAGATAATATCATAATTAAATTACAAAGGATAATACCAAAATAGTTGATATAAATCTAAAAACTGTTTAGATTTATAGTAGTGATTTAAGGTATTATAATTAATAAATTAAGAGAGAACAATTAAATTACTAAGGATAATTTCATAACTAAATTACAAAGGATAATATCAAAATAGTTTATATAAATCTAAAAACGGTTTAGATTTCTAGTAGTTACTTAGGGGATTATAATCAATAAATTAAGAATAATATAAAAATTAATAAGAATAATATCACAACAGTTGATATATTTAAATTACAAAGGATAATTAAAACTTTAATAATAATCCCGTCTTTGGTGTATTTGATGGGCATGGCCTATTTGGAGGGCAATGTTCAAATTTCGTGAAGAATAGGTTAGTTGAAAATCTGTCGAAGGACCCTGCATTGTTGGAAGATCCTATTAAAGCTTATAATTCTAATTTTTTTAGCAACAAATAAAGAACTTCACAATAGTGAAATAGATGATTCCATGAGTGGTACAACTGCGATTACTGTTCTTGTTATCGGTGATGTGCTTTATGTGGCCAATGTGGGCGATTCAATAGCCGTGATTGCTGAAAAGAAAGGGAATCAAATTCTTGCCGAAGATCTATCGCCTGACCAGACACCATTTACTCATGTTAGATAGCCATTAGTTTCACTCGCGGGATTGATACTACATCTAGATTGGTTGCTGGTTGCTACCAATTGATATGAAAACAGTATTACATCATATTGAATGCGAGTGTATTCTCATATTCTGTCCACTTGAGAATTGATTAAGGGAAAATAATCTTCAAGATTATATTGTCGTGCTACTTTGTCTCATTTTTTAAAATGAAGGTCTATCTAGACATCAAATTATTGCAGGTACAGAAGAGTGTTCCATAGTTGTCACTTAGGCATTATTAGTGTAGCCAATGTATAACCTGTTGGTTATGCTCCAAAATACATGGGTTTTTTTCAAGGTCCCATATCATCTATTGTGAAAACATTCTTTGGGTATATTAGCTCATGTTGGCTTATGCTTTGTAACATGGTTGAGGAAAGAGGGATGGGCTCGCGCACATGAGGACGACTAAGGAATTGGGCGAGGCCAAGCTTGGTTCTCGGACTTTCGATCAAAAAAACCTTAGTGCGTGTGTGCGCACGGGGGGCCTGCCAGGGGGGCAATCCCGGAAAATTATGCTTTCGCGGGTGCACCCAGGAAGCCCTTTGTTTTGCTTAAATCCCTTTTATCCTAAACCTAAATACCCTAGCCGTTTTTCATCATTAATCCCCAACGTTCAGTAGCGTAAACCTTATTTATTATTATAGCAACGTTCCTTTTTACGTTACTGAATCTTCATCTTCTTCCCGTTGCTCTCTCCAGCGTTCCCCTTCTTTTTTGTCTATAAATAACAGTTTCGTATGATACAATAATATTACAGAAACAAAACACTCTTCCTTCTCCTATTCTAATTTGTTCTATTCTGGGACAATCCACAAAGACAAGTCCATAGTCTTCTTCTGCGAGTGCACGCAATCGAAGGCTTGCCGTTGAATCCTGGAGGGTGAACGCCGTCGAGCTCAACTGTACCTGTTCATGTAACCAGTGAGGGCGGAATCACTTTTTAGGACAGTAGTTTTGCTATGCCTCAGCTTCTTCCATATACCAGCTAAGTTGTTCCAATTTGTTCGCCTAATAGTCTTGTTAATAGTGATCTTGTTGTTACACTGCAATTCCTAGTGCTGCTGTTACTGCTATATATAATTCCAACAATCTAAAAAGTGACTCTCAGTTATTAACAAGATGATGAAATCTGCTTTAGACTTGTCTAAAATTGAACGTTTTGATGGCTCTAATTTTAAGAGATGGTCTGAAGATATACTGTTTTATTTAGAGACCATGAATTTGGAATATGTGTTATACATGGATGCTCCTATTAGTGTTGTTTCGGTTAATGATGTTGTTACTCCTACTGCTGTTGAAACTGTTGAAAAATCGGATGTTGATAAAAGAGATTTTGTTAAGGATAATCGCACATGTCGTAGATACTTATTGCACTACTTGTCCAATTTATTATTTGAGATATATTATCCGTATGAAAGTGCGAAGAAAATTTGGGAAGCTTTAAAATCAAAGTATGCTGTAGAAAATTCTGGACTTAAGAAATATGTTGCGGGGAAATTCTTAGATTTTAAGATGCAAGATGGAAAATCTGTTATAGATCAAGTTCATACGTACCAAACAATTGTGGGGGAAGTCATTGGGGAAGGAATGAAAATATGCGAGAATTTCCAAGTTGTTGTACTAATCGAAAAATTACCACCCTCGTGGAAAGATTATAAGATGAACCTTAAACATGAAACTAAAGATTTCACTATGCAGGAACTAGTTGCTCACATCCATATTGAAGAACAAAACAGAGCTAAAGAAAGGGGAGATGTAGTTCCAAATCAAACTGTCAAAGCTAATCTCGTGGAACAAAAGCCACAATGGAAGAACCAAAATTATCAGTCCAAAAACCATAAAGGGAAAAATCAAAAATCAATGGGAAGAAAGGATAATAGGTTCAACAACTCCAATCAAATTCAAAAACCTTTTACTAAAGGTCCTTGTTTCGTATGTGGCAAACCTGGCCATATTGCTATGAAGTGTCACTTTCGCAAGGGGCAAGATAACAAAAATAATAATTCTCAGCCTAAGCCCCAAGCGAACTTGGTTGAATCCGATGATGTTATCGTTGCTGTTGTCTCGGAAGTAAACCTTGTTGACAACTTCACGGAATGGGTAGTAGATACTGGGGCTACTAGACACATTTGCGCGAATAGAGATGTAATCCTCAACTACGAAAATGTGACTAATGGAGAAAAGGTTTTTATGGGTGATTCTCGAGCCACCAATGTTACGGGAAAAGGAAAAGTTTTACTAAAATTAACTTCTGGGAAAACCATTGCCCTACAAGATGTACTTCATGTGCCCGATATTCGTAGGAATCTTGTGTCCAGGTCTTTGTTGAACAAAGCTGGCATTAAACTTGTGTTTGAGTCTGATAAACTGGTACTTACTCGTAATGGGGAATTTGTTGGGAAAGGTTTTTGTAATGGGGGTTTATTTGTACTTGATGCTTCTGCTGAATTGAATAATAAGAATGCTTCTTTTGCTTATATTGTTGAATCTTTGGATATGTGGCATGCTAGATTAGGACACGTGAATGTAGCTTCTATTAAAAAGTTGAAACAACTTGAACTTATACCTAATCTTGCAAATACCGAGTTTAACAAATGCGAAATTTGTGTAGAAGCAAAACATGCTAAGAAACCTTTTAAAAGTGTTGAAAGACAAACTGAACTACTTGAGTTAATTCACAGTGATCTAGCTGATTTTAAAAATACTACGAGTAGAGGTGGTAAGAAATATTATATTTCTTTTGTGGATGATATGTCTAGATATACTCGAATTTATCTACTTTCCTCTAAAGATGAAGCGGAAGAAATATTTATTAAATATAAAGCGGAAGTTGAAAATCAGTTAGAAAGAAAAATTAAAAGACTTAGATCTGATCGTGGAGGTAAATATGATTCAGGAAGTCTTAAAAAATTTTGTGAAATAAATGGAATAATACATGAAACTTCTCCTCCTTATTCTCCACAATCCAATGGAGTTGCAGAAAGGAAAAATAGAACACTTAAAGATATGATGAATGCTATGTTAATAAGTCCAGGTTTACCTTCTAATATGTGGGGAGAAGCTTGTCTTTCTGCAAATCATATTTTAAATAGAGTTCCACATAAAAAGTTAGACTCTACACCATATCATTTATGGAAAAAATATGCACCTAATTTGGGGTATCTTAAAGTGTGGGGGTGTCTAGCTAAAGTAGCTATACCGGAATTTAAAAGGAATAAAATTGGACCTAAAACAATGGATTGTATTTTTATTAGATATGCATCTTATAGTACTGCTTATAGATTTTTGGTAATTAAAGATGCAACTAATAATTATCAAAATAATTCAATTTTGGAAAAAGGATGCAGAATTTTTTGAAAATGTATTTCCAATGAAAATTAGAGTTGAGGGCAATCCTTCTTCTAGTGAACATCTTAAAAGGAAAGATAAAGAACCTGTACCTACATCTACTAGAAGTAAAAGACAACGTTTTGAGAAAACTTTTGGTCCAGATTTTATAACTGCTTTCATTACTGAAGATGACCCTAAAACTTATGAAGAAGCTATGAAATCTATTGATGCAAATTTTTGGAAGGATGCTATTAATAGTGAACTAGAATCTATTATGTCTAACCATACATGGGAACTAGTTAATTTGCCTAGAGGATGTAAACCTATTGGATGTAAATGGGTGTTTAAAAAGAAGTTAAAAGCTGATGGGTCTATTGATAAATTTAAGGCAAGACTTGTAGCAAAAGGGTTTACTCAAAAGGAAGGTTTTGATTATTTTGACACTTACTCACCAGTGACTAAATTAGCAACTATAAGAATTTTAATTGCATTAGCCTCTATTCATAAATTGATAATCCACCAAATGGATGTTAAAACTGCTTTTTTGAATGGAGAGTTAAATGAAGAAATTTATATGTGTCAACCTGAAGGTTTTGTTGTTCCAGGTGAAGAACATAAAGTGTGTAGACTTGTAAAATCTTTATATGGTTTGAAACAAGTGCCAAAACAATAGAATGATAAATTTAATAAAACTCTCTTGTCTAATAATTTTGTGACAAATGAATCTGATAGTTGTGTCTATAGTAGATTCAATAAAAATTGTGGTGTGATTATTTGTTTATATGTGGATGACTTGCTAATATTTGGTACTGATGAGAAAGTTGTGAAAACTACTAAAGAGTTTTTATCTTCTAAATTTGACATGAAAGATTTAGGAGAAGCGGATTTGATTCTTGGCATGAAAATAAATAAATATGCAAATGGTTTCGTTTTATCACAGTCTCATTATGTGGAAAATATTCTTAAGAAATTTGATTTCTTTAATGAAGAGCCATTAGGAACACCTTATGACTCTAGTATGCATTTAAAGAAAAATAAAGGGAATGGTATTGCACAAGTTGAATATGCTAGAATCATTGGTAGTGTAATGTATTTAATGAACTGTACTCGACCTGATATTGCATATGCCATTAGTAGACTTAGCAGATATACACATAATCCTTCACAAGAACATTGGAATGCATTGTCACGACTAATGAGGTATTTAAAAGGAACAGTTAATGTAGGTGTACATTTTACTGGTAATCCTAGTGTTTTAGAAGGATATTGTGATGCTAATTGGGTATCTGATAATGATGAAACAAACTCACTAGTGGTTATGTGTTTACTTTAGGTGGAGGAGCTGTTTCTTGGAAATCTGCTAAACAAACTTGTACTGCTAGATCTACTATGGAATCTGAATTTATTGCTTTAAAATTGGCAGGTACAGAAGCAGAGTGGATAAGAAATTTATTGGCTGATATACCATTGTGGTATAAGCCGATTCCTTCTATTTCTTTACATTGTGATTCTCAAGCAGCTATTAGCAGGGCAATGAACCATGTTTATAATGGAAAACAAAGACATATTCGCTTGAGACACAATATTGTACGAGGACTGATCAGTAATGGAGTTATTTCCATGGAATTTGTAAGGTCTGAAAAGAACCTAGCGGATCCGCTTACTAAGGGATTGAATAAAAAGGTAGTCCAAGAAGCATCCAGAGGGATGGGACTATTGCCAATATCTTGAGCAAGTAATACGCGATGGAAACCCAACCCATGTGATTGGAGATCCCATGAATTGGGTTCAATGGGTAACAACAAGTCACGTAATTACCTAATTATAGCACTACAATTATTTATATCCCTTCTTATGTGCATGTGGTGCTTACTGACAAATTGTGAAAGGATGAATCATTTAGATTCTTAATGAAACTCATAGCCCCTAAAGGGTGGTGTATGTCAGTATACACTTGATGGGTTCACCTATATAAAGGTGGAAGTGTAGGCCGCTTCCTATGAGAGTCCTTGGCAAACTCTCTAGAGCCTTTATGAAAATCTGGGACATGGCGCATGGCCTAGAACGCGCCCAACCGCGGACTTGTGTGGATTCAGGATTTAAGATATGTGTGCAAGCTCAATTGATTGTATCACAGATAATAGGTTCAAGAATATAATTCACCTATAATCTACAATCATGAGTTTGTTCCACTAAGTGTTGATTCAAACCAATAAGGTATCGACGTTATGTATCTAAAATCCATTGCCCTTCTCAATTTTTTTTTCCCTCTTTTCTTTGATAATTTTGGATCATGTGGGGGATTGTTGGTTATGCTCCAAAATACATGGGTTTTTTTTCAAGGTCCCATATCATCTATTGTGAAAACATTCTTTGGGTATATTAGCTCATGTTGGCTTATGCTTTGTAACATGGTTGAGGAAAGAGGGATGGGCTCGCGCACATGAGGACGACTAAGGAATTGGGTGAGGCCAAGCTTGGTTCTCGGACTTTCGATCAAAAAAACCTTAGTGCGTGTGTGCGCACGATACGCCTGCGCAGGGGGGGTTCCAATCCCGGAAAATTATGCTTTCGCGGGTGCACCCAGGAAGCCCTTTGTTTTGCTTAAATCCCTTTTATCCTAAACCTAAATACCCTAGCCGTTTTTCATCATTAATCCCCAACGTTCAGTAGCGTAAACCTTATTTATTATTATAGCAGCGTTCCTTTTTACGTTACTGAATCTTCATCTTCTTCCCGTTGCTCTCTCCAGCGTTCCTCTTCTTTTTTGTCTATAAATAACAGTTTCGTATGATACAATAATATTACAGAAACAAAACACTCTTCCTTCTCCTATTCTAATTTGTTATTTCTGGGGCAATCCACAAAGACAAGTCCATAGTCTTCTTCTGCGAGTGCACGCAATCGAAGGCTTGCCGTTGAATCTTGGAGGGTGAACGCCGTGGAGCTCAACTGTACCGGTTCATGTAACCAGTGAGGGCGGAATCACTTTTTAGGACAGTAGCTTTGCTACGCCTCGGCTTCTTCCATATACCAGCTAAGTTGTTCCAATTTGTTCGCCTAATAGTCTTGTTAATAGTGATCTTGTTGTTACACTGCAATTGCTAGTGCTGCTGTTACTGCTATATATAATTCCAACATAACCTCCATAATGTTAATTAAGTAATAATATGATATAAAATTATTAATATAAATAATAAAATGCTAAAAAACTATACTAATAAAATTTTAAATTGAAATTATTAATACCCTTCCATATTTAAATAATTTTTCAAAATTATTACATATAAACAAACAGAAGAATAATTAAATTAACTATTACATATCTAAACTTTGGAGCTATTTAATGAAATAAATCGTTATATATACATGGAGAATTTTTTTTTATAGAGAGTATTGACAATCCAATCTAGTAAATAATTTTATATTAAGGTTTAAAATAATAGCGTAGTACTACCTCCATTTTTTAAAAAAGCAATTTTTATATTTTATCATAATAAACTTATACAAATTTATAACAATAATTGTGATGTGAATTAATTTAAAATTTGAAAAACAATTTTACTCATTTAAACAGAAGAGTTTACAAAAATACTATGTTAATTAAAATTAAATAAATTTTTATTAATTTTTAAATTTTAGAATTTAATAAATTAAATAAGATAAAATTATTTATGTATTCAAAAAAAAAATTCCACTAAAATATTATTGAATAAATAAAGCATAGCGAAAAAGAAAGCATGAAAAAGATCCAAAAGATAACCTTATATAGAATGAAACCATACCTTCAGAAACCGATTCCATCAAAAAAATGTTTTACATAATACTTGAACTAATTTAAAGGTAAGATATACTTTCATGATATATGTACAAGTCCTCTTGAAGATTCCTATTAATCATCATATTAAAGTATTTACCTGCCCAATGAGCATTTCATACAAGAGTATTCCAACACTCCACTAATCTGCATCTTTATTGCGGCTCTTAGAAAGTAAGATTTCTGGAGACATGAATTCAGTGGTTCCACACATCGAATTTGATCTACTTGATGCGTCAATTTCCTTTGGTAGCCCAAAATCAGTAAGCAAAAACTGGACAAAATGTACTAATTTAGGAGAGAAATCGAACTCAATATCTAATCATTTAAAAGGATTTCTTATGATTTTCATTCATATTCCTGCAACAGTACAGAATATATTGACATGACAATTACATGCCCATCAGCGTCCGTAAGTATATTCTCAGGTTTAATTAACCATGATTTGTGATTATAAATTTATATCATGTAACCATTCAGAAGATTCTCTCTAGTAATGGAAACATGATACAGATGGTAATACCTCTTAAAACTACAATTTGCAGATGTAAATATACTGACCTGTAAAAGCTGAACGGATTGCTGAAATGAAATCTTATATATAAGGTGAAACTATATCTATACTTGGTATTGAAACTACAGGAATCCCCTTTTCATCCCATGTATTCTTTCCTAGTGGATCAGATGGTAATGTTGCTATTTTTAAAAACACGATATTTAAAAAACAGTAAATCAGAGTGAATCCAAGGTTTAACTTCACCCTTCAGTAAATAGGCATTGCTTTGTCAAAGTTCATGTAACAAAGTTTTCTGGAGTGGTGATTTAAAATTTATGAAAGCTAATAATAGTTCTCAAGGGGATTTCCAACTTAGAACTAAGTGCTGGGAAGTAATTACATAGTATATGTATATGTGAATGTGCATCATGACAGCATCAGTGGAAAATATATATATATATATATATTATATATAATATATATATATATATATATAAATATAAATATATATATATATATATATATCTATATAAAAAATATATATATATATAAACCATTACAAGTCTTGATAAACAGCCACAACCTTTATGCAATACATTTATAGTACTTGTCTTCTATTAATATCTTAAATCAGGGGGAAACCACTAATATCAGGCAATACTGCAATAGTAATAAAAATGAGATGTACATCTAGGATATTTTCGACACCTAGATTGAAACATCCTCGATTACAAAGTACATCTCAACCAAGATAAAACTTGGGGTGAAGGACAAATGTCTTACCCAAGATTAATGTCCACATAATTGTAATAAGGTGCCACTCTTTGAGCTGCTTCCAGTAAAGTATCTGGATCATTTGCACATAATTGGACAAATAGTCGTCTATCTTCCTGCCAGTGCAAAAATCAGAGGGGAAAATATGAATTCTTTGTATATTAAAAGAAAATAAATTTTCACATGCCTCACAATCACACTAAGAAAGCTGTTGGAGACCAATAATCATTAAAAATTGAAATAGTTAAAACATAAACAAATGCTCTTGCAACGAAACCTTGGTTGGAACATGGTGGAATATTTAGAAGAATATGACATTCCCATGGTGAACACTGAACAATAGCTAAGTATAGAATATTGTTCGCATGAAGGAGAACCCACATCAACCAATTGACTGCTTAGTAGTTCAGTGGATGAAATGATGCCATTTTATGCAGCAAATGAAATTGAGAACAACATTTTGGTAAATGCTAACTTTTTTCATTCTAGGATCTCCCATCCAAGACAGGGAGGTGGACTTACAAGCTCAGTAGTGACACTAAATTTTTTATTGGATACCAAAATGAAATATCATTTATAGCATAAACGAAAAGAAAGAAGAAATTTGCCATAACCAATATTAATGCCTAGATGTTAACCTTAGTGTAGTATCTGCAGCCCCCAGGTCCTTCAGTAACAATCAAAAGCTTAAGGTGTGGGCGGTAAAGCTTCTTTAACACCACATTGTCATCATACGGATCATCACCTCCCGCTAAGAAAGTGATCTCGTCCTTGCTTATCTTAAAATTTCACAAGATATTAAAAGTGTAAACAATTAAGTTTGCAAATTGTTTTCAAAGAAAGTAGAGATCTAATTCAACACTCCAAATTATCATACAAGGAAAAGTGTACCTTAATAATGTCATCTTGATCCTATATAATTAAAAGGATAATATGCTAGCCTGCATGAGTAATAACCAAAGCACTTAAATAATCAATTACAGCCCTCATCCATAAACACTGCCCATAACACACAAGAATCCAAGTATGATATATATCAAAATAAATGTTTTATAAATTAGATTAAATAAACAAAAACACATTTATGTTTCAGAATCCAGTAAAAGTAGATTTAAAGTTTATTAAAACGGAAATGGTCATATGCTACCTGGCTTTTCCTGAGAAATGAAGATGAATCATTGCAGAGGCTGGAAGTAAAATATCCACTGGGTTGTAATCTACTTCTTCTTGATTACTGATTTTCATGTTCTTGGAGTGTAAAGAATGATATCTACTAGAGGATAAGACAAATCAATAAACAGATGAATCTATTTCCTTAGAAATTGCTTCCAAGTACACCTTAGGTTTACCTTCTTAATTAAG
This sequence comes from Panax notoginseng, assembly GCA_016801055.1. Taxonomy (NCBI): domain Eukaryota; kingdom Viridiplantae; phylum Streptophyta; class Magnoliopsida; order Apiales; family Araliaceae; genus Panax; species Panax notoginseng. The sequence goes on from CM029019.1 coordinate 164,707,233, forward strand.
TCTTTATCAAGTTCTGATTATGTCAGAAGCATATCAGCACTTGGACTGTGGATTGCGAAAAACATGTATTCACGATCGCCATCAGCTCTCAGTGTAACAAATGCCATTGCAGTTCTTGCATGACTGTCAAAACGCATGCCAGAGTTATCGACATTGTTTTCTTTCAAACATCAGCTAGCATGCGACCAAATTCATCTTCTCCTACCTGAGATGCAATAGATGAATCCTTGGTTAGAATTACTTTCACATAAACCAGTGGAACAAAAGAAGGCAAAAAAACAAAGAAAGTTCTGCAGGTTCTGCGCAAGACTAAAACGGAAAAGCATACAAAATGCATACTCAAGCTGCACAAAAAAATA